>JACEGR010001147.1:0-186802 GCA_014170235.1 Listronotus bonariensis
CTTTGCAACACTAGTGTGATGCCAGCCTTTTCCTCACTGCTCTATTTATACTGTTTTGACGATGACACACATCGAAAATCACCTACCTGAAGCACATAAGCTCCTCTCATTTTGGATTTAAAAAGGCCCACTTAATAAAATTGTATGGTCTTGGTTAGGTAATAACGGTAATTGTTTAATCACGGTTTTCTGCTATTATAAGTGTGTTTAAAAATTATCGATACCACATTATTGTAGACACCTTCTAAATAAATGTAAGTGGGTGCATCATCCAAAATATTCCGTTTTTTAAAAATATCAGTGAAGCAAACTCATGGGGACCGGGAGTGACAAGGTGCTGGTGGGGTAAATGCAACGCAGTTAATGAAACTGAACATCACATGTAAAATTAAGTAAAAATTACAGTTTTTCCTCATATTTTTAAGAAAAATATAAAAAATATGAAAATTGTAAATGCATAACCTAAAGTCCTAAAAGTAAGGAAAAAACGACTACCAAACGTCAGTTACCATGCAAAATATGGAAAGCATTTATGGAAAGCATTTGGCAACGTCGGAAGGGTCTGATTCTATTTATGAATGGATAAAAGAAAGTGGATTCATAAAGTGTGTATATAGCCTTAGGTTTAATTAGGGATTAAAAAAAGATTTAACTAGTTGTTTGAGTACACGAAGAAAGAGAGAAAGGAATTTGATCTATAGGCTTTTTTCTCTGGCGCTTTAAGTCGAACGGTCAAGCGGCAAGGCTGCCTCTATAAGGTGCGTGCTCAAAGGTAGAAGGGAGATTTTTAATTTGATCTACTTACCTGACAACACTGTGCCACTGAGCGAGCTGTCAGTGAAAGTTGTTTTTGTGGTTATGTCTATTTTTGTTTATGTTTTTATTTTTTCGGAAATTTTATTATTACTCTTTCAATATTGGAAGAAAGCTTATACTGTGCAGTAACTTAACGTCAATAAGATGATTTTCGCTAATTTGGGTTCTACTGTTTAAGGTAAGTAAAAGCTTTTTTTACTGTCACTACAATAAATATGTCACTTGCAAAACCAATAGCAGTTTTTAGAATGACATCATAATATGTATCACACGAGTGTTGTAAAGTACTTTGCAACACTAGTGCTGTAAAGTACTTTGCAACACTAGTGTGATATAACGCATTTTCTATGCATGAAACCAGTGTGCTATTTGCTATTTTCACGAGATAGATTTAGGATAACACATTTAGATTTGGAAGTGTTTTTGGTAATAAAAAAATAAAAGATTTGAACTATGAACTGCATTTTCAATTTAATATACTCTTTAAGACATTTTATAGACATTTTTGTGAAAATTACACAAATAAAGGTGTGTATCGAATGTTAGGATACTAGAAAGCTTAACCTACCTTTTCGCCAATTTTTCTTATAAATGAGCCTACAGAAGTGTTCTTTAAAGGTATTAAGGCAATTCAGGCCTAAGCTTCTCTGAAAAGGGACGACAGATAATTCACTCTAAATTTAAATTTATGAAGTCCGGAATAAAATAGGAAGAAAAACTTTAAAAAATTTAAATATGAAATTTATTCGATAAAATTTGCCTAAAAATTAAGTAAAGTGAATAAAAATTTATAATCTTAATTTTAGTAATACAATAAATTAGTAAGTTGATTCTCAATATACAGGGTGATTCAAAATCGATCTACGAAACTTAAGGGGTGATTCTACTTGACAAAATAAGGGTAAAGCTTTATATAATTTTTTTCAGAATGTCATTCGTTTCTCGAGTTACAAGTCAAAGTTCAATTTTTATTTTGGCTTTTTGCCATATTGCATTTATTTCTTAACCAGTCCAGTTGATATTTGGTACACAAATCAAACTTTGCAGATTCTAAAATTTTAAGACAAAATACTTTTGCAAATACCGCCAGAGGCACTTTACCTAAAACTTAAAATTTATTTACATCATAACTTTTTATTTTGACAGATATCGCAAAGCTGGGGCTCCATTTTATAGACAATCAAAAGCCTAAAAAATAAGGTACTCTTATTAAAGATTAACCTTATAATAAATATTTGCAGTTACAATAAGAAATACTGAAGAGTCCCAGTTATGTAATGTCGCTTGTGTTTTAATTAAGACAAGTTATTTTAGAGGATTCAACAAAATTTAAAGCCAAGTTTATAAATCAAAATTTAATTTTAGTATTAGTATTAGCATTAGTCACAAGGTTTAAAAAGATACATTTAAATTGAAGTATTTATAAATAAATTTAAATTTGTTGTTTTGGTCTTTAGAAACGACTATGAAATTCTAAAATGGAAAACTAAAATACTAATAAAAAAGAAAAGTATGAATTGCTTATATGACATAAAAAGGTTAAAGCGGGTAACTCTTTTTATTTAAGTTTCATCACAATTTTTTTTGTAGCTAACCAATGCCACAAAAATGACTTAATTTAATTTAGGTTAAAATTTAATACTAATATTAATACCAACACTAAAATTAAGTTCTGATTTACAACCTGGCCTAATAAGAAGAAACCCTCAGTACGTCTCTGCTTAGTACTTGTTTAATCACTCTGTACAATGATTGTCCAAATTATTTTTTATTATTTTTTATAAAACGTAAACTAAACACATATCCAGTATAGTCCCTCCTCTTGCAAGCTCCCAACAGAGAAACTCGTGGTGTCGCACGTATGCATCCCTATACGGTCCATCTGGACAGGCCCCGAACTTCCCATTTTGTTCGTTTTTTTATCCCTAGAGTTTCTAGACTGTAGAACCTACTGCCAGCGGAGGTCTTTCCTTCTCCCACAAATCTTCAAGTTTTTAAGTCCCGTGTTAACAAACTTCCTCTTACCTTGCTTAAGACACCCACTGTATGTTAGTATTTAGGCTTTCAGCCTTCGTGGATTGTCCAAAGATAAAAAAACACAGATCACCCTGGATATTTAATAAAAGAGAGACAAGCAAAAACGTATTTTAAATTAAAAATACTTGTAATAAATGTCAAGTCGTTTTGTTTCCGGTCACTGATTTTATTTTATTGAAATTCTATGACGTGTGTGGGAAGAAAACAGTTTAAACTTGGTTTTTATTTTTAAACCTTAAAACAGAACTAACTTTTACTGTTAATTGTAATTTTTAAAGTCGTTATTTATTCATTATTTTTCTAAATCCTATTTACAGCCTACAGGTTGTTACAAAATGTCGTTAAGAAAACTTAAGGGCAAATTCTATATCAGAAAATATAAAGAAAAGTTTATACAGTGTAGGCCAAATTAAACTTTCACACTTTTTAACTTATACTAACTTCTTTATCTGTTGCGCCCATTTTCTTTTATTTTTAAGGGGCTAATAGGTCCGCAAATTTTGTATTCTTAAGATATATATTTTTACAGGATCTCAATTTGATTTTGGATTGGTTCGCCAAAAATCTCGTTCAATTTAATGCATCCAAGACACAATCATGTTCCTTGTCGCGAAAAAATCATTAAACACTTACCTTTGCTTATGAGTGGCCAGGTTTTGCAGAGCGGGCTTAGCACATTTGAGAATGGCCTTAACTGGCATAAACACATTGTATCTATGGCCACTGCGGCTTCAAAAAAGCTTTGGATTTCTTTTTCGAGCCAAAAAGTATTTTTCTCCTTCCAATTTATACACTTTGTATGTGTCCCAAATTCGACCCTCTCTGGAATATTGTTCTCATGTCTGGGAATGGCATCCCCTACAACTCTCAAAAATTTTGAAAACACTTATTTTGTTCTCTTAAACAGGATATAAACCTTATAGTCTAAGATCCAGCATTAAGAAAATATACCCTCATCTGTTAATTAAATGAAATAATATTTTCTAGGCAGATTTTAATGTAGTGAATGCAAGTGAACAACATCTGCCAGCATAGGTCTGCTACAATTAATAATAATTAATTAATTAATAGTTAATTTATTTATAATTGTTACCTTTACATGTTAATTGCATAAACCAATGATCAGCGGTGAAATAGCCTAGTTGGTTAGGTAGCAGCATTTAGCAGTGCATGCCTTGTCGACACTCTGGGTTCGTATCCCGCACTGGGTAACATTTTTTTTTCTATTTTTTATTCCCTTGTCTATTAGCAAAATTATGTTTACCATATTTAATTGAATAAAATCGGGCTGCTACCTAACCAACTAAGCTATTTCACCGCTGATCATTGGTTTATGCAATTAACATGTAAAGGTAACAATTATAAATAAATTAACTATTAATTAATTAATTATTATTAATTGTAGCAGACCTATGCTGGCAGATGTTGTTCACTTGCATTCACTACATTAAAATCTGCCTAGAAAATATTATTTCATTTAATTAACAGATGAGGGTATATTTTCTTAATGCCGGATCTTAAGCTATTATCTAAATAACTATTTGTTTGCTGTTGTTACATTATTGCTAATAAATAAAAATTAAACCTAAATGTTAAAAAGAAAAGCTTTCGCTTGTAGCTTCTTTTATGGTGTTTTAAATTAAAGTGGGCAATTTTTTTTTTTTGTTTTTTTTGTTTCCCAAAGCTGAACAAGAGCACAGAAAAAAAAATTAGGAGACATGAAAGCTGTATTCTCGCTTAATGTCAAAGAAATAAATAACATTAGAAAAACACATTTACATAGTCAGTTTGCAAAGATTCAAAAAGGTTAGTGATAAATTACCCCCTAAATGCTATAAATAACACTTTTTATTGAAACCAAAACATAAGGTATGGGATATTTAGGATATTTAAAAACAATCGTCTTAAATTAGTTTAACACTCTGTTTAAACAAAATATTATTGGCTTTTCTCCAGAATAAAATTTAAAAGTTTATTTAACATTTTAAGAAAATTAAAACTTTTATACATTATGAAGAAACAATTCTGCTTCTACATAATATAATAAAAGTTATTATTGTAAAAGAAATAAAATAATGAAATATTCAATATTAAGTTACTTACAATACAAAGCTTTTCAATCTATAAACAAGGTTCATTGGCACTCGGTTGAAATCATTTTTAATGCAATAAAATAAAAAATCTTAACAAGACGCCAGACGAGAACTGGGCAAATGGTTGCGTCTCAAATATGTGGTAAATAGTTTACCAAAAATGTGATAAGTTTACCCTAAAAACTTACAAGCTTGTTAGAAACTGAAAAATTAAAAATGAAATGTCTGATGGACATTTTTAGAGTTTGACATTACTTTTGAAAAAAATAACTGGTAAAGATACTCTATTAGGTATTGGTACCCAGATAAAAGAATAGTAAAAAATGTTTAGCCATAATAAAGTGCCAATGAACCTTTGTTTATAAGATTGAAAGCTTTGTATTCATGAGTAACTTAATATTGAATATTTCATTATTTTATTTCTTTTAAAAACAATAATAAATTTTATTATATTATGTAGAAGCAGAATTTGTTTTCTTCAAAAGAAATGTATAAAAGTTTTAATTTTCTTAAAATGTTAAAATGGCTTTTAAGAATTTTATTCTTGGAGAAAAGCCAAATAATGTTTTTGTTTAAATTTAATCTCCCAGAAAACAAATAAAACATAAAATTTAACACGCTGTATCTTAAGAACTTTTAATAAACTTTTTTTTCATATTTTTGAATAGTAAAATCTGTACTTAAATTTTCTTCACAACATTTTGTAACACCCTGTACAGGGTGATTAAAAAATCGATTAGAAAACTTAAGGGGGTGATTCTACTTGACAAAATAAGAGGAAGAGCCTCATATATATATATATATATATATATATATATATATATATATATATATATATATATATATATATATTAAATGTCATTCGTTTTCGAGTTACAAGCCGTCAAAGTTTAATTTTCTGTTGTAGAATCGCCCCGTAAAGTTTGTCGGTTGAGTTACTGGACACCCTGTATGTATGTAGGTAATTTGATTGAAATTGATGAAAACTTTGATGTCTATTGGTGCCTAAACGGTAATGTAAGTAGTAAGTAAGTAAGTAAGTATTTATTGGTAATATATACAATATAAATTGCTTTTACACGTCAACGCAATGTTTATCGACTTTAATAAAGAGTACCTTATTTTTTAAGTATTTGATTGTCTATAAAATGGCGCTCCCAGCTTTGCGATATTTGTCAAAATAAAAAGTTATGATGTAAATATATTTTTAAGTTTTTAGATAAAGTGCCCTCTGGCGGTATTTAAAAAAAGTACTTTTGTTTTATAATTTTAGAATCTGCAAAGCCTCGATTTGTGTGCCAAATATCAACTGAATTGGTTAAAAAATAAATGCAATCTGGCGAAAAAACCAAAATAAAAATTAAACTTTGACGGCTTGTAACTCGAAAACGAATGACATTTTTGAAAAAAGTATATGAAGCTCTACCCTTATTTTGTCAAGTAGAATCACCCCTTTAAGTTTCGTGATCTGATTTTTGAATCACCCTGTATAAAGGTTGAAACCAAGCAGTAACGTATCAAAAGATTTTTTAGTGTAGTAAGAGATAGTTACAAAGGAACCTAAATATTAGACTTTTAGGTTGGCCAGTAATATTTTTAGTTTTGGAAACCATTTTTGATTTTTTTTTTCATAGGTTATTTATAATTAAAATATTTAAAAATAAAAATAAATGAGAGTTATGGCGATACAAAAATGTCCAAAGACGTTAAAAAATCTGTTTTAGCATTAATCTAAGCAAAACGAAAACATTGAAATCAATTTAATAATCTGTAGAATTTTTTTAAGTCAAAAACGATGTCAAATATTAATTTAATGGAACTTAGTTGGTCTGAGCCTTATTAAACCAAAAAGAAGCATACGTTTGTTTTTTAAGTGTGTTTATAAACATTTCAAGAATGTAAAAATAACAAATTTATGGTATTTTGTTTAAAATAAACGGCAATAAATATTATTCACAACAGTTACTTTAGTTTGATCTAACTGCTTTACTAGGTAAGTTGGAAAAGTATGTTTTATTTTTAATTTCTAAATAGGTGTTTTTGTTTTGAATAATGACATAACTTTTATTTCTAAACAATTTTTTAAAATATTTATAAGTAAGTTTAAATATAAAGGTAGTTTCCTCTAAGCCTAAAATTATAAATTTGCATCTACTCTCGTATAAACTAGGATTTTTTCAAACTTTGATTATTGTTTTGTAAGTTTAGGTAAATGCAGTGATTTTTATCAGGGAGTTTTTTAGTTGTTGCTTTAAATTTAAAGAAACTCATGTCAAATTCAAGGTTAGTTTATATTTATACTGGGACTAGGTTGTGACCATAGATAACCTACATTTAGATCCGCAGTGGCAAGAAGCATTTTTCGGATTTTACGACCACGCGCAGTGGGTGGAACAACATGCGCACTTAAAAGCCTTGGCAAAATATAAACACCGGCACCCCGTACCTTCGTCCGCGGTCTGACTGTAACGCTCATTAGCTACCGTAGTTCGAACAGAAAAGCAGGACACGGTCAAAAATTCTTTCCTATAATGCGAATAGTTTGTTTGGGTCCGGGTGCGTTTACCCTCAAGTGGCAACTAGAATTTGCGCATTTCATTTTGCATTGTTTTGAAAGTGATGTTTGTTGAAAGATGTAATTCCAAATGTTTTTTATTTGAGGTGAAAGAATTTATAACTTAATAATAATTAAAAACTGTGTAAACGGTTGTTCTAATAATACAATAAACTGTATATCTCCGGCACTGAACACCATGGCCGAATAATGGAAGATGTGTCATCATACGTCAAAGCAATAGGGCCTAATGTCGCGACCCTATACAGACCGGCTTTGGTCAAATCGAAGTATCAGAAATCAGAAATGGAAAAACCAAAGAATTTTAAAAAACAGACGTTAACTGACAAATAAATACAATTTAGAAAATTGTAATATTCTAAATTATAAATATTAGTTGTCTAATAAAAACACACTGACATGGAAAGAACTAGACAACCCTTAAACATTTAATATTCCAAATAAATATACAAAGACTGGGTAAACACACATTTTGAAATTGCATTTTTAAACTTTCAGTCGACCGTAAAAACGAATTTTAAGTGTGTGGAAAGCCCTGACACTGTACCTATATTGGCTGCAAAGCAGAATGTTTTTAATTTTTTAAAAACTCATTTGAGCTTGTAGTTTCACTGTTTATTGTGGAAATATGAGCTTTTTTCATTTATATGCAATTAAAGTTTTATGTTTATTGGTGAGTGTTTGACCGGTATAAATGAATAACTAAAATTTT
Source organism: Listronotus bonariensis (assembly GCA_014170235.1). Lineage (NCBI taxonomy): Eukaryota > Metazoa > Arthropoda > Insecta > Coleoptera > Curculionidae > Listronotus > Listronotus bonariensis. Next base: position 8,234 of record JACEGR010001147.1, read on the forward strand.
AAACATGCTTCATACTTTGTTTTAAATGTACATAAGTAGTTTTTAAATGTTTAAAGGTGGATAGAGATACTGTGCTCGAAAAGATACATTTTTATATGTTTTTTACCCACTCAGTCAAAATCCGCGGTTTCTTACGACACAGGTATCTTTCCAGAAAGCTGGAAAGCTGCACGTGTTTAACCTATTCCCAAGAAAGGATCTAAATCTCGTCCATCTAACTATAGACCAATTTCAATTCTCTCAGTTCTTTGTAAAGCAATGAAAAAATTAATTAATTCACAAATTCTTAAGTATTTAGAAAAACACAAAATTTTGCATGACAGGCAGTGTGGATTTTGCCACAAAAGATCTACAGCAGATCTTCTTTCCTTGGTATCACACTGCTGGAATAAGTCTCTTGAGTTTCTAGGTGAGACCCAGATCGTTGCTCTTGATATATCCAAAGCTTTTGACCAGGTCTGGCATGCCGCACTTCTTAATAAACTTCCCTTCTATGGTCTTTTAACTAAACTCTGTACTTGGCACTCTAGTTATCTATCTGATCGACGTATATCAGTTATTGTAGATGGCCATTCTTTAAGCTTTCACCAAGTAAATGCTGAAGTGCCTGCTCAGTTCTGGCACCAACATTGTTTCTTCTTCACATCAACGACCTTCTTTCGTTCACAACTAATTCCATTCATAGTTTCGCCGACGATAGTACCCTTCACTCTAGTTTTCAGGTTCCTAAACCCATCACTAAACCTGATTTGGAAAACAAACGCAGAGCGATGCAGATATCTCTTTCGCAGGATTTTTAATTTACTATTGGATTAGGGCGCCAAAAATCTCGTCCGTTTTAATGCATTCAAAACACAATCATGTTCCTTGTCGCGAAAAAAGTCATCAGATACTCAGAGCAAAGGACCCTCAAATTTGTGGACGTCACATTTGAAAGTAACCTTAACTGGAATTGTATCTATAACCACGGCAGCTTCAGAAAAGCTTCGATTTCTCTTTCGAGCCAAAAGTATTTTTCCCCTTCTAATTTATACACTTTAATTGTGTCCCAAATCCGACCTTCCTTGGAATATTGTTCTCATATCTAGGGCATGGCGTCCCCCACAACCCTACGCATTCTTGATTCCATCCAAAGAAGAGCTATTCATCTCATCAATAATCCCTCACTTACAGAAAAGCTTCCCTCTCTTGCCCATCTTTGGGCTGTGGGGGATTAATCGCTTTTTTATAGGTACTTCCATGGCTTCTGTTCTAAGCTTAGTCCCTCCACTCACGGTTCCCACAAGAGAAACTCGTGGTGCCGCGCGTATGCATCCCTATACGGTCCAACTGGACGGGCCCCGAACTTTCCACTTTGTTCGTTCTTTTATCCCTAGAGTTTCTAGAATGTGGAACCTGCCTGCCCGCGGAGGTCTTTCCTTTTCTCGCAAATCTTTAAGTATTTAAGTCCCGTATCAACAAACTCCTCGTACCTCGCTTAAGACACTAACGGTAACGTTCGTATTTAGGATTTTAGCCTTCGTGGATTGTCAAAGATAAAAAAATAAAAATCTTAAGACTTAAAAACTTGTTTCGGGTATCCGGACTCCTCGGGTTTCGTGACTGCTTAACCCCTAACGATTTTGACACAATGTTTAAAAGTTGCATGTAGGCTGTTAATGGTAAACTTGTCCGACAAAAATTTTTGACGTGTTTGCCTAGAAACATTTGACATTGACAGGCTGGGTTAAAGAAGCATAGCCGCTTCCATATATGGTGGTATGCATATTTGTGGTAGACCCGTCAAGGAACCCCCTGAGAAAGTGTTTGTACATCCATGGAAGTCCATTTTATTGCTGGCTCAGGGAGATCCTCCGTGCAGAACTTACAGAGCAAGCTGTTTCTCAAAAAACCGTGGTATAATAGCTGTTTATGTATCAGGGCGTTACTAGGACTATATGCCTGAAGGTCAGAAAACCCGGGGGCCTTTGGCCCGAAGGCTAGGCCTTCGACCTGATGGAGCATTATAATCAGTAAAGCCGTGGTGCATGATAACACATGTTTTACCAAAGAGTTTTCAATAGCTAATTACATTATTTTATTCATGAGCATAAGAGCATAGAGTTGTGCACCTGTACCTGTATACGTAAGTAGATAATGACTGGTGTTAAGTTTGACTTTGATGTTTCATTTATCAGTTAGTCAGTTAGCATTTTTATTTAACGGTTTTGCTCAAAAATGGAAGAAATTCACAAAATATAGAGAAAGGCCATAAAGCGACCAAAATCTTTTTCCAGTTAAATAGGTAACAGTATGATCGGGGTATGTGTTGGTATTTGATGCGAACGCAATTCTTCAAATATCGAAACCGTTTTAATGGCATATCTTCAGGAACTGGTAAAGTTATTGATTTTATTTTTAATAAATATGTTTAACAAACTTTATTATTTTTAGTCGGAAAAATACAGTCCAGACTCTCCTCTGGACCAGTATTCCACCCTAAGAGTTTCTACGTTGATGGTCTGTGAAATAGACATTTGCCAATACCATCGTCTCATATCTTTTTTTAAAAGTTAAGTGGAAAGGATATTCACGTCCCGAAGAAGTCTAAAGTTTTGGAAGGAGAACAAATATTAAAATTTATTAATGGACTGTTCTTCTATACAAAATAGCGTTAGTGCTACCGCTGCTACCATCTGAAACACCGACCATTCTATAGTGGGATCAGCCATTTCAGTACATTTCAAAGGGCTTGAATTTTTATTTTTGGAAATAAAGTTTAATTTTAAATATGTTTTAAATTATTTTGTATCTTTATTGTGAGAGAAATAAAATTGGATAAGCAATAAAATTTCCATATTAGCGCATTAGGGCATTATAAGCGGGCATTATCATAATGCCCGCTTATAATGCCCTAGGTGTGATAGCAGGTATTATTGCTACAATAACATATTCCGTTTCTAAGGTATTACAGATCAATAATAGATGGGTAAAACATAAAATATTTAGTAAAATCTTAAATTATTTTACAGTGTACCCGAAACGAAAACACAAAATAAATCGGACGGTTTATCCCGTTAATAAAATTCCAACAGGCGACTTTTCACGACACTCGACTCTGCCTTAAGCCAATTAATTTTGTTAATTAGCGGGGCCGAGCACGATAAACCATTAATTTTCAAAGGCGAAACACCAAACCCTAATGGGAAATGGGATTCCACCAGTCTAATGATAAATTTTCCTTAAGGAAACGTGAGAAATTTTACTCAGTTTGGCGTTTTACGTAAGAAAAATTATCATTAAAAATTGTTTTGTTTTTGGCTAAGATATAGATTATCACAAGAAAATACATGTATACAGGGTGACCCACCATATTCGACAGGGTCTGTAGCTGGATAACCATGGGGTTTTTAAAAAAGTAAATACTGGAACATATACAGGTCGGATAAGACCACAGTATAAAATTATTTTAGTCTATACAGGGTGTCTCAAAAAAGTGTGACGTATCAAAGTTATATTTTTTAAATGGAACACCCTATATTTCTTGCCGGTTTTTAGATTCTACTTTAAAAAATAACTCAAGTTTGTTTATAGTACTAAGTGTCTAATTTTATTCGTTTTTGTGATATTTGATTTTTTTAAAAAATGCAGAGGTAAAATTAAATTGATTTTACTTTTTAACACTTTAAACTTTAAAATGTGTAACAAGATTAGAAAAAGTCTGCCATATCATACGTAGGTCAAATCAAGATTAAATATTGTACAGGGTGATCAAAAAATAATTTCAATTTTTCAGAAAATCAAATAGCCATATCTTCTCATTTTAAATAGAACACCCTGTATTTTTTACGTCACATGATGACAAATAAAATACTCTTTTAAATGGTGTATAGGTTGCCTATACCTATATTTTGTGTTTCTTTAGTAAAATCTGTTTTTACAAATTTTTAGTCCAAATGTTTATTTAAATTAAAGTTGGCTGTGACATAGCAGCCATTAATATTTTTCTTAAGAAAGTAACAACGACCATTTATTAATTACTAGTATTTTGAGTCAGTTTAAAAGAAATTTCAATGATTTAAAAAAAATCCCTTCTTCTACAACAACAAGATGATATAATACTGGTAGGATGTGAAAAAAATGGTTTACTTTAGTCTAGAGTTAATCCTAAAAATATTCCAGGAGAAACCATCTGATAACCTTAATAGCTGCTTTAAAAATATTTGACACAGTGATTATGGATAATGGAAGAAACGAGAACTGACCAGAGGCGTTATTAGGATTGTTTAAAAACACAAGTTTTTCATTACCACATTCAGCTGAAATAAGTGTTATTGAAGTAGCATTATAAGCAACTAATGAATTTTTTTCTGTGAATTTTAAAAATAGTGGCAGATAATATAAAATCTTTTAGTTTTGTGCTTTTTTCCAACAAATTTACATTTTGCAATAACGGCTTAGTAAATAGGCATAGCTATATCACAACCTACTTACATTTAAATAGACATTTGGAATAAAAATATGTTAAAACGAAATTTACTTAAAAGTATAAAAGATAGGTATAGGTAACCTATCACCATTTGAAAGAGCATTTGGTTTGTCATCATGTGGGCGTTCCATTTAAAATAAGAGAGATATTGCTATTTGAATTTCTAAAAATTGAAATTATTTTTTGATCACCCTGTATAATCTATGATCTCGATATGACCTACGTATGATAAGGCAGACTTTTCTTAACCTTGTAACAAATTTTAAAGTTTAAGGAGTTTATATTGTTAAAATAAAATTAATTTAATTACACCACTGCATTTTGAAAAAAATCAAATATAACAAAAACGAACAAAATTAGACACTTAATACTATTAACAAACTTAAATTATTTTTTTATGTAGAATCTAAAATCGTCATAAAATATAGGGTGTTCCATTTAAAAAATATAACTTTGATACGTCACACTTTTTGAGGAACCCTGTATAGACTAAAATAATTTTATACTGTGGCCTTATTCGACCTGTATATGTTTCAGTATTTACTTTTTTAAAAACCCCATGGTTATCCAGCTACAGACCGTGTCGAATATGGTGGGCCACCCTGTATTAATTAAGTATAAGTATTTAAAATAACCAGACGATTTTTAAGTAATTTTAAAACAAAATGTTCATATAAACATGGTTTCAGAAATTCTTTAACGTCCCAGGGGCGGTCATAGGGGAGGCCGTGGGGGCCATGTTCCCTTCCCTTTGATACCATATCTTTTGTAACCAATATCTTTTACATACATAATTGCAAATATGGGCATTAATGATAATATGGCCCCCCTCCAGGGTCGGGCCGAGGGGTAAGGGTGAGTGGAATATAAAAGTGGAAACTTTTTATTTGCTTTTAAAAAGAAATGTGGAAAGGGAGGAAAACAAGATAAATCAAGTCTTAAGAAATAAAAGAAAAGAATAAAAACCGGTGAGGACCGAATATAAAGAGGTGAGGACCTTTTTTTTCTTTTTTTTTTGCTCTTCAAAATATTTTTTCGCACTTTTCCTCCAGCCGGTCCTGTGCCCCCCTCCTCTCGAAAAGTTCATATGACCGCCCCTGTAACGTCCACACACAACTTACTTACGTCATTATTTTGTAGAGTTATTTTGATCAGATGAGAATAGTTTCTAGGAATGTACGAGTACCAACCTGTAAAAAAATAGGTGTTAGCTAATTTTAACAACCAAACTATTGGGAATTTAAATTACGAGAAACAAACATTTAAAAACATAGCATTAAATTTTGGAAAACATATAAGGTATCATTTCCTTAAATCCAAAATAAAACAAAGAGTAGGTAGTTACCAGACACAACAAATCCTATAAAAAGATTTTTTAAAAATACGATATTAACTGCAACAACAGCAAGCGAAACTTGACCATAAAATGTCATTTTCCACTAAGATGGTTTAAAATTATTCTAATGAGGGCGCTTACAACGTTGCCAAGTCGCTTAATTTTAAAAACCCATCTAAAGTATAAGATTATAGTCAATTTGTTTCTGTTTTTTGCAAAAGTATTAAACAAGAAAGTTAAGTGTATGGCGTTTTTAAAAAGGCAAGTAAATGACCTTTAAAACAAGGTATCACTTAACCTCTCTTTTCATTTAAAATTTAAGAGGTTGCTGCTGCCACCTCTAGAAAGTTAATACAAGTTAATTGAAAACAAGCGTACAAAATATCTCCTGAAAAAACGAGTTCACCTCTTATTGTTTTTTTCAGATTTTTATAAGAGTTGATATATTAGGGTGGCACCTTTCTAAATTAACACTTTGTATACGAATGATTTAATGTATTCTCCATAATGTACTTTTGGTTAGTTCTGGTTAGTTCTAGAATCAAAATAATAATTTGAATGGCCTTTTTTTTAAACTATAAGAGTTAGACATAGCAAATGTAATATTTTCTCAAAGCTCTTTCAAAAATCTATTTAATGATAATGCAATGTACAGGGTGTTTCTTAAAAACATGCTAATATTTAAGGGGGTGATTTTTGGACTTTTTGACGATACAAGATTCCTTTGGACATAATATATTCCAAACGTCTTACCTTTTAAAATACAGAATGTTAAAATTTCCAAAAAAAAAAAATATTTTTTTAAATATCTTTACTATTCTTTACTCATTTTTTTCTTAATTTGGTAATTACATTAATGGCAGTATAGAAGTAATTTAGTACTAACTTAATTATGTTTAATAAGTCCAGTGGCGTCACGAGAGGCAACTGAAGGAATATTTCTAACAAAAAAACGGTACGTCACTGTGTAAATGTGTGCAAAAATGTTTGTGCTATTAGATTCAGCAAATAAAAGTACAGCTTTTATGACTTCCATTTTTTGTATCCTGTTTAGTTTAAGAGAACAAAAAAAAATAAAATTCACTTAATTGCATATTTTTTAGACCATAAAAGAAGCATTGAGGGATCTTTTCTTTTAAAAATTAAGTTTTATAGATTTCTATTAGCAAATATGTAAAAAATAATAAATACCTATTAAAATAAGGTTTAAATCCAGTATAATAGTTTTTACTAAAATAAGTGTTTTAGAAATTTTTGATTTTTAGAAACTTTTAATACCCTGTATTTCGAAAATTAGGACGTTTAGGGCAAATGTCTATATGAAGTTTTTTCTTCAATTAAGTCCATGGAATCACCCCCTTAAATATTAGCATTTATTTAAGAAACACCCTGTAATGCCAGTTGAGTTTTAAATTCTTGAGGATGATCATATTTCCAAAACTATTAAAAATTGAATATACTACATGTGAACTTTTTTAAAGCTCTCTAATAGACTTTTCAAATAGGGATATAATTTAAAGAGTTTTTCGTAAAAAAATATTCTTAACCATTAATTTAAAACTCAATGTTTATCAGCAAAAGTTACCACTAGGAGTTTGATTTATATTTATAAGTTTTGACATATCCTCAACTTTTAGGCGGTTCGAGGTCGGGGCTGAAGGCACTCCACGAGGAAGGTTGCGGCAAGACTGGGTAAAATCAAAGCTTGAAGTCGATCAAATTGGTCGCCTATAAGCGAGGTCTCCGAACGTGTCGAATTCTACCAAAATTTTAAAAAAGTCGTACATAACCCTAAAGTAAATTTAGGTGTTCGTTAGTTTGCTACGATTTTATATTTGTTTGGTTGTTTTGTGTTATTAGAATGCAAAAATTTATTTTATTGTTTTTACAATGATAGAAAAATATAATTTTAGTTCTAGCCATGTGTTTACTGTCCAACCAATGTGACCTTGATTTTTGCAAAGATTCACAATTGTTAAAGCTAAATCGGTATTGAATTTTCTAGTTTAGTTAAATTGGTCCCATATTTTTGCTTTACTGGTTTAAATTTTTCACAGCAGGGAACATATTGGTAGCTATTTGTTTGAAAAAAAGGGTTAAAGGCAATCTTCAGAAAAAATTTAATTTCATGAAAGAAGGAGTATCCGATAGACGTAAATAACTGCTAATGCGATATCAAACAGCTACAGATTTGTCCACTGCTGGACGTAAGCCTCCCGTAAGGACTTCCACTTTTCTCTGTTCTGTGCAACGTTCATCCAATTCCCCTGAATGCGTTTTAAATCATCGGACCATCGTGTGGGTGGTCTTCCTCTATTGCGAAAGGCATCATTTCTTGGTCTCCACTCCAATACTCTTTTTGTCCACCTATTATCGTTTGTTCTCGCTATGTGACCCGCCCAATTCCACTTTAGGTTAGTAATTCTTTCGATGGCATCTGTTACTCTGGTTCTTCTTCTTATTTCCACATTTTGAACCCTGTCTCTTAAAGTTAAGCCCAGCATAGCTCGCTCCATAGCTCTTTGAGCGATTCGAATTTTATTTACTGTGCTTTTGGTTAGAGTTAGTGTTTCGGCTCCATATGTTAACACAGGCAAGACACACCGGTCGAAAACTTTTCTTTTAAGACAAATCGGGATATTAGCTTTTAAAATGTGACCCAGCCTTCCAAAGGCTGCCCAGGCTAAACCAATTCTTCTGGTTATTTCGCACGTTTGGTTATCTCTCCCCAGACGAATTTCATGACCTAGGTACTTATATGAATGTACCTGCTCTATATTTAGGCTATTAACCGTTATATTTTCACTAATAACCAGGTTAGTCATAAGTTTAGTTTTAGCGATGTTCATTTTTAGGCCTACTCTCCTCGATGCTTCTTCAAGTTCGCTTAACATCTCTCTTGCTTCCCCCAGGTTATCTGCTATTAAAACTATATCGTCTGCGAATCGTAGGTGGCTTAACTTTTCACCATCAATATTTATTCCCAGGTTTTCAATATTTAAAGTTTTAAACATATATTCCAGGAGAGTTATAAACAATTTGGGAGAGATAACGTCTCCTTGGCGAACTCCTCGCTCTGTCTTGAATACGGGAGTATCCTCATGAAGTCTTACACTGGCGCTTGCATTGTTATATACGTGTTTTATAACGTCAATATATCTACTGTCCACTCTGCAGTCGGCGAGGGCTTGGAACATTTTCTGATGGTCGATTGTATCAAACGCCTTTTCGTAGTCGACAAAGATAAGGACCAAGGGTTTGTTGTACTCTACACATTTTTCAATGACTGTTTTGATTGTTTGGAGATGATCATTGACGCCATACCCATCACGAAAGCCTGCTTGCTCTCGTGGTTGGTAGAATTCTAATTTCTTAGTTAACCTTCTGGTAATAATTCTCATAAAGAGTTTATATATTTGGGAGAGCAAGCTTATTGGTCTATAGTTTTGGACCTGTGCGATATCTCCCTTTTTATGTATCAGTATTACAGTTGCCTTGTTCCACTTGTCTGGTGTTACACTATTTCTTAGACAGGCATTACAAAGTTTGGCTAATATTTTTAAGAGTGTTGTTTCTCCCATTTTATTACTCTCTATACTAATACCGTCATCTCCCGGGATTTCTAGATGTTTAGTCTATTGTAAAACAGAGTACCAAAAAGTTCAATTATCGACTTCTTGTGTAGAAATCTACAATAGAAAGAGGCGTTACCTCGCGCGTTCCATTAAGGGTTTGAAGTGCAAGTGACAGCGCGGAATGAGCGACAAAGAGGCACAATCTCCGCGTCGTTCGACATCTGTTTCCCTCCTACTTGAGTGAGCGGGCAGTAAAAAGTAAATGTGGTGTCAATTGTTTATAGCAACGATAATTGCGGCAATAAAGGTAATGATTCTTTCGACGTTGTCACGTTCTACTATCGTCAGAAAACTGACTTTGCAGAAAACCGATTTTTTTCAAATAAAAGACGCTTGGTCTTGACACTTCCTATTTTATCTAAAACTGTGTCAAGCTCAACATTAAGAGCATAATCTGACTTGATGCTTATTAGGGGCTAAATCGCTTTAGCCTCTGTTCGCCCATAGTGGTCCTTTGATATGACTTTATTTTGCGTAAACGACTAAATGATTTTTTAGCGCCGGCGCTATTAGTTTCAATGGTATAAAAAAATGTATCTAATTTTATTAAACTTGAAAATTAAAAGTACTTGCTGAAGCTCTCCCAGGAAAAATTTATGGGTGTGCCACGGATTAAGGCGGCGCTAAAACCCCCTGCCCCCAGCACGCTACGCCACTGGTGCCGACTTAAGTTTGATCACCCTGTAAGTTCCAATTTTCCACAGCTATATTTTCCAATATTCGCTTAAATAAACCACCTAATTTTCCTTGATATTATTTCCGCTTTTCTAAAGTTTGGAAACAAAGTCACACTCTAGAGGCATCATTATTTGGCCTTATACGCGTAAAATATCGATTTCCAATTAATTAAATCCTCCACTTACGTCACGTGGCACTGTTTAGGGTTTTATTAGGTAAAATTAAATTTAGGGAAGCAAAGAAAGTTAAAGGGTAAACATGTGTGGGTATTTATTGTTTAAATATTGTGGGGTGTTTAAGCAAATTAATTTAAAATGTGGTATAATAGGTTTTTTCGTTTGATAAAATACAGGCTGTTACAAATTGGAGGAAAACCATTGGGATCTCGGAAACGGTAAGATATACAGGGTTGGTTAAATTAGGGTAAAGTTGCGCATTTTTATGGTTAACAATATCCCGTTTTAAAAATTTTAAAATTTGCAGCCGTTTCGGAGTTATCCGGAAACCGAAATTTTGCGAAACAGTTTTATTGTTTTTCAGGTTTATTTGAAGAGATAGATTTTAAAACTAACGACACATTACCATTGGCACTTTTTCTGTTCTATAAAATGATGTCTCTAAATTTAAAATCCGACGTTTCGTCTTTGAGCCACCATTCATCAACTTTGTTTTTTTAAATGGGCGGATTATTTGGTTTTAAACTTAATACACTTGTATTTTAATTCTGAAAACAACGATGTATCACACTTTACATTTATGCGACGTTTCGATAAGAAAAAACACCATCCACTATTTTTACCATTAAAAATTACGTTTTCATTTCAAACAATTTTCGAAATTTTCAATTGGAGGTTAGTATGCATCCAATTATTTCTATTACTGCTTATTTTTATTGCTTTTAGTAATTAAATATTTATAATTTAACTAACAACCTACAAATATTTAGATAATTTACATACCTTTACTTATACGTAATAAAATAAAGCATTTAATTTAATCAAACGCCTCTTATCTATCAACTTTATCGTAGCCAGCCATAAAAATGGATGCATACTTACCTGCAAACGGAAATTTTCCCGAACATTTGGGGTAAAATCGTTATTTATAATGGCGAAATGCTGAATGATGATGGTTTTTCGGTTCGAAACGTCGCACAAATGTAAAGTGTGATATATCGTGAGTTTTAGAAGTTAAATTACGAGTTAACCAAGGTTAAAACCAAATATTCTGCCCATTTAAAAAAACAAAGTTGATGATGGTGGCTTAAAGACAAAACGTCGGATCCTTAATTAAGTGACATCATTTTATAGAACAGAAAAAGGGGCAACGTTAATGTGTCGTTAGTTTTAGAATATTTCTTTAAATAAACCAAGAAAAATAAAAACTCTTTCGCAAAATTCCGGTTTTTGCCAGCATAATTCCGAAACGGCTGAAGATTTTTAAATTTTTAAAACAGAATATTGTTAAGCATAACAATGCGCAACTTTTCCCTACTTTAACCGACCCTGTAATTCTTATGGTTTTCGAGATCCTAATGGTGTTCCTCGAATTTGTAACACCCTGTATAGCGCTATACCGGTTTAGTAAAAGTACGGTAACTCTTAAATTATATCCTTAAAACCACTAAAGCTACATTAACCAAATATAATATATGAAAGTTATTAAGCCTGAAGAATTTATTAATAATATCAGCACCGTTGCCAGATTTCCCAGTTTTGTGCTGCACGTATCTTTTTTTTAATGAATTGCCCCATTTATTTTAGTCGCAATAAAAAATGCGTGTCAACTTTAGTAAGATTCTAAATTTGCAAAATTCAATCTTTATAAGTTTTGTGATATAACAACAATTTTATTACAATTTGAGAACAATGCGGATATTATTGATTAATTAGGCATGTCTAAAACCCCCAAATACCAAATTTTGTTAAGACAACTCCAGCCGTTTTAAAGATATTTAGGCGCTAACCAAAGTCGGTCTATATAAGGTCACGACATTCGGCCATATTGCTTTGACGTGTTATGACGTCACATCTCCCATTTTGCGGCCATGTTGTTCAGTGCCGGAGATATACAGTTTATTGTATTATTAGAACAACCGTTTACACAACAGTTTTTAATTATTAATAAGTTGTAAATTCTTTTACTTTAAATAAAAAACATTTGGAATTACATCTTTCAACAAATATCACTTTCAAAACAATGCAAAATGAAATGCGCAAATTGTAGACGCCACTGGATTGATCATCAGCTATGATTTTACCCAGTTTTGCCAACTTTTCTCCTTGGAGTGCCCTTCCTTGCGTCCCCGACCTCGAACCGCCTAAAAGTTGAGGATATGTCGCAACCTTATGAATACAAATTAACCTTGGCGCTAACATACTTTTTGCTAGAAGTATAGTGTATTATATCTCGGCAACTAATAGAAATATATATACGTGTAGCCCCTAAACTGGTGAATCTGGCAACGGTGTCGATATCACTGTTTAATTCCGCATGTCCAATACACCCATGATACTAAATTTGGTAAATGTAGCTTTAGCGATTTTAAAGAGATTAAAGGGTTGCGGTACTTTTTACTAACCCAATATGATATGCAAAGCCGGATTATCCATAAGACCACTGCCTTGGGGCCATTGTATAAGGGCCCCACGCAACAACAAAAACATAATAATATTTGTATTGGTAATAAAGATAGTAAACACTTAAAGATTTTTTGTACGACCGGGCGTAAAATACAATTTTACGCCCGATTTGAGGCGAAAAATTGCACTTTTACACCCTAGGCCAAAAAGTATTAAAAACGCCCGCATTCATACATAAGGGCGTAAAATAGCACTTTTGCACCCTAGGGCAAAAAGTATCAAAAACGCTCGCATTTATAAATTTATAAAACAATAATAAAATTAAATAATGCTCCGATTTTTCTTGGTAAAACAACAATTTATTTAATTAAACATAGATTAAAAAGTACACTGTTCACAATTTGAAACATTAAAAGCTGGGAAATTTTCTCCTAACTACAGAGAGTGCTTGTATATTAATTTCAGTCATACAAAAATATTGTTTGCACCTCTGGCGTAAAGCACTTTTACGCCTCACAACGTTCAGCCGCGGGCGTAAAAGTGCCATTTTACACCCTTGGTACAAAAATAACTATTTTATTGGTGGTCAATTTTATTTAGAAGGGAAAGATAGTTTTTTGGTCTTCAATTATATCCCCTTTCCCAAAAAGGTTTAAGTTTTAATAGCAAGTCATCTGTTTTTATTTATTTATTTTTTTTTGAAAGATTTGATCAAAGTTTTTCAACAAATCATAAATATCGCTAAAATATCTACCTTTTTCTGATAATTAAATCCATCCTGAAAATTTTGCATAAAAAATTGTAAAGTGAAAAAATACTATTTCGATATATTAGCTTTGTTCGCGGGTTCGATTCTGAACCGGTTCTGGGACTATTCGCATGCGCAGTGAAAAAGCAGCGTTGGCGGTTAGTAAAATCCTGAATTTTTAGTAACAGTTCTGTGTTCGCGGGTTACAATGGAATCAGTTCGTTACCGGTTCGTAACCTTATTAGCAGTCCTGGGATTTTTGTTGGAACTAAAAGTTCAGTTCGGAATTTCATGCGCATTGTCGACATGGTCAGTTGTTTTCTGTTTTTGTGGTACAGAAATAAAACGTTGTATTACAGTTTATTTGTTTTTGCCACTTTTAATGCGGGTTAATATACCTGTTGAATATTTTTTTATATTTTTGTGATTCTGAGTGTATAATAAACAAAGGATTTTTTTAATTGTATTCCGTATAAATGTATGTATGCAATAAAGTAAATAAAGATTTAATTAAAAAATATAGACAGTATTACAAGATTTTACCATTTCTTGTTGTTTGAATTTCATCTTTAGTTAAATACACATAGGTACTTATGTTAAAAACGAGAGGAGGCAGGGAATCCCTCGTCTTCCGCCGAGAGACCTCGAGTGGCATTCGACAGTATAACAATTTACCTTTTGTTTAAATTTAATTTTTTTGTATAGTATCCAATTTAACCATGAAAAATCCTAACCAAAAGGCTAGGTTAGAATACATCCTCAGTTGTATAGAAAATCGTTCGCGGTAAATAAAAATTCCGAACTAATAAATAACTAGACATGCGCTTTAAAACAATTCTAAACCAGTTCGGTTCTGGTTCAGAATCGGTTCATTCAGACCCGCGAACAAAGCTATTATTATGATCATAAAAACATAGGATCTTTTTTCGTCCAGTCCAGTGTGTAAAGACCAAAATAAGTATACCGGTTTAACTAAATAACATAACACATAGGCAATGTGAGGAAAAGAGACAATCTAACTAAAAACCGGCATGTAAACATGCGTGACGAATAGTGCTTGTTTTGATATTCTATTACTAGCCGATATACGAAAACCTATTGCTCATGCAGTATGTGCCACAATGTAATAACTAAGCAATTTAACCTATTGCAGACATTGTGTATGTTATTTCTTTAATAAATTCTGTTATTATGTTCATATTTTACAAAAATGGGCATTTTAACGTGTATATCCATCAACATAAAAACAAAACATTACGGGGTTATACAGAATTTCCTCCAGTAAAAGTGTTTTCCTTTTATTATACTCCTTCGGCCATTCTTGTGCCTTATTCGAAAATTGTGTTTAGTAAAATACGTTATGTTAGATGCCTTATGAGTTTTTGATGCTGAACTAACGATCTTTTTGATTCGTTTTTAATAAAATAATATTCGAAAAAAATGTAAAACGCTGACGGAAACAATATTAGCAATTTTTTGCGAAGAAGAAATAATATACACTGCCGTTAACACGAACCAAAAAGTAAAAGCTTCAAAAAAAACTTCTTCTAATTTCTTTCTATTTTCTTCTTGTTTAGAAAAACATGATTTACAAAAAAAGGTCATTTATTTTTTCTTTTCACTTAAATTTTATTAAACAGGGTGTTATGGTAGGGTTTAGACCTGACATTTTTTGCTTGATATTTATGTCAGGTAGTAATGTAAAAGATCAAAAATTTATGTCTGATAGAATTTTTTTCTACTACTGTATAAATAAGAAAACTTTGTGGTCCTAGCAACGCGAATGATAACGAAAGAGAACCTTCGTGTTACCTGGTTGCTAAGCGTTGCTAGCTACGAAAGTAATATTTTCAGCGCCAGGACAAAAAGTAAGAGTAAAAAGAAAAATATGCTTGTGGGAAATATTAGGATTTATTTATAAAAAGTAACTAATTTATGACAAAATATTTTAAAAACTAGGTTGAGTATTGACATTACAGTAATTGTGCAATTTGAGCAATTAGCAAAAGAAATTGGAGGAATAATACTTGAATTAACAGTTTTTAAATTTGTTGTTGGGGTATCGTTATCACCTTTAACTACGTTAATATTCATATTTTTCACTGTTACTTTATTAGAGGAAATATTGGTAGGAATTTCGTGTAAAATAATCTTTGAAATTTCTACCTTATTACTATAGGATTCAGCAATATATCCCTCCGCAACAGAAGAAGAATTCCAACCTCCATGCTTTTAAGTCCAAAATATCGACATCCGAATCATTGGCAAGGAACGTAGTTGACGTTCTTCTAAAAGAATGGCCAGTGTATCTACTGATGTCTTCAAGCTTCTAAAACTTCGCAATTTCTTTACCAATTACTTGATTAACACATTTACTTCTTTTATAACGATACAATAGGCGCTCATCTAGCGCACTTCCTTGGTCTCAGCTTAATATATTCCTGTAGAAATCTGACATAAGGAACTGAGCCTTCATCGTTGGTTACTACAAAGTTTCTTTTTAACTTTATTTTTAGACTCCACTATTTTTACTATAGCCACGTCATTTCTTATTTCTACATCACTTAGCTTCATTCTGTATATTTCTGTCTGTCCGGCATGCCCCCAGCCATTCCCATATTGGCTATTACTTTCATTGCTAATTAACTTTGATCAGGCGCGTTAAGTAAAACTTTATGATTTCTTTCTTTTTTAAAATTTTTGACTTTTTTGCCTCATAACCATCGTTTTTCCTCTTAATAAAAGCAACTAGTTTCTTGAACTCCGAAATATCTTGATTTTTGTTTACGAAAATTGTTAACTTGAGCATGGAATATACAGACCAGAGAGTTGGTGGTGATAAAGACTTGGATTTTCTTAAAAATACGCCAACATCACATTCTCGTCAATCCGCCCCACATTTTTTGTAGCAAGCCATTCAGAAAACGATTTATATGTTTGATGGTACCTGTCTTTAGATTTGTCTGGCAGAAGTGAGGCACACGCAAGGATCAGCTGCCTTTTGATGCCATTTTCATATTCATTTAACATTTTAAATGGGAATGGATTTATACTAAATTAACAATAATTCAATATCTGACAAGTGCTGATGACAGACAATGTCAACAATAAATGTGTTGCTATGGATTAATTTTTAACAGGTAATTTCAAAATCTCTGATATTTCTTTTTAAAAACATGATGTTAATGATTATTAAATTTGCGATACATAGAACAGTAGCAGCAAAAATATAATACATTACACGATGCGAAAGGCCTTTCATGTTCGGAGGTACCTAAAAGTAAACTTGTATGTAAATAACTATTTTTTGTTTTCATTTCTATCTGACATAAATATCATGCAATTAATGTCAGATCTAAACCTACTATTTAGGTAAAGAATGTTCGCAACTTTAACAGGTGATTCCTTGCATTAATCTAAGCAAAAAGTTATTTATAACATATATCCGAAAATCAGCCGTTTTGAAGAAAAAAAAACCTTTCCTTATTTCTTTTTAGTCATAAAATAAATTAATTTTGGACCTTAATTATTTAAAATAATATGCCTTATAGCGTAAAATAAGACATTTTTTTTTGTTTTTAGCTTTGGACAATCCACGAACGCTAAAAGCCTAAATACTAATGTACCGTGGGTGTCTTATGCGAGGTAAGAGGGAGTTTGTTGACACAGGACCTAAATATTTGGAAGATTTGTGGGGGAAGGAATGATCTCCGCGGGCAGCAGGTTCCACATTCTAGAAACTCTAGGGATATAAGAACGAACAAAGTGGGAAGTTTGGGGCTTGTCCAGTTGGACCGTATAGGGATGCACCACGAATTTCTCTATTGGGAACCGTAAGTGGAGGAACTATACTGGAAAATTCTTTAGAGCATGGTACCATAAAAAAGTGATAAATCCCCACAGCCCGACGATGGGCAACAGAGGGAAGCCTTTCCGTAAGTGAAGGATCATTAATGAGACGAATGACTCTTCTTTGAATGAAATCAAGAATGCTTGGGGTTGTAGGGGACGCCATGCCCCAGATATGAGAACAATATTCCAAGAGACGTCGGATTTGGGACAAATATAAAGTGTATAAATTAGAAGAGGAAAGATACTTTTTGTCTCGAAAGAGAAATCCAAGCTTTTTGAAGCTGCCGTGGCTATTGATACAATGTGTCTATGCCAGTTAAGGTGTGACTCCCACAAGATTAAAGGTGTCTTTGCTCTGTAAAAGTTGGCCGCTCATAGGTAGAGGATGAGTATTTGATGAATCTTTTCGCGACAAGGAACATGATTGTATTTTGGATACATTAAAATGGACGAGATTTTTGGCGGCCCAATCCAATATTAAATTACGCTCCCGCGAAAGAGATATCTGTGTCGCTCTGCGTTTGTTTTCCAAATCAGGTTTAGTGATAGGTTAAGGAACCTGTCACAGTGATAAATAATATAATAGCATGTGATTAATTACCTTTTATTGTATGAACTTCTTATAGGTATGTCAGCAATTTAGTTTATTTTAGACAGATATTTACTTAATTGCAATAAAAAAATAGCAGTGCATCAATTAAGGCTGAATTTAAGGTTAAGTTAGTAAATATGTTACTAAAATAGACTAAATAGCTGACTTACCTTTTTTAGTTCATACAATGGAAGGTAATGAATTACATGTTATTACAAAGTCGGTCTATATAAGGTCACGACATTCGGCTATATTGCTTTGACGAGTTATGACGTCATATCTCCCATTTTTCGGCCATGTTGTTCAGTGCCGGAGATATATAGTTTATTGTATTAGTAGAACAACCGTTTATACAACAGTTTTTATTTATTATTAAGTTGTAAATTCTTTTACTTTAAATAATAAACATTTGGAATTACATCTTTCAACAAATATCACTACCAAAACAATGCAAAATGAAATGCGCAAATTCTAGACGCCACTGGATTGATCATCAGCTTTGATTTTACCCAGTCTTGCCAACTTTTCTCCGTAGAGTGCCTTTCCTTGCGTCTCCGACCTCGAAACGCCTAAAAGTTGAGGATATGTCGGAACCTTATAAATATAAACTAACCTTGATGTTATTATAGTATTTGTCACTCTGACAGTGACAGAACCATTTAAAAGGAATTTGAACCAAAATAAGAGATTCTTCCTTCATTTTTAATCGTTAATGAGTGTATCAGCTTAGTGCTAATATCTCAAAAACCAGCAATAATTGACAAACAATCTGTTTTATATTTTTTATGAATAATTTATTATAGAGTTAAATTTTGTCAAAACATACAGGGTGTTTCATTAAAAAATCCTACTTGACAAAAGAAATTCGGTTTTGGGGTCACCTTATATAATAACTGGTACTGTCAATAGAAAGAGTATATCCAAATAAATAAATATTGTTAATAAAAAGGGTATATTCAAATAAACATATCTTATTTTAAGTTTAATTTTGTATCTTGTACAGGGGCTAAGTTATTTCGTGTATAAATAGAGTTGGGACACCCTGTATATCTCCGCCATGCTATTAAAATAACTTTAAACTTACAGAACACAACAAAAACAATATACGGATATTTTGGGCCACACCAAAACTTTTGATACTGAAAGTGTCGTTATAGTGTACGACCCACTAATAAAAAGGGATCTCATTTTCCTAATTCACTAACGAACTTATTGTCCCCAAAAACGGCAGTTTCAAGAAGACGCCGCTCCTTGGCTTTCAGATTTATTTAATAAATTTTAGAAACTTTAGAACCCTCTTTAAGAGGGTATACTAAAAAGTGGACTCGTTTTTATTGTGCTTAAAAATCGTAAGCAAAGATAGAACTTCCATATTTTGACTGTAATTTTCTGCAGAAAATCTCCAAAAACGAATATACAGTGTGTCTGCTTTAAACTTAAATAAAATAAAAATGTTTAACAGTCAGTCTTTCGAGTAATTTTGTATAAAGCCACAAAACATAAGTTTTTGGTTATATACAATTTAAACTGCAGACACAACAAAACCGACTTTGTGCAGGGTTTTTATTTACATTTTGGTACCCACTTTTAACTATAACCGAGAGGGATAAAAAGAAACATCCTGTATAAAAGTTTCATACTCTTTAAACTAATATCTTTGGGCATCAAACCAAGAAACAAATGAACATCAAAAACTTAAGAAAAATGAAAAGGCAGGAACGTTCATAGGGAGGCCATGCCCCCCTTTCATGCCACATCCTTTGTAACCAAATATTTTGTACATATCTAATGGCAAATATGAGCATTTAATGTTAATGTGGCCTCCCCCAGGGCCGAGTGTGAAATTAAAAAGTGTTTTTTTTTGCTTTTGAAAAATATGTTGGAGGGAGGAAAAAAAGATGGATCAAGTTATGTATAAATAATAGAATAGCAAAAAAAGAGGTGAGGACTTTTTTTTGTTTGCTCTTTTGCTCCAAAAATTTTCAATCTCCCACCTCCTTCAAATTTTCTTTTTATTTCTGCCGCCTCAGGCACTTTTCCTCGACCTGTGCCCCTCCCCTCGGAGTTGATATGACGGCCCCTATGAAAAGGTTAACTTTTTTTAAATGAAACACTCTGTATATGTCACTATTAAAAAGGTCTTTTAAAACGCTTTACAAAAATACCACATTTGATATATCTATCTTTAATAGTTTTTAAAATATGACTACTTAAATCTCAAAAAAATAGTAGACATAATTTTCATTATACGAGCTACGGCCGGGCCGGCACTACAGACGACATGCCAAGGCTTGGCAAATGTCTGCTCGTTTAAACGTTCCCGCATCGTGTTTATTTTTTTTATATCTTTGGACAATCCACGAAGACTAAAAGCCTAAATACTACTAACGTACCGTGGGTGTCTTAAGCAGGGTAAGAGAAAGTTTGTTAACACGGGACTTAAAAACTTGAAGATTTGGGAAGAAGGAAAGACCTCCGCTGGCAGTAGGTTCCACAGTCTAGAAACTCTAGGGATAAAAGAACGAACGAAATGGGAAGTTCGGGGCTTGTCCAATTAAACCGTATAGGGATGCATACGCGCAGCACCACGAGTTTCTTTGTTGGGAGCTGCAAGAGGAGGGACTATACTGGATAATTCGTCGGAGCAGAAGCCGTAAAAGTATCTATAGAAGAGCGATAGATCTCCCACAGCTCGACAATGGGCAAGAAAAGGAAGTCTTTGAGTAAGTAAAGGATTATTAGCGTTGTAGGGGATGCCATTCTCCAGACATGAGAACAATATTCCAGAGAAGGTCGAATTTTGGACACATACAAAGTGTATAAATTGGAAGGAGAAAAATACTTTTTGGCTCGGTAAAGAAATCCAAGCCGCGGTGGCTATAGATACAATGTGTTTATGCCAGTTAAGGTTATTCTCAAATGTGACGCCCACAAGGTTAAATGTGTCCCCGCTCTGCAAAACCTGGCCACTCATAAGCAAAGGATGAGTGTTTGATGATTTTTGCAAAACATATGACAAAGCAAAGCCAACATTGGGATGCGGGAACGTTTGAACGAGGGGACATTTGCCAAGCCATGTCGTCTGAAGCCAGCTTAACGGAAAATATATCCAAATTTAAATGGCCATATTTCCGAAACTCTTAAAGATAGCTATATCAAATGGTATTTTTGTAAAGCATTTTAAAAATCACTTTTAATGGTGACATAATATACAGGGTGTCCCATTTAAAAAATAATACCTTTTCATTTTTTTTTTTTAGTTTTTAATAATAATTTGTTTCTTATTTTAGAAAGCATCCTATAGAGACGCTTAACTTAGATTGCTAATAACCTAGCAACAGTGTCTACTGTTCGCCCACCGAGTGTACCGTGACAACGCTTGAAGGGACAAGGAAAGAAATTCTTCGCTATGGACATCCTCTAATATCATTCGACGATGCTTTGGAGGCTCGTCTCGACGGCCACCATTCTTTTGTTGGCTTTCTGTTCGCAGAAAGGCATTGTTGCCAAACTATTGAAAGTGTAGGAAGATTTTGGGGAATATAAATGTTTTTAACCATAGTACATATTATATTTGGTTCATACAAAAAATATTGTAATATGTGATAAAATTAAATTACTTTAAAGAATAAAAAAATAACAATAGAGAATTATTGCAAGTTGCCTTATTAAGCTCGGGAATTATTATTACAAGCATTATTCAAATAGTGCTTGTACTCATAATTTAGAGTTATTGCAAATCATGTTAACAGTACCATTAACCTTAAAAAGAGGAAAAAATTCTTAGTTGTTTTCTTTATTGTTTTGCGTTGTAGAGTTTTGTTTACCACAATTAAAGAAATACATTTAAAAAGCAAGGTTTTAAGTATTTTTACTTCTAAAAACTTTTCGATTTTGTGCTCGGCAGCCGTTTGGTTTACACGAACAGTTCCGAAGTTAAAATAAGACCAAAATAAGGCACAACCTAAAACCGACATAAATAAAGCCAGGCACTATCCCTATTAAGAGAGTCCTTATCCTACCATGCATCTGCGCAAGCTCGAATGTCAAAATAAGGCCGCTATTATTAGTGCCTGGCCGTATTTTACTGTGCAATATTTCTCTAATAATAACAAGATTAAAACAGATACTTTAATCAAATAATAAAATAAAATATTGTAAAATAAATTAAGATTATTGAGATAAAACAAACAGCCAACATCCTTAAATCCAACACATTTTTTGTCCGCATTCTTTTCATCGAGGCTGACTCGCTGGGCGAACAGTATATGGCTGTTTAAATTGCTATAGAGTATAAACAATACATTAAAAGTAAATAAAATCAAACATTCCGAATTAGTTTTCCAATAAAAGTCGTTCGAATACACAAACGTGTTGCGTTTAGTTTAAGTTTCAGCCCTTCCAAAACAACACTTAAACTCTAAACAGCATTACGTGATTCCAATCGGGACTGTAATTAGTTCGTGATCGATATTTAATAGGTTATGTTTGCAATAAATACGCTCTTATGGTGTTGGTCCATTTAAAGCAGGCATGGACATATATATTAAACAGCTTAAAAAAAGAAAGTTATAGGTTTAACACTATATTTTTTTGTAGGTACAGTGATGGAAATAAAATTTCGTACACTTAGGTTAACATTTTATGTCAATTTTCAATATTTTGGCAAACTTGGCTTTTTACTTTTTTCTCACCTTAATTAATATTCAATAAAATACATGACTCTAAAATAAATATATAGTTTATTTTATTCAAATATCCACTAATAAGTTTAAACGTGTGGGCATTAATGCAATCAGCATTTGTGCATGGTAAACATTGTAAATAATTCAGGTTTTTTCAATTTTATTCTACAAATCATCACTGTTTTGTAAATGAAAATCACTGTTCTTGTTAATTTTATTTACAATATATCCCCAAACGTTTTCGATTAAATTGATATCAGGGCTTCTTAAGGGGCCAAGGTAACAATGAAATGTTATTTTCCATTAGCAAGTCCGAAACTCTCCTTGTTGTATGGACGGGGCAGTTGTCATGCTGGTATGTAAAATTTTCTTGTTCAAATATATTGTTTACCGATGGCAACATAACATTTTGGAGTATGTGTATATAAGCTTGACTATTAAATCTTTCTCGAATAGGATGACATATGCCTAGCCCTCTGAAAGACATATACCCCCATACATTAACAGAAAATCTTCCACTTGTTTTAACATGTTGGGTATATCTTTCTTTGTACCGTGTATTTTGCGGCCTATACACTCTAATCTGCCCGCTATAATAAAGTTGAAAAATCTTCTCCTCGGTAAATACTACCCTGTCCCAAAAATCCATACCTTGCGGTAAATATTCAAGTGCAAACCCATTCTTCGCTGTTTATTCATATCAGTCAAAAATGGCTTTTTAGCAGCTACACTACTTCTTAATTCCGAATTTTCCTTATACGATTTCTTGCCGTTCTTACTGTCCAGGAAAATTAGTTTGGTTATGTGCTTCTACAGCTGTTTGGGTAATTTTCTAGAAACCTGCGGCAACTCCGATTTTAACAAAATTTAGTATACGGGGTTTTTGGGGCGCTGATCAATTTTTTGGCGGAATCGTTTCGTTCTCGAGATATTCATCATCAAAGTTCAAATTTGAACTAAGCTTGTTTTCACTATAGTCCCCCTTCTTTTTGCACACAATTCTTGATTTAAAGCTAAAGTGTCACAAAATATTTGATTTTCACCTTTTAAAACCCCGTTTTTCTACGTTTTTTACATTATTTTTGTGTTAAATTGCGTGGCTTTTCTTTAATAATGCGGCAACCATACATACACATATGGCTTCATGGCCCACTGGGATCGAAATGATTCAAAGTATAGCTATACAATTTAATGCAAAAATAATGCAAAATACGTAAAAAAACAGGGTTTTAAACGGTAAAAATCTAATATTGTGTGCCACTATAGCTTTAAATCAAGAATTGTGTGCAAAAGAAGGGGGAATATTGTGAAAATAGGATTAGTTTAAATTTCAAGTTTGATGATGAATATCTCAAGAACAAAACGTTTCCGCCAAAAAAATTATTTAGATTCGTGATTAGCGCATCAAAATTTCGTTAAAATCGGAGTTGCCGCAGGTTTCTAGAAAATTACCGCTGTTTGAAATGGATTGTTTCGCAAAAAATCTATCAGATCATTATCTTGATTTTCGTTTAAAATTTTTCTTCTACCACTTCCAGCCCTTCTCTCCAATGATCCTGTATTTTCCCATTTAGTTCTGAGGTTTTGAGTGCTTCTTGGTTTTCCAACTTGCTGAGCTATTCTTCCCAGAGAAACACCTTCTTCGAATAGATTAATTACTCTCGCTTTCTCTAGTTCATTCATTTTCCAAAATTAAAAAAGTAAGATAATATAATTTTAAAATGTGTGACAGATAACAACAAAAACAAGTAACAAGATAATTAGTAATCGACGTTTCGGTGGCAAATCTGCCACCGTTGTCAAGAACAAATGGAATAAAAATAATAAAAATAAAAACTTACTATTATTTAGGTTTTAAAATTCAAAATTTTTATGTTTTTCTAGGATATTCTGAAAACTTAATGTCAAAGTTTTCAGAATATTTTGTATCATTAATAATTTGTTTATCGAAAAATCTTTTATTTTGTCCATTTGTCTTCTTGTAAACTCCATCTGTGAACAGTCTGGATAAAAAGAAATAGAAATCTTGTATTTAGTCCAAACAAGATGTTGCTTTCAGCCAGGCTTCCCAAAATTTAATTTAGAAACGCAATTAAGATATGCGCTGGTAATAAAAAAAAGCGAAAAGAACAACACAAACCGAAAATTTATGGAATGCCAAAGTGTAGAAAAATAAACCCGTTTCTACATTATCGGGCCATAAATTTTACTTATACAAATGGGAACTAGGGAGCGACACCAAATAATCTTTTTGTGTTCTATCAGCAAAAATTGCGCCCTTCTCCACTAATAACATTATTAGTTTACAAAAATACGTTTATTTAAAATCACTAATACCCGCATAATTGTTTATCAAAAACTATTAATTTTTTTATTTTTCAAACTTGTTATTTTTTATTATTATCTCAGAGTGGCTTTTCAGTGACGCATATAGAGCGCTTCCGAGTAGCTCGGGAGCATTTCGTTCTACTTTATAGCGTTCCAGTGCCGGAAAGTGTTATGCACCTAAACTATGGATGGTGGAGGAGAGGATAACCATCTGAATGTTTTAAAAAGTGTCCGTCAAAAGGAGCAACTTAAGGTCGCGCCACAGTATCAAGAAGAGATTTTTTAACCAATGAGCATGAATTATTAGAGTGAGATGTAAAATGAAAAAGGACAGATAGATACAAAATAAAAAAGGAGAGAAATAACAAAATCCCTCTACTGGCTACTGTGGCGCCATCCCAATTTACTACATTCCGATGGCCACTTTTTAAACTTTTCCGCCATAAAAGATGGTTATCCTCCCCTCCACCATCCATAACCTAAGGGATATTTTTCTAATTCTTCTGTCTTACAGCTGCTAACAAGCTTGTCTAACAGCTGACGTCATTATAATGTGAATCAAAAAAATAAAAGCGCTTACCGCCAATGACAAATGACGTCATAATAATAATAATATAACCTAAAAAATGGCAACTTCCGTTTTAAAACAAAAATGTCCAATATCTTTAATGGCAGGTAATTTAATCCTTCACATGGTTTCCCACACATACTATTGTTATTGTTATTAGTAGTCATTTAGTCAATTTTGTTTGACTTTTAACCTCAAATTCGGCTATATTTCCTCCTCCTTGCTTTTTCATTCTGTTAGACAGTGGTTAGACATCTCCCGACGCCGCTAACAACCGCTGTAAGCTGCTGTAAGACTAACGTCATTGATTTGTCAAAAAATGAAAGTGCTTACAGCTGCTGTAAGCAGCTAACAAAGAAAATATCCCTCTAAACTAATCCGTTTTTCATTCCCCTTGCCCCTAATGCACCAGCTCCTCTTTTGGTTTTTGTGCTTTAAACGTGTTGTTTATGGTTAAGGATGGATTTTTAAAATTATTTGTTTAAAATGAAATTAGATATTAAAAAAGATTATCATTATAAAGCCAAGAAAGGTTAAAAAAAATAAATTTTAAAATTTCCGAAAGTTATCCCTCCTTCCTTGTCTTAGGATGCGTTCCAGTGACTAACTTTTATAGCAGATAAAGCGCTTCAAGCCCTTGAGCGTGGCGCACAAAAATTTTCATCACTGGAAAGCTACTCTGCATATAAGATTTGATCAGGGTGGCTTTCCAGTGACGAAAATTTTTGGGCTTCAAGCTCTTGAACTGCTCTAAAAGTTAGTCACTGGAACGCATCCTTAGACAAGGAAAGAGGGATAACTTTCGGAAATTTTAAAATTTATGTTATTTTTAACCTTTCTTGGCTTTATAATAATAATCTTTTTTAATATCTAATATCCATTTTAAACAAATAATTTTAAAAAATCTATCCTTAACCATAAAAAACACGTTTAAAGCACAAAAACCAAAAGAGGTTGGTGCATGAGGGACGAGGAAAGAAAAACGGAGTAGCTCAGGTGCATAACACTTTCCGTCACTGGAACGCCATAAGAGTAGAACGAAATGCTCCTGAGCTACTCGGGAGCGCTCTGTTTGCGTCACTGGAAAGCCACTCAGATTAGCTTGGAGATGGATTGTAATCCTCTCACACTGAACCGTTCTTTAAACTGTCAATAGTGTCAAGAACGGTTCTACAACTATGAAAAAATGTCAAAAAATTGTAAAAGAAACACTTATGGTGTCGTTCTGGGCGGTTCTGGAGCATAAAGGAATACAGCAAATATAACATGCTCAGGTTTATTGTGTATCCTCTATCCCTATGTTAGAGCACAGTATCCAAGCCGGTCTTTTTAATATGACTCCACAAGCTTGAAACTGACTCCTTGGTTGTTGGTTTAGGTTTTTACTTACTCAGCCTTGGAAACCGCAGACAACAAAGGGCTTCACAGTAGCACCATTACTAGGTTTATATCGAATAGTTGAAGCTGGCTTGAAAACAAAGCTGCTTTGAAGCGATTTCCAAGTCTACGTGTTTATTTCTGTGGCTTGAAAGTCGATTGAAAATCGAGGTCAAGCTCATTTCAGGCTATCGTCGTACGCATGCGGCAGTTTTGCATCCAACATCAAATGAAAAACAAACCTCACTTTTTAATTCGTCCCGTTTTGTGTGCTGTTGTTGGTGTGAGCGTGTTTTAAAGTTTTTCACCTGTTTTTCAACTCATGTTTTTCCTAAAAATGTCAAAATCCTATATGAAATTAACACTGATGACGTTCGAGGAAGCATTCACCTGAAGTTAGGCAGTTATTAAACCTGCTTGAATCGTTTATATCGTGTTTCTTATCGGCTTCAGAGAAGTCAACCCTACTTATTTTCAGGCTTGACTTGAATGATTCAAGACACTTTCAAGCGCGTTTATATCGATTTTTTCAAGCCACTTTTAAAAGCCGCTCGAAGTCAAGCTAGCTTCAACTATTCGATATAAACGTAGTGCATGTGGTAAAATCTTTCGATAACCAATATTATTTGTTAACATAGTAGGCCTATGATCATGTACTGTTTAAAATATGAAGACCAAAATATTAAAGATCTTAAAAGACCCTTAACCAGTTTTTTCGCAAGTCGTCGTCTATTTTTAGAACAAAAACAATCGATGATACATATTTATGGATTTGTTTGTTTATATTTTTAAGTTAGTTGTTTTTCGGCGTTGCTTGTATGCACGGGTTGTGTGAAATAATAGTTAGTTCTCGGTACTTTGCCCGGTTTTTTTTTAATATTTGTGCATTGCAGTGTACAAGGATGAAAAGGTGAAGATAGTGTTTTTATGTTTTTGAGAAAATTTAATCTAAGTATTTGAACTGGAAATGTGGGTAAGTTATTGAAATTGTTGCAAGTTGCCTTATTAAGCTCAGGAATTATTAATACCGGCCATATTTAAATAGCGCTTGTACCCATAATTTAGAGTTATTGCAAATTATGTTGACAGTACTATTAACCTAAAAAAAAAGGAAAAAATTTAAGTACATTTTCTTTTTTGTTTTGTGTTGTAGGGTTTTGTTTAACACAATTACAGAAATACATTTGAAAAAGCAAGGTTTTAAGTATATTTACTTCTAAAAACTATTCGATTTTGTGGTCGGCAGCAGTTCGGTTAGACAAACAGTTCCGAAGTTAAAATAAGACCAAAATAAAGCACGACCCAAAGGTCTAGCAGTAATAAATTCAGCAGTATTTTGATATTACGCATGCTCACTAGTGGTTTTGGTAATTTTCTAGAAACCTGCGGCAACTCCGATTTTGACAGAAATTTGGTATACAGAGGTTTTTGAGGCGCTGATCACAAATCTGAAAGAATTTTTTGGCGGAAGCGTTTTGTTCTTGAGATATTTATCATCAGACTTGAATTTTATACTAATCCTATTTTTACAATATTCCCCCTTCTTTTGCACAACAAACTTGATTTGAAGCAAAAGTGGCACACAATATTTGATTTTCACCTTTTAAAACCCGGTTTTTTACGTATTTAACATTATTTTTGCATTAAATTGCATAGCTATACTTTCAATCATTTCAATCCCAGTGTTGCCATGTGTATGTATGGTTGCCGCATTATCAAAGAAAAGCCACTCAATTTAATGCAAAAATAATGTAAAAAACGTAGAAAAACGGGGTTTTAAAAGGTGAAAATCAAATATTGTGTGACACTTTAGCTTTAAATCAAGAATTGTGCAAAAGAAGGGGAATATAGTGAAAATAAGCTAAGTTCAAATTTGAACTTTGATGATGAATATCTCGAGAACGAAACGTTTCCGCCAAAAAAATCTTTTAGATTCGTGATTATTGAATTAATGGAATTTTGCTCGGTTAATAAAAATTCTTAGAGATAAGTTGGCCTTCAATAATAATGTTTTGCCGTGGTTTTTCGATAGCTGTTGACTTTAGGTATAGGACATAATGCATGAAACATACGTAGAATTCAATACAAAATTCAAAAATAAAATAAAAAAAGGTGCTTTCATTTAAAAATAAAGTTGATAGTCAGAAACTTATTTTTGAGCAAACCTGTATATACAAACTTCACGTACAAAAATGCGCACTTTGAAGCAAAACCCATCGCCTAATATTAAATGAATTTAGACATAACTTTTGGGACACACTGTATATGGTTATGTAAAGCCTATTGTTTGTATTGTTATAAAAACATCACATCAGGTTTATTGAAAAATTTAAATTAATATTAGGCTTCATTCGAAATTATCTGAAATTAGGGCACTTTACTTTATTTTTTCATATTCTTGAAACTAAATCTTTTCCCGTTTAAAAATGTAATACAGGGTAAGTAGAAAAATCCGAAACGGTGGATTATCTCCAAGGAAGGTAAACTTTTGGAGGAGCGCTCAATTTTTATATTTGTCCGAAAATATATGTTATGTTTTTGCCTTAATATTTATTTTTATTTTACAAAATAAACTAATACTACATTAAATAAAATAAAATCACTTAAAAAACATAAAAATAGTATCTTACCCTAATAACGATTTAAACATAAATTTCCTTTAAAAAATATCCAAAGGTCAGTGACCCCTCTTTACAGGTTTTAAAATTCTCTGTAACTGCAGTACTAATAACTACTCAATTTATCTATAAACAGTAAAAACTAAACATACAGGGTGTTCATTTAAAAACTTTCCACTTAAGTTATCTTCGAAACGAGACAGATTTGAGAAAATCGCCGAAACACGTCAAGATATTTATTGAGGAGGAACGTTTTTACAAAAAATTGGACGGCGCCTCTTTAACCCCTTAACCACCAGGGCCACCACCCCAAAATTCTTAAATGAGAAGGCGGGTCGAGTGATACATCATTTTAAAGCTCCTGACGAGTACTTTATAACCCTAGAATATGAAGTCAATATCTTCACCTATTACAAAATGGCGGTACTTTAAAAATTACCTAAATACCTGATTTGGATGGCCATATTTCCGAAACTAATAAAGTTAGATGTACCTAATGTGGTGTTTTCTTAAAGCTCTTTTAAAGGTCTTTTTAATGGTGATACTGGTAGTAATATACAGGGTAGAAGAAAAAGTACATATTTTTTATTTAAGAACCCTGTATATTATTTTACCATTAAAAGATCTTTAAATGAGCTTTAAGAAAATACCACATTAAGTACATCTAACTTTATTAGTTTCGGAAATATGACCATCCAAATCAGGTATTTAGGTAATTTTTAAAGTACCGCCATTTTGTAATAGGTGAAGATATTGACTTCATATTCTAGGGTTATAAAGTACTCGTCAGGAGCTTTAAAATGATGTATCCACTCGACCCGCCTTCTCATTTAAGAATTTTGGGGTGGTGGCCCTGGTGGTTAAGGGGTTAAGGGGCGCCGTCCAATTTTTTGTAAAAAACGTTCCCCCTCAATAAATATCTTGACGTGTTTCGGCGATTTTCTCAAATCTGTCTCGTTTCGAAGATAACTTGAGTGGAAAGTTTTCAAATGAACACCCTGTATATAAAAGTCCAATGACTTAAAAGCAAAAAATAACATTAAAACCGTGAAAAAAGCTTCCAGTACGATTGCAAACAAAGATTACGTCACCAAATTGAGTGAATATAGGCTTAAATGTGAACGAGCGCTCCTTAATAAAAAGTTTATTTTCCTTGGAATATTTCAGCAACCGTTAAATATAAATGAACCAAATTTTGTGTGAAGAAGTAACTGAACATGGGGAATTTAAAAATTATATTACCAAGGTTGCCAAGTTTATAGCTTTTTCTCTAGATCGAGGAATTTTAAAATTTTAAATGGAATACGCTATTTTTTATTATTGTAGTCAATTGCTTGTATCACCTTTAATATGACCTGATATTATCGTTTTTTACTCCTGTCAATTTGAAAGATATAGCATCAAGCTTAAATACAAAAACGACCAGGTATGGTCAATTATTTCGAAAACGATTTATCCAAAATTCGTCAAAATTAGTGCAGGGAAATAAACATTTTAAATTTGGAAATTGCTTTTGCGATGTTTTATAATTAAATTTCCTCATTCCCATTCCTTGACTTTTTTAAATGAATCTTGAAATAGTCGCAAAAATGCTATTCATTAATTTCGTAGGTCAGTTTCACCTCTGTACTAATTTTGACGAATATTGGTTGGATCATTTTTAGATAAATTGACCATATCTACCCGTTTTTGTAATAATTTCGAAAAAGCATGATTCTATATCTCCAAAATTGACAGGAGTAAAAAATAAAAGTATTACGTCATAATAAAATTGATGCAAGCAATTGATTACAATATTAAAAAAATAGAGAAACTATAAACTTGGCAACCTTGCAAACACAAT
Organism: Listronotus bonariensis; assembly: GCA_014170235.1. Taxonomy (NCBI): domain Eukaryota; kingdom Metazoa; phylum Arthropoda; class Insecta; order Coleoptera; family Curculionidae; genus Listronotus; species Listronotus bonariensis. Next base: position 39,544 of record JACEGR010001147.1, read on the forward strand.
TTTAAATTCTTCATGTTCAATTACCACTTGGCACAAAATTTGATTCATTTATATTTATTTTTTATCTTTTGGACAAACCACGAAGGCTTAAAGCCTAAATACTAACGTACCGTGGGTGTCTTAAGCGAGGTAAGAGGGAGTTTGTTCACACGGGACTTAAATACTTGAAGATTTGGGGGAGAAGAAAAGACCTCCGCGGGCAGCAGGTCCAAAATCTAGAAACTCTAGGGATAAAAGAACGAACAAAGTGGAAAGTTCGGGGCCTGTCCAGTTGGACCGTATAGAGATGCATACGCGCGGAACCACGAGTTTCTCTGTTGGGAACCGTGAGTGGAGGAACTATACTGGACAATTCTTCAGAGCAGAAGCCATGTAAGTACCTATATTTAACGGTTGCTGAGATAATCCACCGTTTCGGGTTTTTACTTACCCTGTATAAGCTATGGTTATTTTAAAAAGTAACAGGTTTATCTTGAAATAAAGTACTTTTTAAAAATTGGCTGCATATACATTTTTTACAAAATAATAGTTGCAGTAGCGTTAGGTCGCTTTTTAAAAACTTTCGTTATGATTGTGAATAACCTATAGTTTTGCTTCCGTATTGTTTTTGTAACCTTGTGTGTGGCAAGTTTTCACTTTAAAATAATAATTTTAACAGTTTATTAAAAAAATCAAAATCCACTATTTTAAATTTTATACCTTATGTTACATATTTTAAAGGAAAAGGTAATATTTTAGGAACATTTTGGTAACTATTTACACCAGGGACGCAATTAGGGGGTATGGGGTGTTTAGCCCCCAATAAATTTGAAGTTTTAGGTAAAGTGCCCTCAGGCGGTATTTAAAAAAGTACTTTTGACTTAAAAGTTTAGAATCTGCAAAGCTCGATTTGTATGCCAAATATCAACTGGATTGGTTAAAAAATAAATGCAATATGGCGAAAAACCCAAAATAAAAATTGAACTTTGACGGCTTGTAACTCGAAAACAAATGACATTTTTAAAAAAAATTATATGAAGCTCTACACTTATTTTATCTAGTAGAATCACCCCTTAAGTTTCGTGATCGATTTTTGAATCACCCTGCATAATGAAATTAAGATTAGCTTAATTTTTAAGTTTAATGATTTCGTGATCAGTGCCCAAAAAGGCCTTTGCATTCTTCCTGTATTTCTGCGTCATTTTCTTAAGTTTCCAATTAATTATTAAAAATCCCCATTGATAATATATGTCAAGGAAAAATAATTACTGCGAACCCCTTTCAGACTATTTTCCTTTTCGAGATTTTCCTTTTTCGTGTTCGTTTGGTAAAGAGTCTTATTTATTTCGAAATAAGGCGATAGTAAACTGAAATCCGAGAAAATTGAAAATAAAAACATCCAGTTAGGAGTGGCCTTTTGCGTACAGACAAAACCTGACTGGATTTTAAGATGTTCGAAGGTTTTTTCGCATCTACGATAAGATAATACACATTTTTTTATTTCGCTCATAATTTTGGTTTTTATGATATACACGTAGATAGGAAAAAACGTCATAAAAATAAAGGTTTTCTTGATGTAGCAAATGCAGCTATTTACTTGGGTCGTATGTACAGGGTGTCCCATTTTGGTTGTCCTTTATGGGAAACTTGGAAACCATAAGAGATATTAAAATCCCATACCCCATCCTCGAGCTCTTTTTGGAGAAAACATTTATGGTAAAAACAGATCATCGCTATCGCGAAGCGTTTCAGAGATACAGGGTGATTCTCGATTTTTCACTTTTTGAATAGGTCCTGTAGCTTTGTGGTTATTACAGACACAAGAAAACTAATTGCACATTATACAGAAACTTTTTTCCGTAGAATCCAGTGGCGTAGCCAAAAAATTTTTGAGCTGTCATTTTTGACATATGACCCAAACATGTTTTTTTTTTATTAGGGACACCCTATAAATGATAAAGTAATTAAATTGCTTGTTTTTTCTAATTAAAATAATATACCATAGTAGGTGGTTTAATAAATTTTTAAGTCAAATATTGGAAAAATTTTGATTTTAAAGACGCATTGCGGCTTCTATCTGTTTTTTAAATTGTTTCATATTTTTGTTTTAAAAGGAATCTGTCATCCCTTAGCTCAGGAGACATTTCCGTAGAAAAAAATAATAATAAAAATTTAAAAGAATTTAATAAATTAATTTTTTGTTTTTTTCTACGGAAATGTCTCCTGAGTTGAGGGATGGCAGTATTGTTTTTAAAGAAAAATATAAAACAATTTAAAAAACAGATCGAAGCCGCAATGCGTCTTTAAAATCAAAATTTTTCCAATATTTGACTTAAAAATTTATTAAACCACCTACTATGGTATATTATTTTAATTAGAAAAAACAAGCAATTTAATTACTCTATCATTTATAGAGTGTCCCTAATAAAAAAAACATGTTTGGGTCATATGTCAAAAATGACAGCTCAAAAATTTTTTGGCTACGCCACTGAATTCTACGGAAAAAAGTTTCTGTATAATGTGCAATTAGTTTTCTCGTATCTGTAATAACAACAAAGCTACAGGACCTTTTCAAAAAGTGAGAAAATCGAGAATCACCTGTATCTCTGAAACGCTTCGCGATAGCGATAATCTATTTTACCATAAATGTTTTCTCCAAAGAGCTCGAGGATGGGGTATGGGATTTTAATATCTCTTATGGTTTCCAAGTTTCCCATAAAGGACAACCAAAATGGGACACCCTGTATAAGAACCAAAGGAAGGATAAAAACCAAGCGCAGTAACCTTATTTCTCTCCTCCTCATTTTTTTAAGTGTGTGTGCAAATGTATTGAAGGAAATGGAGAATGTTTTAACAAGTTTTTTTGTTTTTTTTTAATGTTTTAATAATAATTGTTAGCCATTGCCATAGCCATGTTTTTGTCGTGAAATGTAGTGGGTGCCACCTGCAGTGCTTTTATTCGAATGTCATAACTTTCTTCTGCCTCAGAATATTATACTTTTACAATGGAATTTTTTAATTTTTGCACAAAAAATGTATACTTGATAAATATCGCTACGAGCAACTCTTTTTGAGATATTTTATATTAAATATTTTATTCCATACCAAAGTTTGCCATTGCATTTATTCCCGCTTTTCTAGGCCACCAGGTAGTGTCTAAAAGATCTGTACAAAATGCTACCACAAATACTTTGGATGAAAATACCACGATCTAATGCAATTTAGTTTAGTCAAAGATTACTGGTTTGCAAGATACAGGGTGTTAAATTTTCTATTAATTTTTTTTACTGGGACACCCTGTATCTGTCAAACGATCAACATTTTATTAACCGCAAATTAAGCCAAATCGTTGTATTTTGGCTTAAGAAAAGTACTAAACAAATGCGAAGACAGTTTTTCTATTTGAAATAAAACGTTTAATCTAAAATATCTTAGAATCGGTTGTACTTATCGATATTCATTGAGTATACCTTTTTAAGGGATAATAAAAAACAATTCTAGAATCATTATATACCGGGGCAAGGTGCAGCAGGTGGCTCCCTTTACATTTAACATTAAAAATATGAGCAGCGTTTGATCCCTTACTGTAAAAACCCGCTTATACCAAATTTTGTAAAACAAATCCAATAGTAAATAATATATTTTAAAATAACTAAAATAAAATAAAAACTTTGTCACCCTGTACCTCACAAACGATCAACTTTTCAACCAAGGTAAATTGCGTTAGATCGATTTATTTTAGCTTAACAAGTTTCTTGTAGCATTTTGTACATACCTTTTAGAAAAACCCTATACATATATCATAAAATTCGATATTTGAATATTGAATACCCATTTTTAGTTATTTTAAGCTCAAAAAGTTTTTAATTTTATATAAAACTAACAGCTTTAGTACAGTTTGATACCTAAATAATGAAAGTTCTTGAGGATAATTACGTTTTAGCCGTATGGGTTTCCATTTGAAAAATGACTTTTAAGGTTTTTGCCGTTATAATTTTTAGCGATTATTTTTAACCAGTCGGTATTTATTAATTGTGACAATATAAATACAGTCTACTGAAGAAGTTTTTTCCCTACGAGGAATCCAACTCCAACACAGGTTTTTGTTTAGAAAAAATTGATGGTAATGTAATAAACAGGGTGAGTCAAAAATCGATCACAAAACTTAAGGGGTGATTCTACTTGACAAAATAAGCGTAGAGCTTCATATATATTTTTTCAAAATGTCATTCGTTTTCGAGTTACAAGCCGTCAAAGTAAAATTTTTATTTTGGTTTTTTCGCCATATTGCGTGTGTGTGGGCGCCATTTTATAGACAATTAAAAACTTAAGAAATAAGGTTATTTTTATTAAAGTGGATAAACCTCACCGTTAAGGCACCAATATACATCAGTTTTCATCAATTTCAATCAAATTACCTACATACAAACGGTAACTCAACCGACAAACTTAACCAAACGATTCTTACAACAAAAAATAAGAAAATAACTTCATATAAACATATTATGTCCTAAACGTCTTAGTTTTTGAACTACGGGGTGTTTAAAATTAAAAAAAAAGTTTTTTGTTTTACATATTTGATACACCGTAGGTCTAAAACTAAGACGTTTAGGGACATATTTTATATAAAGTTTTTTCTTATTTTCTGTTGTAGAATTGCCCCGTAAAGTTTGTCGGTTGAGTTACTGGACACCCTGTATGTATGTAAACGGCTAGTAACTCGAAAACGAATGACATTTTGAAAAAAATGTATATGAAGCTCTACCCTTATTTTGTCAATTAGAATCACCCCTTAAGTTTCGTAATCGATTTTTGAATCACCCTGTATAATATATAATTAATAACGTCCGTGGTGGCCCTACCGCGTTGTCTAAAAGGTGCTGTGAAATGCAACTGCATGTTTCAGTGCTTGGATAACATTGACGGAACACGGTAAAAAAATGGGTTAAACATCCAATAACCCGACACTCACGGTACACTAGTATTCAGACATAAGCCTTTGTGAGACGTCATACAAAGTTAAAAAAATGGTTATACAATGGCTTGTTAACCTTACTTTTTGACATAAAATTTAAAATAAGTCAATATATAGGGTGATCCATTTGAAATCAGGAAGTTGACATTAACTTTGGTATAACCGGAAGTGGTAGAACTGTCAAAAGATTTTAGTTGTATGTCCCCACTGACTTTATATTGTTACCAAATTTTAAAATTTTCCAAAGCCTACTTTTCGAGAAATCGATCGCAGCAGTTCCCGTTGGAACACCCTGTACTACCTAATTAAAGACATTATAAAACAGATAAATATATCGTTAAACTAATACTTTTTATTTATATTCCAACAACAATAAAATGTTCTATTTAAAAATATTTTCCATTATAAACTTCTTATCTCTATTCATTTAAAACCGAAAGAGAAATGTCAATGAAGCGCAAAAGATATTTGCCAAAAATTCAGTGTCATGAGAAATCTGCTTTTCTTATCGAGATTTTCATTTCATTTTGCCATTTTATTTCATATTACCCAAATAATTCCGAAATTGTCCCTGAAAACGCCAAAAGCAGCTTTTATACTTAACAACCACATAAAACCCTGTGGTCCCTTTTACTTTGTCAAAATAGAGAATGTTCGCATACGTTTATTGTTTAGCGTGGACAATTTTACATTGTGATAGTAATGTTTAAGTTAGGAGCAGTATTTAACTAAATTTACTTTTTCAGGGTTATCAACACAAACGTCAAAAAAATTTTAATGAAAAAAGGGACCAAGAAGCTTATCTAAAAAGGTTTTTAATTATCTATTTAATATAGTCCCTGGACCCGTAATAAAATTCACATCATGATAATAACACTTTTAGAACCTTTTTAACAGGGTCCCTTTTGGATAAGTCTACCACGAACATTTATACCGACATATTTGGAAGCGGCGCGTTAACTCAGCCTGTCAATGTCAAATGTTTCAGGTGTCGGACTGGGCAAACGCGTCACTTTTTTGCCAGAATATTATTTGGCCATTTTATTTCATATTACCCAAATAATTCCGGAATTGTCCCTGAAAACGCCAAAGCAGCTTTTATACTTAACAACCACATAAAACCCTGTGGTCCCTTTTACTTTGTCAAAATAGAGAATGTTCGCAAACGTTTATTGTTTAGCGTGGACAATTTTACATTGTGATAGTAATGTTTAAGTTGGGAGCAGTATTTAACTAAATTTACTTTCTCAGGGTTATCAACACAAACGTCAAAAACATTTAAATGAAAAAAGGGATCAAGAAGCTTATCTAAAAGGTTTTTTAATCATCTATTTAATATAGCCCTTGGACCAGTAAAAAAATTCACCTCATGATAATAACACTTTTAAAACCTTTTTAACAGGGTCCCTTTTGGATAAGTCTACCACAAACATTTATACCTCCATATATGGAAGCGGCGCGTTAACTCAGCCTGTCAATGTCAAATGTTTCAGGTGTCGGACTGGGCAAACGCGTCACTTTTTGCCAAATTTTATTTCGCCATTTTATTTCATATTACCCAAAAAATTCGAAATTGTCCCCGAAAACGCCAAAGCAGCTTTTATGTAACAACCACATAAAACCCTGTGGTCCCTTTTACTTTGTCAAAATAGAGAATGTTCGCAAACGTTTATTGTTTAGCGTGGACAATTTTACATTGTGATAGTAATGTTTAAGTTAGGAGCAGTATAACTAAATTTACTTTTTCAGGGTTATCAACACAAACGTCAAAAAAATTTAAATGAAAAAAGGGATCAAGAAGCTTATCTAAAAGGTTTTTATCATCTATTTAATATAGTCCCTGGACCCGTAATAAAATTCACCCCATGATATTAACACTTTTTAGAACCTTTTTAACAGGGTCCCTTTTGATAAGTCTACCACGAACATTTATACCGACATATATGAAAGCAGGCGCCTTAACTCAGCCTGTCAGTGTCAAATATTTCAGGTGTCGGACTGGGCAAACGCGTCACCTTTTTTTGCCAGAATTTCATTTTGCCATTCTATTTTATATTACCCAAATAATTCCAAAATTGTCCCTGAAAACGCCAAAGCAGCTTTTATACTTAACAACCACATAAAACCCTGTGGTCCCTTTTACTTTGTCAAAATAAGAGAATGTTCGCAAACGTTTATTGTTTAGCGTGGACAATTTACACATTGTGATAGTAATGTTTAAGTTAGGAGCAGTATTTAACTAAATTTACTTTTCCAGGGTTATCAACACAAACGTCAAAAATATTTTAATGAAAAAAAGGGATCAAGAAGCTTATCTAAAAGGGATTTTTAATCATCTTTTTAATATAGTACCTGGACCAGTAATAAAATTCACCTCATGATAATAACACTTTTAGAACCTTTTTAACAGGGTCCTTTTGATAAGTCTACCACGAACATTTATGCCGACATATACGAGTATGAAAGCGGCGCGCTTAACTCAGCCTGTCAATGTCAAATGTTTCAGGTGTCGGACTGGGCAAACGCGTCACTTTTTTGCCAAAATTTCATTTTTGCCATTCTATTTTATATTACCCAAATAATTCACGAAATTCTCCCCGAAAACGCCAAAGCTTAGCTTTTATACTTAACAACCACAGAAAACCCTGTGGTCCTTTTACTTTGTCAAAATAGAGAATGTTCGCAAACGTTTATTGTTTAGCGTGGACAATTTTACATTGTGATAGTAATGTTAAAGTTAGGAGCAGTATTTAACTAAATTTACTTTTTCAGGGGTATCAACACAAACTTCAAAAAAAATTAAATGAAAAAAGGGATCAAGAAGCTTATCTAAAAGGTTTTTAATCATAGCCCTTGGACCAGTAAAAAAATTCACCCCATGATAATAACACTTTTAGAACCTTTTTAACAGGGTCCCTTTTAGATAAGTCTACCACGAACGTTTATACCCACATATATAGAAGTGACGCGTTAACTCAGCCTGTCAATGTCAAATATTTCGGGTGTCGGACTGGGAAAACGCGTCACTTTTTTTGTCGGACAAGTTTACCACAATGTTAGAGTTACGTAAAAAAACTTAAGCAAGTGATTTCTTGAGGCTTTTTATGAAAAAAGTTCCTAGACTATCCACGGATGGGGTTAACAAGAGGACAAATGGACCAAAAAGTTCATTTTTCGAAAAAGTCATTCTTCATAAAAGTTTTTGCTTGTAAAAAAAATGGGATTCACGAAGAGAAAATGTTTATTTTGTATACAGGGTTCGCAAAAACTTAAAAGCATGATTTTTCTACAAAGAGTAAACTACCTTTATTTTTCAATTTTAAGCAAAATATCATTTAAAAAAATATTTAGAATGGCATTTTGAATAACTTTATTAAAGTTATAGGGGTATCAAAAAAATTATGAAACTGATTTTTAAGTTATCAAAAATTAATTATTTTCCATTTTTAATAAAACGACCTAAAAAAACTTTTATAATTTGCTTTTCAAACACCTGCTTTTTCCTTATTCCTACAAAACACAATTTTTCAACTGTAAACACCAGTTTTCATCAACTTATGGATTATGGACAACCACATGATAAAAAAAAAAAATCTTTTTTTAATTTTTAACACCCTGTAGTTCAAAAACTAAAACGTTTAGGACATATGTCTATATGAAGTTTTTTCTTATTTTTTGTTGTAGAATCGTTTGGTTAAGTTTGTCGGTTGAGATACTGGACACCCTGTATGTATGTAGGTAATTTGATTGAAATTGATGAAAACTTTGATGTCTATTGGTGCCTAAACGGTGAGGTTTATCGACTTTAATAAAGAGTAACTTATTTTTAAAGGTTTTAATTGTCTATATAATGGCGCCCCCAGCTTTGCGATATCTGTCAAAATAAAAAGTTATGATGTAAATAAATTTTTAGTTTTAGGTAAAGTGCCCTCTGGCGGTATATAAAAAGTACTTTTGTCTTAAAATTTTAGAATCTGCAAAGCTCGATTTGTGTGCCAAATATCAACTGGATTGGTTAAAAAATAAATGCAATATGGCGAAAAAACCAAAATAAAAATTGAACTTTGACGGCTTGTAACTCAAAAACGAATGACATTTTGAAAAAAAAATATATAAAGCTCTACCCTTATTTTGTCAAGTAGAATTACCCCCTTAAGTTTCGTGGTCTATTTTTGAATCATCCTGTATCTACTGTTTTTCAGATTTAACTGGTTATTTTTCGATAACTATTGAAGATAGATATATTAATTGTGGCATCTTTGTAAAGCTTTTTACAGACCATTGTAATGGTGACATAATATATAGGATGTTCCATTTAAAAAAGTTTACCTCCTCATTTTTCATGAGTTTTCGATGTTCATTTGTTTTTTTATGCTCAAAGGATTATAGATGAAAAGTACGTAACTTTTATACATACAAAATATAAATAAAAACCCTGTACACTTTAAAACTAGCCTTCCTAATAAAAAAACTGGATTTATTTGTAATACCTTCCAAAATTCTTGCTAAAAATTCCTCTGAACTTTCGTGCTATCTGCCCCACATAAAATTCAAAATGACCAGGAGTATTATCCGTTCTTCTCCTGCCGGTCGAACGTATCTCTCGCTTTATGACGGGGTAAATTACGGTGACAGATAGGTCGTTAAAAGCGGAAGATACTTTCTGATAAAAGATAAATGTCGTTTCGAGAGGAAGAAGCTTTAATAAGTAACATAAATACAAACGTGTGCAAAGATAAATATAACATAAAATTCTTCAATACTCAAGGGCGTGAAAAATTTTTATTTGTTTTTTAATTTAAAAGTAAAACATGAGACACACGCTAAATATACAGAGTGTTTTCACTGATCTCGATGAATTGCCAATGTTATTACCTGCGCGAAACAAAAGTTACATTTTATAGGCGAAAAAACGGATTTGTGCGCAAGCAAATCGAGGGTAAACGCGCCTAACGCCAAACAGAATATCCGCATTATCGGAAAGAATTTGTCGACGGCCCGGCGTCCTGGTTTTCTGTTCGGAGTACGGTAGCTAATGAGCGTCACGGCCAGACCGCGGACGGAGGGTACGGGGTGCCGGTGTTTGTATTTTGCCACGGCTTTTAAGTGCGCATGTTCGTCCACCCGTTCATTTGTATACTGCACGAGGTCAAGGGAGGTAAACTTTTAATAAGGAGCGCTCGATTTTTATATTTGTTCGAAAATATAGGTTATTTTTGTGACGTCACCTTTTTGCCATAATCTTTTTATCTGACAAAATAAACCAATACTTGCACACAATAAAATAATATCACTAAAAAAACATAAAAAAATGAATCTTACCCTTAATAATGATTTAAACGTAAATTCCTGTAGAAAAATATCCAAAGGTCAGTGACCCTTGTTTACAGGTTTAAAATTCTCTGTAACTGCAATACTAAAAGCTACTCAATTTAACTATAAACAGTAAAAAATAAACATATATAAAGTCCAATGACTAAAAAGCAAAAAAATAACATCAAAACCTCCAAAAAAATCTTCCAGTACGATTGTAAACAAAGAATTACGGAAAAAGATTACGTCACCAAATTTAGCGAACATAGGCTTAAATGGAATCGAGCGCCCCTTATTAAAAGTTTATTTTTCTTGGCGCGAGGTCGTAAAAATCGAAAAATTCTTCTTGCCACTGCGGATCTAAATGTAGGTTATCTATGAGTGTTTCTAAACAATTTAGAAAAACTTTAGGAGGTGATTCCTTGTTCAAAATAAAGGGTAGTTTGCTTTATTAACATAAGGTCAAAAAAACTACCCATTACGGAGATATCAAGGTACAAAAATGGCGAAAAAAATACGTTTTTTTTGTCAAAAACTAAACGCACCAAAATAATGAGATTCTGCGAAAATATTGCTTTTTTAAAAATACACGTTTTGTGTGGTGGAAATAGACTACCTCTATCGTGGTTTGCTGACCAAATTTAAAGAGTTATTTATGCAATGGCTTCAAAAATATATAAATTTAGATAGTCTGAATTATTTAAAATCATTTTTATATTTTTATATTTTTATCACTAAACTCACCAATTTTAAAAAATTAAATGAAATGTTAATCATAACTTGTCATGACAGAAATTTTTTTATAAAAACTAGCTATGATTCCCGGCTTCGCTCGGGAGTTGATATGAGACCCAAATAACCGTTGTTCGAAAGGAGTTCAAATACTCGACAACAGATGTCGCCACTACACTTACTTTTCAAGTTGAAGGGTTGGAAGAGTCCTTATATCTTTAAAAATACGCCCTTTAGAGTAAAACGGGAACTTTCTTGTTCGAGGGGGGATAAAGGGCTATCACACTATATAAGTACCTTTATCGTATCGGGACTTCTTTTCAAGTTTTTTCGCACGCACATTTTATCAACTTGGTTTTATTATATACTAGCTATGATTCCTGGCTTCGCTTGGGAGTTGATATGAAACCCAAATAACCGTTGTTCTGAGTGAAGTTCAAATACTCGACAACAGATAGCGCCACTACACTTAATTTTCAAGTTGAAGGGTTGGAAGAGTCCTTATATCTTTAAAAATACGCCCTTTAGGGTAAAACGGGAACTTCCTTGTTCGAAGGGGAATAAAGGGCTATCACACTATGTAAGTCCCTTTATCGTATCGGGACACCTTTTCAAGTTTTTTTCGCACGCACATTTTATCAACTTAGTTTTATTATATACTAGCTATGATTCCCGGCTTCTCTCGGGAGTTGATATGAGACCCAAATAACCGTTGTTCTGAATGAAGTTCAAATACTTGACAACAGATGGCGCCACTACACTTAATTTCCAAGTTGAAGGGTTGGAAGAGTCCTTATATCTTTAAAAATACCCCCTTTATGGTAAAACAGGAACTTCCTTGTTCGAGGGGGGATAAAGGGATATCACACTATATAAGTCCGCACATTTTATCAACTTAGTTTTATTATATATAATGATATATATTTGCTGTCACCTATTAAGGCATTGGCAATATTCCCCCATTTGACATTACTTGGTACTTTAAACACAATACTTTTTAGTTTTTAATTTTAAACATTAAGATTTATTTTATGCGATATCTCTCTAATGGTTGACTTTTGACCCCATGTTTATAAAGAAAACTCTTCTTTAATTTGAACAAGGAATCACTTTCAAAATTTTTTTGCCTCTGTTTGAAAACTACCTGTATGGTGTATGCCATTGGCCAAAGGAGAAACACTTTGGTAAAAAAATAGAATTTGCCAAAACAAAATGATTTGTATGGCAAGAAAGACCCCCTCCCTAGATAAAATCTATGTCAGAAACGAATTCTTGGTTTGTATTATTTTCGTGGCTTTATTCAAATTTTATCGACAAATCTCGAATTTGGTAAAATTATCTTTGTTTTTTTTTTTTTTCAAAAATCTATAGCTAGTTAAAATGTTTTTACTCGACAATTTGTTTATGTAAGACTTTCAAATGCCTGTTAAACTACGCATATTTTTGCAAAATTTGTGATTTGACGTTGAAATCCCAAAAAAATCAAATAAAAGGATTTGCTTCTAAAATGTATATTTTCTATGCAAAAAGATATTCTTAACTGTCTATTAGTTACTGATATTATTATTGTTCTGTCGTTAAATGTGGGTTTAATAAATAGGAAAGACAAATTTATGAAATTCTTTACACTTAATTTATTATTTATTGTTGTTGCTACATACATAACCGGTAATAAAAGTCCAAGTTTAAAAAAAAATAAAAAGAAATCTAAATTATCGATTTTCTATTGATATTCAAATTGTTGTGTCGCTTAATGTAGGTTGTGGTGAATACCGAAGACAAATTTGTGAAAGTGTGAAAATATTAAATTTATTATTTATTATTGTTGTTATATTTAAAAAATATTTAAAATTAATTATTTTTATTGATATTAATATTTTGTGTCCTAAATTATAGGTTTTAGTAAATAGCAAAGACAAATCAAGAAAAGTTTCTATAATAAATTTATTATTTATTATTTTTGCTACATTTAAAAATATTTTAAATTATCAATTATTAATTTATATATTTTATATTAATATTTTTGTGTAGTTAATTATAGGTTTTAGTAAATAGCAAAAGACAATTATATTAAATTATCTTTATATATTTAGTTTTTATTTTTGTTGTACAAACATTATTGTTAATAAGTTCGGATATTAAAAATATATTCAGAATTATTGATGTTGATTATTGTTGCTACATACACAACTGTTAATTAAAGTCCAAGTGTTAAAAAATATTTTAAATTATTGATTTTTTATTGATATTAATATTGTTGTGTAGTTAAATTTTGGTTTTATTAAATAAAAAGACAAATTTATTGATTTTTAAAATTTAATTTAGTAATTATTTTTGTTGCTACATATAAAACTATTAAATATATTTCAGGGGTACAAAAAATATTCCAAGTTATCGATTTCTTATTAATGTCAATATTTTTATATGGTTAAATGTAAGTATTAGAGAATAGCAAAGACAAAATTATTAAATGTTCTTTATTTAATTGTTGCACTTAAATAACTGTTAATAAAAGTCCAGGTGGTAAGTAAATATTTTAAATTATCTATTTTTTTATTGAAATTAATATTGTTGTGTCGTTAAATGTAGGTTTATTGAATAACAGAGACAAATTTATGAAAGTTTTTATATTAAATTTATTGTTTATTATTGTTGCTACATTTAAAAATATTTTAAATTATCGATTTCTTATTGATATTGACGTGTCACCAAAATTAGGCTTTACTAAATAACAAAGACAAATTTATTAAATTTTCTTTATTTAATTTAGTATTTATTATTGTTTCTTTATTAATACCTGTTTAATAAAGTCCAGGGCCGCTATTCTTGGTCAATCATATCTCCAAGGCTCGCTCAAAATTTATAATAAATCAATCACAAATGTGAGCGATCCTGAAAGATACGAATGACCAAGAATACCGCCTCAGATGTAAAAAATATTCCGAATTATCAATTTCATTTTGATATTGATATTTCTGTGTCATTAAATCTAGGATTTAGTGAATAGCCAAGACAAATTTATGGCATAAAAACAGAAAAAAGACCTATGTACAGGGTGTTTTCTTTTTGATGGTTTTACGGTGTATCTCGAGAACCGTAAGAAATGTCAAAAATTTAATATAGGACCTCCGATCTCTTTTTTGATAAAACAATTATAGTGAAAACAGTTCATGGCTATTGCGATCCATCTCGGAGCTACAGCGTGAGTTTCGTATTTTGCCCATTTTTATATTCTTTTTTAACTCGTTTGCTATTAAAGTTGTGAAAAAACTTTAAATAGGTTTATTATGTAGTTTTTTCCAAAGAATATTTTGGTGTTATTAATTTGCTTTTCTATTGGTTAGTTTTTAAGAAAATAACCCAACTTATTTTTTTTATGGAACACCCTGTATATTTTTATCTGTATTAATTAAGCTTTTTCTCGGCTTTTTAAAAATATGTATGTTTGTATTTTTTATTTAAGGTTTTACCAAAATTAACATTTTCCATAAAATTTGCTTTTTTAGAAGGCCATGTTTAAAAATGACATAACAGTATTTTTCAATACTCACTTTTTTGGTACCGCTACCCCAACTTGATATTTTATTAAAAATCAATTTTTAAATTTTTAATTTATTTAAATTAACCAACCTAAGCTTTAATAAATGTTTATGCAGTTTTTTATAAAATATTTCAAAAACTTGCAATATAATTATAATAAACAACATAACAATAATAGTAGTAAGTAAAAAAATATGATTCTATTATAGAAAAGCACTATTACAGAAAAAAATATAAATACCAAATGGAAATAAAAAAATCCACATATGTGGCGAGCAGTGGGGCAGGGGTTAACGTGTCAGCCTTTCACCGCAGCGATCCGGGTTCGAATCTCCGAGTCGGACATCGGATTTTTCATTGCTCGTCACCTCACAGTTGGCAATGGCAAACCACTGTGTAGTATTCTGCCATTCCTAGGTAGTAAATATTTAAAAATAACGTCCGTGGTGGCACTACCGCGTTGTCTAAAAGGTGCTGTAAAATGCAAAAACTGCATGTTTTAGTGCTTGGATAACGTTGACGGATCACGATAATAATGGGTTAAACATCCAGTAACCCGGCACTCACGGTACACTGGTATTTAGGCATAAGCCTTCGTGAGATGTCATAAAGATTAAACAAAAAAAAATCATGGAACACTATATTTAAACATTTAGGCCCGCCGTAAATTGAACCCAGCCCACGCACATCACATGCGCAGCCGACGCGTGCATAACTTTGTAAAACATGCTTTTAAATAGAGTGGCGCATATTGGACCCAGCCCAGAGCTAGCCCATTCTGCTGTCAGCCACGCGTGGATAGGTTTGTGTTCGCCGCACAGATTTCGTGGGCCTTGTGCAGCATGGGTTTGTTTTAAAAATCTGAAATATGGTTAATCCCGAATTGGGTCCAATATGCGGTAAACTGATCAAAAACGTGGACGTGGGAAGGATGGGTTGAGCGTGGGCTACGCATGTGCTGTGCGTGGGCTAGGTTCAATTTGCGGCGGGCCTATTGTAATTTTTGTTAGTTTAAGTATAAATTCTTTCATATTAAATGTTTTATAATATGTATTTTTTTATTTTATATTTAGTAATTTTTTTCTGTAGTAGTGCCATTCTATGATAAAGTTATATTTTTTAAGCTTAGCCAAGCAAATTATAATACCCTGTAAATATAAAAGGTAATTGTTAATAAAATATTCGTTAGGGTAGCTAAATCAAAAAAGTAGGTATTGAAAAATACTGTTTTGTCATTTTCTGTCATAGCCTTCACTAAAAAAAGCAAAATTTATGGAAAATGCCTATTTTCGGTAAAACTTTAAAAAGAAATACATACTTATATATAATTTTGAAAAGCTAAAAAAATCTTAATAAATACAGGTAAAAATATACAGGGTGTTCCATAGGATAAAAATAGGTTGGGTAATTTTCTTAAAAACTAACTAATAAAGAAGCAAACCAATTACACCACAATATTCTTTGGAAAAACTACATAATTAACGTATTTAAAGTTTTTTCACAACTTTAATAGCAAGCAAGTTAAAAAAGATTATAAAAATGGGCAAAATCCGAAAATCATCCTGTAGCTTCAAGATGGATCGCAATAGCCATGAACTGTTTTCACTATAGTTGTTTTCTAAAAAAAAGGATCGGGGGTCCCATATTAAATTTTTGATATTTCTTACGGTTTTTGAGATACACCGTAAAACCGTCGAAAATGAAACACCCTGTACATAATGCCTTAGGCCAAACGGTTAATTTATTCACGACTAGAAAATTTAATGTACAAATTGGGACCTGTTAGGTATCTAACCCGAACCCTGTAATTTAGCAGGGTCTATACCGCTTTAACACTTAACATCCCAGTCATCCCACGAAAGCAAACAAAACTAAACCCCTGAAAATTAACTATCTGTGAATCCCCGAAGGTTCAAATGGCATCGCTTCACTCTGTTAGACCGGAAATTACCTTTTCTTGGAGCCGCACTTCCGGTTAAATCCGGGGAATGGACAATTAAGTTCTCGGCATAGACGGAGAGAATTAAAAAACTAGCGAATCTTTGCTTTAAAGGAACTTTTAGATCTTTTAGACGAGAACTGGTGTTTATCGCTTTGTTTCATCAAATCTGCACGGAGTCATCCAAAAAAGTCCGTTATTAGTAACTTTTTATAGTCATTATTACGGTGTTTTATTTAAAACTCTCTTTTTGTTTTGCGGACACATGAAAATTTGGTTTTTGAGTCGAAGAAAAACCTGAAAGTTTGATCCCTTAATTTTACTTTTAAGTTTTTTTTTATTTTAAAGTTTTTCATTTAAAAAGCATGCATTTATATATACATACATATATATATATACAGGGTGGCCCACCATATACTGAAACAAATACAGGTCGGATAGGGCCACAGCATAAAATTATTTTACTCTATACAGGATGTCTCAAAAAGTGTGACGTATCAAAGTTATATTTTTTAAATGAAACACCCTATATTTTATGACGGTTTTAGATTCTAAATAAAAAAATAATTTAAGTTTGTTAATAGTACCAAGTGTCTAATTTTATTTGTTTTTGTGATATTTTTTTTTCAAAATGCAGGGGTGCAATTAAATTAATTTTATTTTAACAATATAAAATCCTTAAACTTTAAAATTTCGTTACAAGATTAGGAAAAGTCTGCCTTATCATACGTAGGTCATATCGAGATCATAGATTATACAGGCTGACCAAAAATAATTTCAATTTTTAGAAAGTCAAATTGCAATATCTCTCTTATTTTAAATGGAACACCCTGTATTTTTTACACCACATGATGACAAACTAAATGCTTTTTTAAATGGTGTATAGGTCGCCTATACCCATCTTTTATACTTTTTAAGTAAATTCCGTTTTAACATATTTTCATTCCAAATGTCTATTTAAATGTAAGTAGGCTGTGATATAATAGCTATGCCTATTTACTAAGCCGTTATTGCAAAATGTAAATTTGTTGGGAAAAAGCACAAAATTAAAAGATTTTGTATTATCTGCCACTATTTTTAAAATTCACAGAAAAAAAAATTCATTAGTTGCTTATAATGCTACTTCCAATAACACTTATATCAGCTGAATGTGGTAATGATAAAACTTGTGTTTTTAAAAATCCTAATAACGCCTCTGGTCAGTTATGACGACATTCTGTGACCTATAACTCGTTTCTTTCATTATCCATAATCACTGTGTCAATTTTTTTAAAGCAACTATTAAGGTTATCAGATGGTTTCTCCTGGAATATTTTTGAGGATTAACTCCAGACTAAAGTAAACCATTTTTTTCACTTCCTACCGGTCATATATCATCTTGTTGTTGTAGAAGAAGGGTTTTTATTTAAAATCATTAAAATTTCTTTTAAACTGACTAAAACACTAGTAATCAATAAATGGTCGTTGTTATTTTCTTAAGAAAAATAATAATGGCTGCTATGTCACAGCCAACTTTAATTTAAATAAACATTTGGACTAAAAATTTGTAAAAACAGATTTTACTAAAAAGCACAAAAGATAGGTATAGGCAATCTATACACATTTAAAATAAGAGAGATATGGCTATTTGATTTTCTGAAAAATTGAAAATATTTTTTGATCACCCTGTACAATATTTGATCTTGATTTGACCTACGTATAATATGGCAGACTTTTTCTAATCTTTTTACAAATTTTAAAGTTTAAAGTATTAAAAGTGGTAAAGTGAAATCAATTTAATTTTACCTTTGCATTTTTCAAAAAAATCAAATATCCCAAAAACGAATAAAATTAGACACTTATATTTCTGGGCTGTGTTTTAAGCTATAGTTGTTAGTTGTTATCACCATAATTTTTTATAGAGTATTCGCGGTTTTTATAAGGTCTGCCATCATTTTTTACATACTTTTCTGTCAATGCAAATTAACTTAAAAAATGTATGTCGGGCGTTTTGAAAACTGCGAATACTTTGTAAAAATATGGTGCAAACACTATAGCTGAAAACCCGGCCAAGATATAATAACCTTTTAATCGGCCTTCTTTTTCAGAACCCAAATGTAAAATTTAATTTGTTGCTTATAATGCTTCTTTGAGTAATACTTATTGCAGCTGAATGTGGTTAGGATAAAACTTGTGTTTTTAAATAATTCCACTAATGCCTCCGATGGTTATAATGAGATTATTTTACCTTTAACTTGTCTCTTTCATTACCCATAATCGATTTTCCAAAATTTTTAAAGCAACTTTTAGGTGATCAAATGATTTTTTTTTGAGATAGTTTTGGCGCCGGTGGGGGCAAGGGGCTACAATCGCAGTCCCCTTGCTTTTGGAAAGTCACAGAATATGTATGGAAAAGTACATTTCCTTAGGTAAAAATTAAGTTTCTTTGCTCTTCAAAGAATTTTGCACCCCTGGCTTTTGTATGTTTGCGGCACGGTATAGGAACACAAGAGAATATGTATGGAAAACTAATTTTTACAAGGTGAAGATTTTTTTGCTTATCATAATTTTGTGGGCTCTGTATATGAAAATAGATTCAAGAAAGGACGTAGTATTAGGTAAAGATCTTTTTTTTTCTTTCAAAATTTTCTTTTCTTGGTCCTTAAAATTTTTATTTTTCTGCACCGCCCTGCTCTGGAGTCAAACAATTTTTTTACATTCTCCTAATAACAGTATTATAAATGATGAGGTGATCTGCAAACCGCAGTTTTTGCATAAGGGATTATTTTAAGAAAAACAGCTTTTTGTTGCGCACTTGAATAAAATGTTAAACATTTTTAAAGCAGTTGGGATAGAATGACTACAGTTACTTAAGACTATTTCTAATTTGGTCATGGAACACTATTTAAAATATAATATTCCATACATAACTCGGTTTTGTTGATTTTGTCAAAAACTGCGGTTTGCAGATCACCTCCTCAAATATCAGCTTCCTTTTGTAAAGGATAAGTTATTATTTTTATAAGCGATATTTGTTTCAAACTAGATAAAATACTTGTGATCGATAAATGGCTGTATAATTTTTCTAAGAAAAATGCTAAGGGCTGTTATATCACAGCCAACTTGAATTTAAAGACACATTTAAAATAAAAATTATTAAATTTAAAAGTGTTAAAATAAAATAAATTTAACTGCATTTAAAAAAAAAATATCTCAAAAACCAAGAAAACTAGACACTTGCTTATTATTATTATAAGCTTAAATTACTTCTTTAAGTAAAAACTATTATGAGTTTAAAACCATCACATTTATTATGTTCGATTTAAAATAATATAACTTTGATACGTCACACTTTTCTGAAACAACCTTTATAGGTAAAAATAATTTCATACTTTGGTCTTATCCGACCTCTATATGTCCCATAATTACATTTTTTTAACCTTATGGTAATCCAGGTATAGACCGTGTCGAATATGATGGGCCACCCTGTATATTACAGAAAATAAAGCTTGTTTTTAAATGCTTTATTGCATACTTTTCCTTACTTTCTAAACTAAACTTTAAATTAAAATTTTAAGGAATCTGAACATTTTAGTTTTATAAAACTTTAAAAACAATTTAACTGTAGTTTACGAAACACAGAACTTTACAACACATATTTCTAAAAGAATTAAAGATGGCGTTTAAATTCCTTTTGTTAACTACTTTTACAATTTTATTGGGGAGGTTAAAAAATTGTTTTAGTATAGGAGGTTGCAACATTTTTAAAATAGTATATTTTTTACTAGTGCTAAAAGTGACACTTCTCCGTACCCGACTGCAGTTGATCCAGCGACGCGTAGCGGAGTGTTAAGAACGCTATTTTTTCTACGAGTGTATGGAAAAAGTCAGACTAAACAACAATTTGATATTATTTATTTTTCCATTACTGCTTATTATTATTAACGACATTTATCGTAAAAGAACAGTTGGTAGCATTTTGCAAATGAATCGCAGAGGCAAATTGTTGTGGGTAAGTTGCGGAGTTGGAGATCGCAGTTGAGATGCAATTGAACCGGTCGTCGTTAAAGGTAACAGAGACACATTGTTGCTTGCTAGAAGACGGTACAATGCGCAATGAGTGCGTTTTGCTGTGTTCAAATGTAGATGAATTTTGAGATAATATTTTGTTTGATAAGTCCGTCTTGAAACTTGTAGAGCTTTCTAGGTACCCTACAGATGATGACTTCCAACCTCCAAGTCTTTTAATATTCGTTATGCCTTCACCAGAATTAGCTAACATTGTAGCTGAGGAACGGCGAAAGCTATGTCCCGTGTAAAGTTTTGGGTTTGGAAGACGTAAATAGGCAGCTATTTCAGAGGGCATCTTGCCAAAAGAATTTATTCCTATACACTGGACAGTACAAGCCAATTTTTTGAAATTAACAAAAAATCTTCTGTTTGGTGTTTTGGGCTTTCGTAAATTGAAATACTTTCTATACAAAGCTAGATATATTCCATTTTCAATTTCCTCGGAAATGACAAAACTTCGGCTAGAATGGTTTTGGAGTCTGGAATATTTACAATTAAAAGATTCCCCTTATCGTCAATATCATCAATGCTAATTTTTATCAATTCTTCTAGACGACAGGCACCAGCTAGTCCGAAAATTATAGCTACTTTCATCGCTAGATAGATATCATTTGGAGCATCATTAATGAATTTTGCTATTTCATCTTTCGAGAAAATTTTGGCCTTCTTGGATCTAAATCCCACATTTTGCTTCTTTAAAAATGATGTAACTTTGAAATATTTGCTTAAATCTATGTTCTTTTTGATCTTAATGACACTTTTTAACATGGAATACCTTGACCATAAGGTATTGGGCTTACATGTTTTAGCAAGTTCCGCAAAATATGCCATAAAAACTTCTTCTTTCATATTTTTGATTTTCTTCTCGCCACACCACCTTGTAAATGCTGTATATTCATTCTCGTACCTGTGCTTCGACTTGAACGGCAACAAATCTAAATTTGCTATTTCGGCTGCTTTTAGAATGGATTCCTCGTCAGAAGACTCCATGGGAAACGTTTTTATTCAATATCGACGATACTGATCAGAATGTACTAAAGACACTCATAATAATTATCGATGACTTTTAATGACTTTGATCTTTTATAATATGGACACCGACACCTGTCAAAACTAAAAATCTGACGAGCAAATTTAATATATACCGGGATTTTTGAAACAATTATTTTAAAACAATATTATTTAGTGAATATTTCGTTGATTTTACACCTAATTTGTACAAATAAAAGAATACTATGCTAATAATAAAATTATACTAAGTCAAACTTTAGAATTAAAAACATTTTAAGTACCTGTTTAAGTGGGAAATTTGCAAGGGTTTACTTTTCCGCACTAGTGCGGAAAAGTGACACTTTTCATACGCTAGTAAAAAACAGGATTTTAGGTCAGCTAATTTTTTGATATGTTGTTCTCCTTCCCTGGCCGGCGCGGCGGTAGTGGTTGGGTTTATTAGTTCGCATCCTACCTGTACAGTGTACAGGATATAATCCAAGGGTTTGAAATCATTTAAAAACCTAATTTTTAATTTCTTGTCTTTAGATAGGTTTACTAAACAATTTTTTTTATTGCCAGACACTTTTATAATTTGTAATTATACAGTCATCCCCCTTCTAATTTCTAAACCGTTTGGAATATTTTGATGAAACTTGGAACGATAATATATGACCAAGGTCTTCATTTTTTGACATATCAGTGATTGCTTTAAATGAAAACGTGACAGCCCTAAACAGCCAAAGATCTAACCAAAAGAGGAGGGCAAGAGGAGGGAGAACAATAGGCTAGTAAAGCAACAACAAAGCGGACCGACGCACAGTGGGTTGAGCGATAGGAATTTCGGGACAAAAATCCTATTAGTCCTATTGCACTAAAATAGTTCTATTATTAATAATTGAGTAGAGTACAATGTTTTGCTAATACAGAAAGGAATACTGTAATATTAATATACATTTAACACATTATTACACAAATTATACATTTAAATTGTCATAAAAATAATAATTTTGGCATTTTTTCCACATATCAAGGCACTGTGCGATGTATTAGGCCCGCCGCAAAATGAACCCAGCCCACGCACAGCACATGCGTAGCCCACATTCAACCAATCCTTCCCACGTCCACGTTTTTGATCAGTTTACCGCATATTGGACCCAATACTGACCCACGTTAGTGCATGGCGTCGCTTGGTAAAATCCTCCTGGATCAACGCCGGATTTAGGCTTCAGCGGTCCATAAGCAGTAAAAAAAAAAAAATTTCACTTCAAAAGGACGACTTTTCTCCAAATATTTTTATATACAGACCCAAAAAAGTTTGAAGACCAAAAAAGGGTCCTCACTTCCATTTAACGACCAACTTTCTTAAAATATTTTTTCCTTTACATTCCTTTTCTTTTTTTTGTGGTGTGGTGTAGGTCCTATTGTGGTGGCACCTCATAGGCAATTGCCTATATTGCCTATGCCTAAATCTGGCACTCTTTTGGATTTATAATCCGATATTTGATCCTTTAAATTTATTCTTATGTAATCTGGACTTAAATCATACAAATCGGGATTTTCCCGCAAAAGTTCGATTAAACGTTCGGGATCAACCATATTTTTTAGATTTTTAAAATAAACCCATGCTGCACAAGACCCACGAAATCTGTGCGGCGAACACAAACCTATACACGCGTGGCTGGCAGCAAAATGGGTTAGCTCTGGGCTGGGTCCAATATGCGCCACTCTATTTAAAAGCATGTTTTACAAAGTTATGCACGCGTGGGCTGGGTTCAATTTGCGGCGGCCCTTACGCTAGAAGGTGGCGGTAATTGCATATTAAAATAAATTTTAGTAGGCACTAAAACAAAATACTGATTCACAGAAAAAATAAAAGCTTCAAACTGTAAAAAAAAGGTTCTCTTTTCCGCACGTATTTTAGTTCCCGCACTAATGCAAAAAGTACAAAAATTTTGAATCAAAATTAGCGAGCCGCAATGAAGGATGTACATGAACTTAATGTTAAAAAAATGCTTTGGCCAAACCAACTTAAGAGGTGGAAAAAACACATTCCGCAGACACCAACACTTCCACAACAAATAAACTCCTTTAGTCCGCTATTAACCTGCAAAATGTCACAAATTGTACATTTACTAACAGTATTTATACGTACAAGTAGGGTGTAAGGTAGCATTCCAATAAAATAAAAAAATAATACTAAAATTTTGTTTTTGTGTTCTCCTTATGCTCGTAAAAAAATAGCGTTCCTTACACGTGCCAAAAGCCTTTACTTACTGTACTGCTTGACCAAACTCCGCTACGCGTCGTTCGGTCCACTGCAGTTGCGTGCGGAAAAGTGGCACTTTCAGCACTAGTTAGGAAATATACTAGGTATTGACACTGTAGTTTAGCCATATGGGGTACTTTTTTCCGGTCGCAGAAAAATTACTATTTTAACACTTTTTAAGAGTTCCTAACACGTGCCAAAATCCTTTCCTTACTGTACTGCTTGACCAAACTCCGCTACGCGTCGTTCGGTCCACTGCAGGGGCGTGCGGAAAAGTGGCACTTTCAGCACTAGTTGGGAAATATACTAGGTATTGACACTGTAGTTAAGCCATATGAAGTACTTTTTTCCGGTCGCCGAAAAATTACTATTTTAACACTTTTTAACAATTTTCACAGTTTTAAAAGTCAAAACAAATTAACACGATTGTGAACTTTTACCAAAATTAAATACAAAAAACAGGATTTTTTGAGGGTGTTAGAAAAGTTACTATTTTCAACACTTTCCATGAAAAAAAGGCATGAGCTTTCTGGTCTAGAAGTTTTAAAAGTCGAAACAATTTAACCCAATTGCAAACTTTTACGAACATTCATTTTCCCCGGGAATTCTTGCGCGAGATCCTTTCCCAAAAGCAATCCCTTTCAAATAACTAAATAAGAGGATTTAAACAAGACAAGACATCGTCCCTACGTTGACAAATGCTTATTAGACTTAATGGAACTCTTGGCAACCGTGCCTAAAAGGACCCACAGACTACACAATTGGTTATACGACAGATTATACAACTTACGCAATTACTACGTTATGTAATTTCATATTGAAATAAATTCTAGTAGGCATATAAATAACACACTATTCAAAGTGTAAAAAAACGTAGAGCTGTTAAAATATTTTATACAGGGTGTTGAGAAAAATGTTCGTAACTTCAAGAGGTGAATCGTTGCATTATTTTTGGCAAAAAAGTCTTCTAAAACATGTATCCCAAAAATCAGCCGTTTCAAAGAAAAAATGCTAAACTTATTATTTTTTAGACTTAAAATCAATTAATTTTGCACCTTATTTACTGAAAATCCTATACCCAATAGCGTTTAATAAATGCATCATATTTATTAATTAACTGTCTCCAAAAAATTTTTTTGCTTAATAAATACAATTTTCCGAAAAAAACGTAGACAAACAAAATATCTTACACAATTGGCAACGTCGTACGCGACATGGTGTTTGTAGGCAAGAAAATAAATATCTACGTCGGGAAAAAATTGTTTGATAGTTTTCTGCATACATTAATGCAAGTAATGTTTACCCGAATTGAAATAACATTTTATTTTTAGTATGCATTACTGTATCAGTACGTACATTTTGATACGAAAGAGAGGTTTTTTTCAATGAAATGAAAAAAAAACAAGCTATCTGGTCTAGAAGTTTTAAAAGTCGAAACAATTTTAACCAATTGCGAACTTTCACCAACATTCATTCTCCTCCGAAAATTCTTGCGCCAGATCCTTTCCCAAAAGCAATCCCTTTCAAATAACTAAATTATCGAATTTAAACAAGACGATACGTCCCTACATTGACAAATGCTTTTTAGACACAATTGGCAACGTCGTACACGACATGGTGTTTGTAGACAAAAAAATAAATATGTATATGGGGAAAAAATTGTTTAATAGTTTTTGCATACATTAATGCAAGTAATGTTTACCCGAATGGAAATCACATTTTATTTTTAGTATGCATTACTGTATTAGTGTGTGCATTTTGTTACGAAAGAGAGGTTTCTTTTAATGAAATGAAAAAAACATAAGCTATCTGGTCTAGAAGTTTAAAAGTCAGAAACAATTTAACCCGATTGCAAACTTTTACCAACATTCATTCTCCCCGGGAATTCTTGCGCGAGATCCTTTCCCAAAAGCAATCCCTTTCAAATAACTGAATTATAGAATTTAAACAAGACGAGACATCGTCCCTACGTTGACAAATGCTTTTTAAACACAATTGGCAACGTCGTACGCGACTTATGGTGTTTGTAGACAAAAAAATAAATATATACGTCGGAAAAAAATTGTTTAATAGTTTTCTGCATACATTAATGCAAGTAATGTTTACCCGAATTGAAATCACATTTTATTTTTAGTATGCATTACTGTATCAGTGCATGCCTTTTGATACAAAAGAGAGGTTTCTTTTAATGAAATGAAAAAAAAACATAAGCTATCTGGTCTGGAAGTTTAAAACGTCAAAACATTTTAACCCGATTGCAAACTTTTACCAACATTCATTCTCCCCGGGATTTCTTGCGCGAGATCCTTTCCCAAAAGCAATCCCTTTCAAATAACTAAATAACAGGATTTAAACAAGACGAGACATCGTTCCTACGTTGACAAATGCTTTTTAAACACAATTGGCAACGTCGTACGCGACATGGTGTTTGTAGACAAAAAAATAAATATCTACGTCGGGAAAAAATTGTTTGATATTTTTTGCATAAATTAATGTCAGTAATGTTTACCCGAATTGAAATCACAATTTAGTTTTAGGATGCATTACTGTATTAGCGCGTGCATTGTGTTACGAAAGAGAGGTTTCTTTCAATGAAATGAAAAAAAACATAAGCCATCTGGTCTAGAAGTTTAAAAAGTCGAAACAATTTAACCCAATTGCAAACTTTCACCAACATTCATTCTCCCCGGGAATTCTTGCGCGAGATCCTTTCCCAAAAGCAATCCCTTTCAAATAAGTAAATAATAGGATTTAAACAAGACGAGACATCGTCCCTACGTTAACAAATGCTTTTTAGACTTAATGGAGCGACGTGGCAACCATGTCTAAGAACAAAGTTTGTCGCTAATGTGATTAATCCCGTTGAGGCTAAAAGTTTTCAGGCTGAAAAGGGTGGTAAATTATTTTGGCTAACTGACTTTTTATGTATGGTGATGATTATTCACTTAGAAGTAAAGGTTTTTGTTTAATTTAGGAATTTAGGTTTTAAAGCTTATTTTATTAAGATAATTTAGGAGTAATGCAGTGGTGTTAAGGTGAATGTTGTTGCAGTGAATGTTAAAAAAGAAAAAAATTATTTCGTACCCTTTTGGAGAGAAGCTTGGAAATTATGCATTATAACATGGTCGGCAAGTCTCAACAATAATTAAATTTAATTAGTATTTCTATCTATTTTTATTTATTTTATACAAAAACCACAAATTTTTAGATACAAATTATAAAATTTAGATGTATATAACATACAAATGTAATTATTAGAAGAATTTTTTTTTTAATATAAACTTTTTATTCTTCCGTTTTTTTTTTTTTGTTATTTAAGACATACATGATCATCGAACAAGAACTGATTCGGGCTAACATTATAATAAAAAATAGAGTGTGATTCAAAAATCGATCACGAAACTTAAGGGGTGATTCTACTTGACAAGATAAGGGTAGAGCTTCATATATTTTTCAAAGTTTTCATCAATTTCAATTAAATTACCTACATACATGCAACTCAACCTACAAACTTAAACAAACGATTTTACAACTTTTTTCTTATTTAAAATTTGACGGCTTGTAACTCGAAAACGAATGACATTTTGAAAAAATTCATATGAAGCTCTACCCTTATTTTGTCAAGTAGAATCACCCCCTTAAGTTTCGTAATCGATTTTTGAATCACCCTGTATGTAGTATGTATACAAGGTTTTCGAGAAGTGAGTGATAATACTAAAAGGGCTGGTGAAACAACTGATAAACATTCAAAAAAACATAAATAACCTTGGAAAAAAATCAATGGTTCTTGAGATATACATATCATAGGTCGATTATTAATAACACTTCTGCCATTTAATATAAAGCAAAAGTTTTACATGAAAATAACTTTTTTTAAATATCAAAAAGAAAAAAAGTTTTCAGGTATAGTTAAGTTAGTTGTCATAATAGAGCAGTACCGTCAGAAAATTCTATATTTTTGTGTACGTGTTAAAAACATTATCATACAATTACTTTTAAAATTTAAACTTGATTGACCACTTAAAATACAAGATAAATTTAATTGAAAATTGTATATTTAACATAGATGGTATACGCTCTTTGACATTCTGTATTCGTTTCTTAGTTGTAAAAAAACTAACTGCTAAATATTTTCAAAAGATCGTCAAGAGATCATTTTTTGTTTTTCAAAATATTTATAAGTTATATATTATTGACTTTTCGGACACCTTGTATATAAATTATTATTAATTTTGTGTATTTTTTTTCTAAATGATAGTAAAGAAAATACTTTGGCATAAAACAAAAGAAATTCTACATAGAATTACCATTTTCTTATTTATCCTATTTTTAATTTTGTTTTAAAATGGCCTAATTTTTTTATACATTTTAGGAAAACAGATTTTTAAATTATTTTTTAAATCAAAAATGGATTTGATTAAAACATATTATAAGGTACTTTTTTAGATTCTACCAAAAATACACAAGATCAATTATCAGATACAAATTATTTTATTAGTAACCCTAATTTTTAAATAAATTTTTATTTAAACAAATATATTTAAATAAATTTTTATTAAAAAAAAATATTTTTAAATATATATATTTTTTAATATTTGTGTTTTTAAAGTTTTTAAATATGAACGCTACAAAATCCTGTATAAATAAATTACAACTTGTGGCATTTGATATACAGGGTTAGTAGCAAAAACCGGAACGGTAAATTATCTCAGCAACCGTCAAATATAAATAAACCAAATTTTGTGCCAAAAGGTAAATGAACATGAAGAATTAAAAAAATTGTATTTGCAGGGTTGCCAACTTTATAGATTTTTCTGTAGGTTAGGGAATTTAAAATGGAATACCTTGTTTTATTATTGTAATAAATTGCTTGTATTAACAATATTATGGCCTAATATTATCGTTTTTTACTCCTGTCAATTTCATAGATATGTCATTATGCTTTTTTGAAATTATTACAAAAACGGCTAAGTATGGTCAATTATCTAAAAATCGATTTAACCAGTATTTGTCAAAATTAGTTTAGGGGGAAACTAGACCTTCTCAATTCATGAATAGCATTTCTGCAATGTTTTAAACATTCTTTAAAAAAGTCAAGAACAGGAAATTGGAAAATTTAATTATAAAACAACCCAAATGCAATTCCTAAATTAAGAATGTTCTGTTACATCCCTGTACTAATTTTAACGAATTTCGGTTGGATCGTTTTTGAGATAACTGGCCATATCTGGTCGTTTCTGTATTCAAGCTTGATGTCATATCTTCGAAATTGACAGGAGTAAAAATGATAATGTCAGGTCATAATAAAATTGATACAACAATTAATTAAAATGATAAAAATAGGGTATTTCATTTAAAATTTTAAAATTCCCCAACCTAAAGGGAAAGCTAAATACTTGGAAATATAATTTTAAAATTATTTATGTTTAGTTACCCCTTGGCACAAAATTTTGTTCATTTATACAGGGTGGCCCACCATATTGGACGCAGTCTGTAGCTGGATAACCATGGGGTTTAAAAAAAAGTAAATACTGGAATATATACAGGTCGGATAAGACCAAAGTATAAAATTATTTTAGTCTATACAGGTTGTCTCAAAAAGTGTGACGTATCAAAGTTATATTTTTTAAATGGAACATCCTATATTTTATGACGGTTTTAGATTCTACTTTTAAAAATAACTCAAGTTTGTTTATAGTACTAAGTGTCTAATTTTATTCGTTTTTATGATATTTGATTTTTTTAAAAATGCAGAGGTAAAATTAAATTGATTTTACTTTTACACTTTTAACACTTTAAACTTTAAAACATGTAACAAGATTTAAAAAAAGGCTGCCATATCATACGTAGGTCAAATCAAGATCAAATATTGTACAGGGTGATCAAAAAATAATTTCAATTTTTCAGAAAATCAAATAGCCATAAATCTCTTATTTGAGATGGAACACCCTGTATTATTTTACGTTACATGATGACAAATAAAATACTCTTTCAAATGGTGTATATGTTGCCTATACCTATCTTTTGTGCTTTTTAGTAAAATCTGTTTTTACAAATTTTTAGTCCAAATGTTTATTTAAATTAAAGTTGGCTGTGACATAGCAGCCATTAATATTTTTCTTAAGAAAATAACAACGACCATTTATTGATTACTAGTGTTTTAGTCAGTTTAAAAGAAATTTCAGTGATTTTAAATAAAACCCTTCTTCTACAACAACAAGATGATATAATACTGGTAGGATGTGAAAAAAATGGTTTACTTTAGTCTAGAGTTAATCCTGAAAAATATTCCAGGAGAAACCATTTGATAACCTTAATAGTTGCTTTATAAAATTTGACACAATGATTATGGATAATGGAAGAAACGAGTTATAGGTCACAGAATGTCGTCATAACTGACCAGAGGCGTTATTAGGATTGTTTAAAAACACAAGTTTTATCATTACCACATTCAGCTGAAATAAGTGTTATTGGAAGTAGCATTATAAGCAACTAATTAATTTTTTTTTCTGTGAATTTTAAAAATAGTGGCAGATAATACAAAGTCTTTTGATTTTGTGCTTTTTTTTAAAAAAATTACATTTTGCAATAACGGCTTAGTAAATAGGCATAGATATATCACAGCCTACTTACATTTAAATAGACATTTGGAATAAAAATATGTTAAAACGGAATTTACTTAAAAGTATAAAAGATAGGTATAGGCAACCTATACACCATTTGAAAGAGCATTTGGTTTGTCATTATGTGATGTAAAAATACAGGGTGTTCCATTTAAAATAATAGAGATATTGCTATTTGACTTTCTAAAAAATTGAAATTATTTTTTGATCACCCTGTATAATCTATGATCTCGATATGACATACGTATGATAAGGCAGACTTTTCCTAATCTTGTAACAAATTTTAAAGTTTAAGGAGTTTATATTGTTAAAATAAAATTAACTTAATTGCACCCATGCATTAAAAAAAAATCAAATATCACAAAAACGAATAAAATTAGACATTTGGTACTAGAAACAAACTTAAATTATTTTTTTATGTAAAATCTAAAACCGTCCTAAAATATACGGTGTTTCATATAAAAAAATATAACTTTGATACGTCACACTTTTTGAGACATCCTGTATAGAGTAAAATAATTTTATACTGTGGCCTTATCCGACCTGTATATGTTTCAGTATTTACTTTTTTAAAAACCCCATGGTTATCCAGCTACAGACCGGGTCGAATATGGTGGGCCACCCTGTATTTAGCGGTTGTTGAGATAATCCACAGTTCCGGTTTTTTCTACTAACCCTGTACATAATTTTATTTGTAAAATCAATCTCTGATTTATTAGATTTTTAATTACAATCTTCCCAGAACCTCAAATATTTCTATTATTTTTGGAAATATTTTAGTATTAATAATTAAATAAATAACGGGTCTCTGATTGACTTTAAAAAGTGTGTAAATCTTTTGTGAATTATTTTTAAAAGCTTTCTTTCATGTTGTATGGAAATTTATTATTATATTGAAGAAATGCGTATTGCCCGTACTGTAGAACAGGCCTTAAAGCTATACGCGCAATTTACAAGGCACAATGTAATTCTCGCTTTTATGAAACATTTAGCTCGAAAACTGTTTTGACATTTACTACCAATTTATTTTCAAAGGAAAATTTATTGGTTTTTGCTAAAATTGTTCGGTTGTATTCGTATTAAAAGCATACATATAATACAGGGTCGCGTTCAGCCTTTGGGATAATGCAAAGGTTATGATGCAGCAGAAATTAGGTTAAACGTATACAGGGTGTTAGAAAGTCGAGGGTCACCATCAAAATCCCAGTAACGGTAAGAGATACAGAGTCGCGCCGTTTCCGGTTATTCGCCTGTCTCAGATTAGTTCTGGTTAGTTAAAAAAAAATATTTTTCCTACGACGACTTGTGAAAATAGCAAATAGCACACTGATTTCATGCATAGAAAATGCGTTATATCACACTAGTGTTGCAAAGTACTTTACAGCACTAGTGTTGCAAAGTACTTTACAACACTAGTGTTGCAAAGTACTTTACAACACTGGTGTGATACATATTATGATGTCATTCTAAAAACTGCTTTTGGTTTTGCAAGTGACATATTTATTGTAGTGACAGTAAAAAAACTTTTTATTTACCTTAAACGGTAGAACCCAAATTTCTTATTTTATATTTATTAAAATTTACGAAAAAATAAAAACATAAACAAAAATAGACATAACCACAAAAACAACTTTCACTGACTGACTGGCACAGTGTTGTCAGGTAAGTAGATCAAATTAACAATCTTCCTTCTACCTTTGAGCACGTACTTTATAGAGGCAGCCTTGCCGCTTGACCGTTCGACCTAAAGCGCCAGAGAAAAAAAGCCTATAGATCAAATTCCTTCCTCTCTTTCTTCGTGTACTCAAACAACTAGTTAAATCTTTTTTTTAATCCCTAATTAAACCTAAGGCTAATACACACTTTATGAATCCACTTTCTTTTATCCATTCATAAATAGAATCAGACCCTTCCGACGTTGCCAAATGATTTCCATATTTTGCATGGAAACTGACGTTTGGTAGTCGTTTTTCCTTACTTTTAGGGCTTTAGGTTATGCATTTACAATTTTCATATTTTTTATATTTTTTCTTAAAAATATGAGGAAAACCTGTTATTTTTACTTAATTTTACATGTGATGTTCAGTTTCATTAACTCGTTTTACCAATTTTACCCCACCCAGCACCCCTTTTCACTCCCCGGTCCCGTAAGTTTATTTACTGATATTTTTAAAAAACGGAATATTTTGGATATGCACCACTTACGTTTTATTTAGAAGAGTGTCTAAAATATGTAAGAATCGATAATTTTTAAAAAACCCTTATAATAGCAGAAAACCGTATTAAACTATTAGCGTTATTACCTAACAAAACCATACAATTTTTATTAAGTGAGGGCCTTTTTAAATTCCAAAATGATAAAAGTTATATAATGCTTCTAGGTAGGTGATTTTCGATGTAAAAATATTGTCAAAACAGTATAATATAGCAGTGAGGAAAAGTATATATCACACTAGTGTTGCAAAGTAAATATCACCCTAGTGTTGCAAAGTTCTCAATTGTTTTTTATTTTTTCTGAACAGACAAACTTTAATTTTTTTTTTGTGAATAATTTGTGGTCGTAGGAAAAATTGTGTACAGTACTTGTAATGTAATATACTATACCAAAAATTTTTGAGCGCGTCATATTACGGCAGGGTTCAGGTAATTAGATGCTAAAAAGTGTATATTTCACTTATCTGACAGTTTGAGAGTAAAGTAAAGAAAGCAGAGGACTACATCGTTGTTAAAGAAATGTCATTTTGACATTCTCGAGCAAGGCTATTTTTTTTTATTTTAAAGAAAATAATTCAAGGATAACGAATAATATATTTTCACAAGCAAAAATAACAACAATATTTTTTTGACATATTTAAAAATCTATAGCCTCAACCGATAAAAAGATATACATTATACAGGGTGTCTTACGGTCGATGGTACATTAGACGTTTACGAAAAACGGGACATCGGTAATGACTTCTGATCTAACGATCCAAAATATTTTCAACGATGGAGCGTTGCCGCTTATACCAAAAAGTAGCATCAACTTTGAAATTTTAAATGGAACACCCGGTGTATTTTGGTATTAAGGGATTCTCTACTACCTTATGAATATATTTGCCTAATATTGTCCTATACCTGTCTCCAACGGTTTTCGAGTAAATAATTATTTTCCATATTTTTTGTTCAAAACATGTCTCTGAATAAAAAGTTTTCATACTCTATCTGCAACCGTAGACACTTAAAATTTAGGGTGTAGAATTTCAAAGTCCTCTGGTTTGGTTTTGTATAAAGAAATTTATTTTCAATTATACAGGGTCGCCTAAAATTCGTGATTTTACCTCTAGATATGGAAATGTTAAAAAGTATTTTTGGATCTTGGAATCTAAAGGACAATCAAAAGCCCTTTCAAATAATATATCATGTTCCTATACCTAAGTGGTTAAGTCCCGTAGATAAAAGCAAATTTTTGTAAAAATCGAAATTTTGCATATTAAGTATTTTTATCGTAAATGGCCATGTTATATCATGACTCAAAAAAATATAAATTTTTGACAGTGGATGTGGTAATATTATTACTTTACATACGTATTTTATAAGTAAAGTAAGTAAAAAATAATTTAAAGAAATGGAAAGAAATAACTATTCAAATGAAATTTTGATGAAGTTGTTTATTCTTTAGTGAGACACTATAATATATAACATGATATTACACATTTTTTTACTGTCTCCTTTGCCTTTTGTGTTTAATTTTTCAACATCTATAACAGTAAAAAACTTCATTATCTTTTGTAAAATTGACCTTGAATATCCTTGCAATCTTTCATTTACCCGATCTTTAACCGTATTCCCTTGTGGTTTTCAACTATTATCCTTGAACTTTTCCAGTGTAAAACACTATTTTAACCCGATATGAAACTATGAAAGTGAAATTTTCCGACTATTTTTAAAGTGGCGACGTGTTCAGAAATAACATTATCTTTAGATAAAAATTGTTATGCGGACCCACGTTTCAGAAAACTTTCTTTAGGACGACTTTGGCAGTTCGTGATGAGACTGCTCAATTTTCAATTTGGGAAGATTGAGATTTTTACCGTATTTTAACCTGTTTGTTATCTTTGAAAGGTAACAGGGTGTTAAAAGAAAGTTTTCAATTGTTAATAAAAAAGTTATATGCAGATTTTAAACGAATTCTCTTATATTTATTTGGTAATTGTTATATTTTTGTAAACTTACACTGCAGCAGCACAACTCCAATTTCTATTTTTTTGTACTTTTTGTTTTTTTTTATATTGTTTAAAAGCAGAAACCTCTCAAAGGGGAAAATACCTATTTGTATTGTTTAAAAAATATAGGTATATGTTATTTATACAGGGTGGTCAAATTAAAAAATATATAATTTTTTTATCATAATTTTTATGCCGATTCAGATATTCTTAAAAAAATTAAAGAGAGGTCTTTTAGGCATTAAAAATAATGAAATATTTAATATTAAGTTACTTACAATACAGAGGTTTCAATTTATATATAAAACTTTCTTTTAACACCGTATTACCTTTCAAATATAACAAACAGCTTAAAATACGGTAAAAATCTTAATCTTCCCAAACTGAAAATTTTAAGTAACTTAATATTACATATTTTATTATTTTATTTCTTTTAAAATAATCATAACTTTTATTATATTGTTGTATAGTAAATAGTTCTTCATAATGTATAAAAGTTTTAATTTTCTTAAAATGTTAAATAAACTTTTTAATTTTATTCTGGAGATAATGCAAATAATATTTTGTTTACATTTAATCTTCCAGAAAACAAATAAAGCATAAAATACTTTTATCCAACACTTACATATAATATTTACATAATTGATCAGATTTTGAGGATATAAAGTGTACTATAAGTCACTAGTGAGCTAAAGTACCCTTTAGCTCACTAGTGAATTATAGACTTTAGCTCACTAGTGACTTATACTAATTCTTTATTACTTTCAACATTTTATAATTAAAAAAATAACATAAAACAACTAATATATTATACTACAATTTATTCGTGTTTATATTAACAGTAATTGTTATATTAGATTTATCTTGGACAACGTTACATTGTGCGGAGTGTTCTTCAGGAAGTCTTTCAGCACTAGTACTTGCCTTGGTGCGCTCTTCACCCTGTATTCGTCTTGCAATCTCAAACTTGTTAGAGATGCAATCTTCTAAATATCCTTCTGCCACGGTAGAAGACTTCCACCCGCCATGGCGTTTAAGGTTGGTGATATCGGCCCCAGCGTTGACTAGAAGTGTCGCTGAATAACGCCGCATGCTATGACCACTATATAAGATTTCATCAGGTAGTTGCAAATAATGAGCAACTACTCTCGGAATTTTCGAAATTTTATTTATTCCCACGCATTGCCTAGTGCATTTGCCTTTTTGAAAGTTGACAAAAAATCTTTTGTGAGGCGTGTTCTCTGGCCTTAGGGACACATATTTTCTAAATAATTCAAGCACATTTACCAAAAATCCTTCTTTTAAAATTCTAAAGCTTCTCGATTTGTTCGTCTTGGTATCAGGTATAGAAACATATATGTACTGGCCTTTATCTACTATATCTTCAATACTTAAGCGAGTTAGTTCGTCACAACGGCATGCACCAGCGATTCCCAATATCAATGCAACCTATAAAAATCCGAACAGATAAATATTTAATACCAGAAACTAAAGTAAATTCATACCTTTGACATTAAGTGCTCGTCGTCAGGTGCCTCAGCCAAAAATTTTTTGATGTATTGCCTC
The DNA here is from genome assembly GCA_014170235.1 of Listronotus bonariensis. Classification (NCBI taxonomy): domain Eukaryota; kingdom Metazoa; phylum Arthropoda; class Insecta; order Coleoptera; family Curculionidae; genus Listronotus; species Listronotus bonariensis. The sequence continues at coordinate 75,725 of JACEGR010001147.1, forward strand.
TCCAGAATTTTTGCCTTTTTCGGTTTGAAATTTCTTGAATTGCTCTTCAAATAAGCGACAACTTTTCCATACCTCCCTATATCCACGTTCTTATATACTTTTAAGGTCGTTTTTATCATTGAATACTTGGTCCACATTGATGAGGGAGCAACTTTTTTCGATAAAAACAGAAAGTAAGCCATAATAACATTTTCATTTATAGTACCAACTCCTCGCCTTTTCCTCCATGCTTCAAAATCTTCAAATTCTTTATTGTACGTTAGTTTTGACTTCTCTGGAATTAAACTGCATGTCGCTACCGCAGCTTCTTCCAAAATTTCCGCAGGAACTTCACAATTTTCCATTTCGCAAAGCATTTTTATGTTTGTCTACAAAGTTGTTTACTAAACAAACCCGTAGTTACCAACAAAATGCATTACAACCAAACAAGCTTGCTTTCCAAAAATACAAAATTTTGTTGCTGGTGTTGACAATGACAAGTAACAAATAATGGATGACGTTTTCAAATTATTTTCGATATTAAAAACGATTTATACGAAAGTGTTGGATAAAATTTTGTATTAGACACGTGAGTTATTACATATAAGTCACTTAAGAAAATTACCTCTCTCGCCCTTACTTTTCTTGCGTGACTTATATGTAATATAACTCACTTATCTAATAAATAACTATAATATCGCTAATATTAAACTTTACTGTGAATAATATCACCTTTTTTACATATTAATTAAAGCAAAATTAATTTCCTACGCAAAAAAATGGGTTAATACATCAGTGTTTTAATTTTTTATATGTAATATTTGGAAAAGCAAACTAAGTAATCTTAACTTGCCTTTTTTTTATCTTTTTGACATCCCACGAAGGCATGTGCCTAAATACCAGAGTACCGTGGGTGTCGGGTTATTAGATGTTTAACCCATCGTTCCCCCTGTTCCGTCAACGTTGTCCAAGCACTGAAACATGCAGTTATGCATTTCACAGCACCTTTTAGACAACGCGGTAGTGCCACCACGGTCGTTATTTTTTAATAACTACTACCTAAATATGTCTCCCCCGCTGGGAATCGAACCGGCGACATCTGGCTTCGAAGATCAAACCTCTGTCCACTGCGCTACGGAGGAGACAATAATAAACAATGCCTACCAGATTATACTAAATAAATAGCGATTTGAGCATGCCAAAAAATAATTTTTATTTCCTTACGTGAAAACCAAAGATCGACAAAAATTAAAAGACGAAATTTGAATGAAACTTAACGGGAATCTGATATAATAGTTTTTTAAGAAAATTCAGTGGCGTATCATTTTTTTCCTACAAAATTATTTGCAGTAAATCCCACACGGACGACACTAATTATTTTTTTTCTTGTACGTCATCCCAAATTTCAAAAATTATCTGTATTAGTGTAAAAGTTATTGTAAAAACCTTTGTTTATTTTAGCTCCAAAAGAAGAACATTTAGGACATATGTTTATATGGAGTTTTCTCTTATTTTTCGTTAAAAAATTACCCCTTAAAGTTTGTTGGAAATGTTGATGTACACCCTGTATAAATAACATTTATATTGTTTAATAGTACAAATTATTATCTTCCCTATCTAAGAGGTTTCTGATTTTAAATCATATAAAAAATTAAAATAATTAAAAAAAAACAAAATCTGAGCTGTTATTACGGATTTTCGACAATTTTTTTTATCTTTGGAAAAACCACGAAGACTAAAAGCCTAAATACTAACGTACCGTGGGTGTCTTAAGCGAGGTAAGAGGGAGTTTGTTGGCATTGCCTGTTTTACAGCTTTATTGCCTTGACTATTAATATTTTAAGTAATATTATGATTAAATAATTAATTATTTTTTTTATCTTTTTGACATCCCACGAAGGTCTATGCCTAAATACCAGAGTACCGTGGGTGCCGGGTTATTAGATGTTTAACCCATCGTTCCCCCTGTTCCGTCAACGTTGTCCAAGCACTGAAACATGCAGTTGCATTTCACAGCACCTTTTAGACAACGCGGTAGTGCCACCACGGTCGTTATTTTTAAATAACTACTACCTAAATATGTCTCCCCCGCTGGGAATCGAACCGCCGACCTCTGGCTTCGAAGATCAAAGCTCTGTCCACTAGGCCACGGGGAGACAAATAATATTTTTTAATCACATCCTTGACTATAGTTTTTAGGCAACTCCAGTTTTTATCCGGTTCCTATTCGAATCTTGTACTATTAGGCCGTTATGACCTTTTCTATAATAAAAAAATAATGGATTAAAAATTTTAAATGGTAATCCCATTCAGTTAAGCAATAATCCTCAACGTTTTTTTCAACCATGCATATTTAATTGTGAAAAAAAATTAGACAAGCTTTCCGAGTAAAAATTAAAAATATAAATATTTTATCAGAGAGCAAGAAACAAAAAGAATTTGAAATGCGCCGTGTTAATTCATAGTTCCACTTGAAAAGCAGCAAATTACGGGATTTTTAAAAGAGATAGAAAATAGAAGAAAATGAAAAATAAAAAGAGTTTTAAGGTATTTAAATTAAAATTGACGCTTGGGAATTACGCTTAGCGACCACACTAAAATATAATTTAATCGGTTTATATTTTATTTTTATATAATTTGAAGATTTATAATTAAATATTTTGTATAAAATATTTTGCAGAACTTTTCCTTCCCAACACAAATTACACTTTTAAGTTAAATTATGTTAGCAAATCTGATTACAAATATACGGGGTGGACAAAATGTCCTTAAGAAAACGCGGATTAGAAAAGCTTTACAGATTTTTACGTATGAATCAGTGACGTACCGTTATTTTTCAATTGACTTTTATTTAAGTTAGAGCTTTTTTTATCTTTGGACAAACCACGAAGGCTTAAAACCTAAATACTAACGTACAGTGGGTGTCTTAAGTGAGGTAAGAGGGAATTTGTTCACACGGGACTTAAATACTTGAAGATTTGGGGGGAAGGAAAGACCTCCGCGGGCAGCAGGTTCCACAATCTAGAAACTCTAGGGATAAAAGAACGAACAAAGTGAGAAGTTCGGGGCCTGTCCAGTGGGACCGTATAGAGATGCATACGCGCGGAACCACGAGTTTCTCTGTTGGGAACCGTGAGTGGAGGAACTATATTGGACAATTCTTCAGAGCAGAAGCCATGGAAGTACCTATAAAAAGCGATAAATCCCCCACAGCCCGACGATGGCAAGAGAGGGATGCCTTTCTGTAAGTGAAGGATCATTAATGAGACGAATAGCTCTTCTTTGAATAGAATCAAGAATGCTTGGGGTTGTGGGGGACGCCATGCCCCAGATATGGGAACAATATTCCAAGGGAGGTCGGATTTGGGATACATATAAAGTGTATAAACTAGAAGCAGAAAAATGCTTTTTGGCTCGAAAGAGAAATCCAAGCTTTTTGAAGCTGCCGTGGCTATAGATACAATGTGTTTATGCCAGTTAAGGTTACTTTCAAATGTGACGCCCACAAGATTAAAGGTGTCTTTGCTCTGTAAAACTTGACCGCTCATAAGTAGAGGATGAGTATTTGATGACTCTTTTCGCGACAAGGAACATGATTGTGTTTTGGATGCATTAAAGTGGACAGGATTTTTGGCGCCCCAATCCAATATTAAATTAAGATCCTGCGAAAGAGATATCTGCATCGCTCTGCGTTTGTTTTCCAAGTCAGTTTTAGCAATAGGTTTAGGAACATGAAAACTGGAGTGTAGGGTACTATCGTCGGCGAAACTAAGAATGGAATTAGTTGTGGACGAGAGAAAAGCTATAACACAAATTTGTTTTTTTGTATTAAAGCATCCTTTGGGCTATAAAAGTATAAGCACGCCACTAAATTGTCCGTAAAAATCTCTAAAAGTTGCTATTTACATTATTTCCCTATTTATAATGTCAAGGGAGTTGCAAGTGCTTGGCCAAATTGACAAAATTTGAAAAACACTCTGTATCTTCAAAACGAATCAAGTTAGCAATGATTTACTTTCACCACTGAATTTGTTTCAAAAATCGGAATCAAAATTTCAAGATTGTGCAATAGATTTGTTCTATCTCTTTTAGTTTTCGCTATACCCTACAAGGTCAACGAAAATGCACCACCATATAGTGTATCTCAAAGTATATAGCTTTGGCTTTAGACGGGCAATACCCCAATAAACCTTTAATGATTTATGACCTATTGTTATTGGGCAAACCTATGAGTTCATAATGACAAGGGTGGGCCAGGTATAAATATCTCTTGAGTTTTGACAATTTATATAAATATTTTAGTTGTAGTGTTGAATATTCGTTTTAACTGTGTTGTTTTACGGGAATACATATAAGTATGTCGCGTCGAAATCATTTTTCATTAGATGCAAAACAGGTTGTAAAAAATGTGTATGAAACTTTAATCAGTAGGTGACTTATTAAACAAGAAGCTTTAAAAGAAACCTGTCTACTTATAAAAACTCCAATATCGTCGATAAGGGATATTATTAATAGTGAAGAATTGAACAAAAGCAAAAGCGTAGTGATTTTCGATCTCACCGTATAGACAATAGTGATCAAGACTTAATAAGAAGGAAAATATATTTCTTTATAAAAGCGGAGTTGTTCCTACCTTGGATAAACTAAAAACGAAGCTAGAAGAAGACGACACTAATATAAATATTAGCCGTGTCACCCTCCATAGAGTTGTTTTTAAAATGGGATTTTAATACCGCAAAATACAAGTAGTAATGGAATCGCATAGATTACGCACTTGGAGCTTTAATTACCTTCAAGAAATTAGATATAGGTTAAAAAACAGATCCATAATTTACCTTGATGAAACATGGTTCGATACACACAACACGGTATACAAAGTATGGGTGGATTCCAGTCAAAACTGTCAGACGAAAGCACCTTCAAATAAAGGAAAACGCATTACCATAATACACGCTGGTTCAGAAGACGGATTTGTCCCAAACTGCTTGCTGTTGTCTACAAAGAATATTAAGGATTCTAGGTTGGATTATCACGAGGATACAAGCGCAGAACTTTTTGAAAACTGGTTTCAAAATTATCTTTTAAAAATATTCTAAACAACAGTGTTATTGTCATGGATAACGCAAGCTACCACAGCCGTCTGCTACATAAAGCACCAGCTTCATCCAGTTCAAAAACTGAAATACAGGAATATTTGTTAGAAAATGATATTTATTTTGAATTTAGTTACAAAAAGCGCAACTTTTGGAAGCCGTAAATTCATATGCAATTAAAAACAATATGTATGTGACAATTTGGCTGAACAGGCTGGGCATACTGTCTTACGTCTTCCTCCGATTCACTGTATGTTTAACCCCATAGAACATTGGTGGAACCAAGTAAAATCAAAGATCAGAGCAGAAAATGTTACACCTACTTTAAGTCCCAGTGTTATTAATTTGATAAGAAATATAATTTCTAATATACCAGTTGAGAGCTGGAAAAATTCAGTACATCACATTATAAAAATTGAGGACTCTTACATTTCTGTACAAAACAACATAAATCGTATTGTAATTAATCTCAACGATGACTCTGATAGTGAAACCGAATTAGAGTTAGATATTTAGATAAAAATGTAATTACGTATAGGTAATATAGTTATAAATTTATTTAAAATTATTAAAACTTTGCATATATTTAATTTCTTAATGTAATTTTAAGATTAAAACTACTTAAATAAACAATAAATTATAAATCTTTGTATTATATAGATAAAAATGTAATTATGTACATATAGATAATATAATTATAAAATTATTATTGAAACTTTGCATGTATTTAAATTCTTAATGCAATTTTAAGATTATACCTACTTAAATAAACAATAAATTATAAATTTTTATATTATTAGAGTCCGTCCCTGATGTTCTGCCCTTTAATACCTACTGATACGCAGTTTTATTGCTATCGGCAGGTATATTGGAGTACTGCCGTCAAAAGCCAAAGCGATATACTTTGAGATACACTATACCACTACAAACATGTTTTTTCCTAAACATAAAATTAATTTTTAATTATATTTATGTTAACTTCTGCCTTGTAACCATTTAAACTCTGTAGAACTAATCGCACAATCCTTTTTTTTATAAAATCTAGTTATACAGCAAAATCCACTTTTATTCTATTCCCTGGCCGTCAGAAAATTCCAGAAAGAGGGAGAATTATAATCCGTGTAGGCTTTAATTTAAATAGCTCGTTTTAACCTCAGTAAAAATAATAAAGTTTTTACGTTTAATACTGTATACTTGAAGATTTTTAAAAGTAAATTTTATCTTAATATATTTTTTTAAATAATATGTGTATCATACATTAAAACATTATGAAGTACAAGGTTTTAAGTAGAAAAAAGTGCTATAAAATAGACTTTTTGTAAAAATCCAAGTCGAGACTATGAAACCAGATTTGTTTTATCCGTTTTACTTTTCGCTATACTCTGCAAGGTCATCGAAAATGCGCTACTCAATACCACTACAAAACTTGTTTTTCGAAAACATAAAATTAAATTTAAATTATAGTTATTTTAACTTCTGCCTTGTAACCATTTAAACTCTGTGTAACTAATCGCACAATCCTTTTTTATAAAATCTAGTTATACAGCAAAATCCACTTTTATTCTATTCCCTGGCCGTCAGAAAATTCCAGAAAGAGGGAGAATTATAATCCGTGTAGGCTTTAATTTAAATAGCTGGTTTTAACCTCAGTAAAAATAATAAAGTTTTTACGTTTAATACTGTATATTTGAAGATTTTTAAAAGTAAATTTTATCTAAATATATTTTTTTAATAATATGTGTATCATACATTAAAACAGTATGAAGTACAAGGTTTTAGGTAGAAAAAAATATATGCCATTTAAAATAGACTTCTTGTAAAAATCCAAGTCGAGACTGTGCAATCAAATTTGTTCTATCCGTTTTACTTTTCTCTATACTCTGCAAAGTCAACGAAAATCCGCCACCCAATACCACTACTAACATGTTTTTTTCGTGTACATAAAATTAATTTTTAATTATATTTATTTTAACTTCTGCCTTGTAACCATTTAAACTCTGTATAACTAATCACACAATCTTTTTTATAAAATCTAGTTATACAGCAAAATCCACTTTTATTCTATTCCCTGGCCGTCAGAAAATTCCAGGAAGAGGGAGACTTATAATCCGTGTAGGCCTTAATTTAAATAGCTCGTTTTAACCTCAGTAAAAATGATGAAGTTTTTACCTTTAATACTGTAATTTTAAAGATTTTTAAAAGTAAATTTTATCTAAATATATTTTTTTAAATAATATGTGTATCATACATTAAAACATTATGAAGTACAAGGTTTTAAGTAGAAAAAAATGCTATAAAATAGACTTATTGTAAAAATCCAAGTCGAGAATATGCAACCAGATATGTTATATCCGTTTTACTTTTCACTATACTCTGCAAGGTTAACGATAATGCGCTACCCAATACCACTACAAAATTTGTTTTTCGTAAACATAAAATTAAATTTAAATTATAGTTATTTTAACTTCTGCCTTGTAACCATTTAAAGTCTGTATAACTAATCACACAATCCTTTTTTATAAAATCTAGTTATACAGCAAAATCCACTTTCATTCTATTCCCTGGCCGTCAGAAAATTCCAGAAAGAGGGAGAATTATAATCCGTGTAGGCTTTAATTTAAATAGCTCGTTTTAACGACAGTAAAAATAATAAAGTTTTTACGTTTAATACTGTATATTTGAAGATTTTTAAAAGTAAATTTTATCTAAATATATTTTTTAAATAATATGTGTATCATACATTAAAACATTATGAAGTACAAGGTTTTAAGTAGAAAAAAGTGCTATAAAATAGACTTCTTGCAAAAATCCAAGTCGAGACTATGCAACCAGATTTGTTTTATCCGTTTTACTTTTCTCTATACTCTGCAAGGTCATCGAAAATGCGCTACTCAATACCACTACAAAACTTGTTTTTCGTAAACATAAAATTAAATTTTATTTGTATTTATTTTAAATTATGCCTTGTAACCATTTAAACTCTGTGTAACTAATCACACAATCCTTTTTTTATAAAAAGTAGTTATACAGCAAAATCAACTTTTATTTTATTTCCTGGCCGTCAGAAAATTCCAGAAAAGGGGGAAAATTATAATCCGTGTAGGCTTTAATTTAAATAGCTTGTTTTGACCGCAGTGAAAATGATAAAGTTTTTACGTTTAATACTGTAATTTTAAAGGTTTTTAAAACAATTTTTTTCTAAATAGTTTTATTAAAGGATATGTATATCATACATCAAAAGACTATGAACTTCAAGGTTTAAAGGGTAGAAAAATTTAATGCAATTTAAAATAGACTCCTTATAAAACTTAGAAATAATGTATAGGGAATTCCAGTTAAGAGAAAAAGCGGCAAAATTTGAATATTTTAAGACTCTGGTTATTTTAATTTACTTATTTAATATTTTTGTTTTAGATAAATCAAAGATTTTGCACAAAAAACGATATGGGATAGGTAAGTACTTAGTAAGTATGTTTTAAATAATATAGGAGAAATATATGTACCACATGTTAAACCTATCCTAATTAGTTTTTGAGAAAATGCCATGTTACCCGCCATTTCTATCGATAAGTTAAAAACAAATGATAATAAATTCTATCACCGTATCACGTACAATTTCGGGTTTTACAGGAAGTGCTACAGAAATTGACTTTTGGCAGTAAAGAACTTCATTAATTCTAATGAAAACCTCTACTTTAAGCCCTAAATTTAAACTTAACACTTATTACTTAATCTTTTTTGGTAATTATATCCTATCTTTAAACCCTATAGTTTTAAGATATTAATAGTAAAACCATGGACTACCCTAAAAATAGCTAAAAAATATATTTTTTAAGGTTTCATTATCATTATCTTAAAAACTACTAGGTTTAGAGATATAGGATATATTTAACAAAAAAATTGAAAAAATGTTAAAATGTTATTACCCGACTTCTTTTTTTTGTTACTAAATAATACCAAAGTTACTAATGGTGTACACTTAATTTTCTTAAACCTGTATTCTCAAATATTTTATATGTGAGATTAACAATGCCTTATATTTGTTGTTCCTACATTTCTAAAAACCTAAAAGGCTAATAATAATTAAAGTAGTAAATAATAACTTTAGATGAGTAAAGGGTTAATGTTTTATACAGGGTGTCTCCAAAAGGTCTGTACAAAATGCTATCGTGGACTCCTTGAGCTAAAATACAACGATCTAACACAATTTACCTTAGTCGAAAAGTAAATCGTTTGCGAGATCCAGAGTGTCATTTTTATTTTATTTCAGTTATTTTTAAATATTTTAATTAATATTAAAGCTTTTTTTATAAAATTATTTATTATTAAAGCAAGTAGCGAATCCAACGTTACTTATATTTCTGCTGTTAAATGTATGGGTAGCCACCTGCAGTACTTTGCTCTTGTTCAAAATGTCATTATTTTTTGTGCCTTAGTATTATGGATGGTGGAGGGGAGGATAACCATCTGAATGTTTTAAAAAGTGTCCGTCGAAAAGAGCAAGTTAAGGTGGCGCCACAGTAGCCAGAGGAGATTTTTTAACCAGTGAGCATGAATTATTAGAGGGAGATACAAAATGAAAAAGAACAGATAGATATAAAATTAAAAAGGAAAGAAATACCAAAATCCCTCCACTGGCTACTGTGGCGCCATCCCAACTTGCTACATTCCGATGGCCACTTTTTCAACTTGTCCGCCATAAAAGATGTTATTCTTCCCTTCACCATCCATACTTAGTATATTATGATTCAAGTGGACAACTGTTATTCTTTCATATTTTTGCACAAAAACGGTAGATATACAGGGTCCGGCAAAATGTATTACCTATTTTGTTTCTTTAATATAAAAAAATGTATCGAGTATTCACTATGGCGATATTTTTATTTGGAAAAGTAGGCTTTGTAGAGTTTATTAAAATTGTTGACAGTTGTCAAAATGCCGGGTTGGTTAACAGAACATCGCATTTTTTGTGTCGAAAAATTTATTGAATATAATTCCATTATAGCCGTTCAAAGGTGTTTTCGACGTCAATTTAATGACCGACAGTGTCCGCAGCGGAAGACCATTACAGTTTGGATTCATAAATGGAGGACAGGAGGATCCGTTTTAGACAAGAAGTCAAGTGGGCGGCCAAGATCTGCCTGCAATGCACTGAACGAAGACAGAGTTAGAAATGCAATTATCGCTAGTCCCAAAAAATCTGTTGTTAAACATGCTACTGTTTTAAATTTATCTGAGCGAAGTACACGAAGAATGTTAAAAAAATGAATTTTCACCCATACAAGATCGCAATTGTTCAAGAAATAAATCATCAGGATAAGATTAATAGACTTGAGTTCTGTCGCCTTCTTCGTACCAATTATCAAGGTATTGAAAACAATATGTTTATGAGCGATGAGGCCCACTTTTATTTAAACGGAGATGTAAATAAACAGAATTGTCGTTACTGGGCTCAAGAGAATCCACGCGAAATTCATCAGCGTCCATTACATTGTCCCAAAGTAACTGTATGGTGCGCCATCTCCTCGTCTAGGATAATCGGACCTTATTTTTTGAGGAAAATGGTCAGACAGTAACAGTTACTGCCGCACGCTATGTTCAAATGTTGCAGATATTCTTCTTACCGCAAATTCAAAATGAAATTGGACATTACTGGTTTCAACAGGATGGCGCAACAAGCCATACGGCAAGAATAAGCATGGATATTTTGCGACAATCCTTTCCAAACAGACTGATTTCTAAGAATGGTACCATTCCTTGGCCAGCAAGATCGCCCGACCTTTCAGCACCAGATTATTTTCTCTGGGGCTATTTAAAACATAAAGTGTTTGCCAATAAACCTAGAAATGTAAGGGAGCTAAAAACAAATATTGCCAATGAAATCCACGCTATTTCTAGGCAAGTTCTTCAAAATGTAATGAGAAAATTTATGAACCAGTTAGAAGAATGTATTGAAGAGGGTGGCGGTCATTTGCGGCACACCATATTCAAAGCATAATAAACTCCCATCTTTCTTGTTTAAGAATACATGTTCCTTCGTTTTGTTTTTAAAGTTAATAAATTTTTATAAGCAATTTAAAATGGGTTGTTCATTTTGCCGGACCCTGTACTTAATAAGTATCGTTAAGAGCAACCGTTTCTGGGATATTTTAGATAAAACGTTATATTTCATATAAAAAATTTCCCGGGTTTCTCTAAAGGTCTGTACAAATTGGCATTAAAATTGCCTTACGCCAAAACACAAGGATTTAACCCAATTTGTATTAGAAAAAAGTTAATTGTTTGCGAGATACAGGGTGTCCAAAGAAAAAAATAAATGGAAAATTTGACACCCTGTATCTTGCAAACCAGCAACCTTTTGACTGAGGTCGATTACGTTAAATCGTTGTATTTTGGGGTAGTATTTTGTACAGGCTTTTTGGACAATACCAGGTGGCCTAGATAAAGCCTGAATGCATAGTAAACTTTTATATGGAATAAAATGTTTAATTTGAAATATCTTAAAAACGCGTGTTCGTAGCGATATTTATCAAGTAAACTTTTTATTCAAAAAAAATGGGAAAGTAAAAATTCTATACCTAAATTATATTATACCGGGGGAAAACAAGTTAAGACACTTTGATCCTTGAGCAAAGGACTGCAGGTCGCTCCTCTACATTTTACGACAAAAACACTACCATATTTCGGTGTTCGAAATAAAATAACACCCTGTATCTTGCAAACGATCAACTTTTCGACTATCGTTGTATTTTTGGTCCAAGGAATTTGTGGTAGAATTATGTACAGACCTTCAAGTCACCCTGTATATTTAATTATTAAATCTATCCAATCCTGCAAATTTTACATATACATTAAACCATAAAACTCCTGTTTCAGATATCCACAGTCAAATTAAAAACATTAAATTTGTATCAGAGAACTTAAAACAAAAGAATCCTCAAAGCGGCAACGTAAAATGTAGCTCGTTTTGAAAAGAAACAGCTTAAAGGGTTTGAAAAGGGGTTATAAAATAGACAGAAATAGAAAAGGCTTAAGGAATTTAAATTAAATTTGACGCTTTTAAATAATTTTAGGCTGTCAACCACTTAAAGTGAGCTTTTTTCGTTTTATGTTGTAATTTTAATATTATATTTAATGTATAGTAATACATTTAAATGATTTAAATAAACTTTTAAAGAAAATTAATTCTTATTCATAATTTTGTAATTAAAATTTAACCTTAACCCTAAATAAAGGTCGGGCCCCACATAACCGCAACGAGGCGGTGGCCGTGCCTTTCCCTGGTAAAATATAGGGGATGCGGTGCAAAAAGTTTTGTATTTAATCAAACTGCAGTAATATGAGTCAATTATTCCACGATTTACATAAAACCTGATCGTAAAATATACCTTTACAAATAAGATAACACAGTTTTAAGGATTTGCCACACATAACCACCGTTGTACCGTTCTAATCAAATGTCGTAGGCTTAATATTACCGCAACGTGCCCGACCACATACCTCACACAAAAAATAACAATGTATTCATGGGTTTAACTTACATGTTAGTCACAAAATGTAACAATAAAATTAATCACTTTTTCTTGTATTGTTTGTTTACAACAACTGGCCCCAAATCACTAACTCTTTTTTTTTTATACGTAATAAACTGAAATAAAAGATAACGCTCGGTAAACTCAAAGCTTAGCTCGGGGAACATCGGCGCAAATAATATTTTGTTTAAATTTAGTCCCCCAGAAAACAAATAAAGCATAAAATAAAAGGAATTTGACCTAAAAAAATTAAATAGTACTTTGTACCTTTCCAAAACAGATGTTATTTGTATTAACACTTTCATATTTATAATTTGTTAATTAAAAAAATATACATGGTGTTACTAAACAAATGCGAAAAATTTTAGGAGGTGATTCCTTATTCAAAATAAAGGGTCGTTTGCTTTATAAACATAGGGTCAAAAGTCAACCATTTTGAAGTTATCGCAAATAAACAATAAAATGTCTTAATTTTGTTATCTTAAAAACAAAAAATCGTATTGTGTCTATACTACCGAGTAATGCCAAATAAAGAAATATTACAAATGCCTTATTAGATGACAGCTAATATATAGTTTTTTAAATAATTTTTTCCGCCCTGACACGTTATGATTTTTAATTATTTTTTTATTTTAAATTGATAAGTTTAATGAAAAAAATACAAGAGTTAAAAAAATGCTATATAGACAAGGCTATCTAAATTTATATTTTTCTATGTCATTGCATATTTTTCTTTTTAAATTTGGTTAGCAAAAATAATAGAGATAGTTCATTTCCACCATTTCCCTTAATTAAAAAAAAGGCAACAATATTAAGGTATATTTTATAATAACAATATTTCCGTAAAATGTCATTATTTTAGAGCTTTTTGGTTTTGGGATAAAAAATAAAATTTATTATTTTTTTGCCATTGTTTTGCTGCGATATCTTTTTAATGATACATGTTTATAAAACAAACTATCCTTTATTTTAAACTAGGAGTCACCTCCTAAAATGTTTTGCATTTGTTTAAAAACATCCTGTTAATTTGCACTTGAACTGTAATACTACCTTCACATGCTGCAGTGAGCCGGGAATTAAACAGGGAAGTGGGCAGCGCAAGTTTGTGTCTCGCGCTTTCCCCAGTGGTGGTAATTTAAAGAAAGTCAAAGGGTATGCAGAAACAGATCAGCGGCAGTGACTGCATATAACGGCGGCATTAGGATTAGCTTTTTAAACTTTTTTTTTTAAATCAAAAGTTTTAAATGCATTTTGCAACAAAAAAATGTACTGCTCGAAATTTAATGGCAAAAAATGTAACTGTAAAAGCAAATACAGTGCATTCCAAATAAAAGAAGCCACCCCCGTATAATTCCGTTATTTGAACACTCATAAAAAATCCCAAGACCCGTCAATTTTTATTTCTATACATTTTGTGTCAAAACCTTTTTGTGTTGTGACACAAAAATGTTTTCGGGTTTTTTGTAAGTTTATAGAGTGGCGCTTTTTCGTAGACCTTGCAGGTTATTGCGAAAACTAAACGAGATGGAACAAATCTGATTGCGCAATCTCGATTTTAATTTTCTAAACAAATTCAATTGTGAAAGTGAATCATGGCCAACCTGATTCGTTTTGGAGATACGAAGTGTTTTTAAACTTTGTCAATTTGGCCAGGCACTTGTAACACGCTTGATATTAGATATAGAAAAAATTGTAAATAGAAAAGTTTTAGGGATTTTTCTGTTAGTCAGTGGCTTGCCTATATTTTTCCATTGACTTTTATTTTAAAGTTATAACACAAAGTTGTTTTGGATGGAACAGCCTCTATATTTTATTACCAATAGAAGGGTCTTATTAAAAGCCCTTAAAATACCACAATTTGATATATTTAATTTGTCATAATTTCGGAAATATAGCCATCATCAGGAATTCGATAATAAAATGAAATTTTTAAAAGAAAACACCCTGTATATTTTATTACCATTAAAAAGGCGTTTTAAAGACCTTTAAGAATTTACTACATTTAAAATGATTCTCTAACATTTTCGGAAATATGAGCGTCCAAATCCTAATGCGTCTATTTACTTTTTTTTTATTTATATGGTCATATTTCCAAAACTATAAGAGAGAAATATATCAAATGTAGTATTTTGTTAACCGTCTTTAAAATATCTTTTAAACAATAATGTATTATACAGGGTGTTTTTTTTAAATCCTGGTGATGACCATATTTCCAAAACTATTAAAAAATAGATAATTTAAATGTGGTATTTCTTAAAGCTTTTAAGGAGACCTTTCAACCGATGATTTAATATACAGGGTTTTTATTTGAAAAACCCAAACTATGTGTTATAACTTAAAATTATAATAAAAGTCAATGGTAAAAACATAGGCACGCCACTGAATTCTACATAAAAATTCCTAAAACTTTTCTATTTACATTTTTTTCCATCCCTAATATTAAGCGAGTGCCTGGCCAAATTGACAAAATCTAAAAACACTCTGTATCTCCAAAACGAATCAAGTAAGCCATGATTCACTTTTACCATTGAATTTGTTTTAAAAATTAGAATCGGGAATGCGCAATCAGATTCGTTCTATCTCTTTTAGTCTCCGCTATTGGTAATTCAAATTAAGGAGCGCAGTGTTGCAATTCGGTCAAACAGCTGATAAAAATGGGTATCTAGATTCAATTTGGCGAAGAATATTTACATAAATTACCTGATTACTTAATAAATTTCACGAAAAATATTAGGCGTCATTGTCTGACAACCTAAATAACACAAAGCAGGATCATAGTCAGTGTTTCGAGAAACTTTATATATAGCCATAAAGCGTAAGTTTTTCGTTATTTAGACTTAAACTGCAGATAAACCAAAACTGACTTCGCCCGTTTTGCTTCATTGCTGAATTTTTAACGAAATCCACGATAGCAACCGCTTAAACGCCTAACACTAGTTGTAGACTAACTATTTTCTTATTTTTTATTACATTCATCCCATAAATCATACAAATTCTAAGAAAATAGAATATTAACTGCAGCAACAGAAAGCAAAACTTGGATATGAAATGTCATTATGTTCTAAATTTGCAACTGTTACGTTGCCAAGTCGCTTAATTTTAGTTTTCAATACCCTGCAAGGTTAACGAAAAGGCGCCACCCTGTACAATAACGGAGCTGTAGGGGGTGGCTCGGTTTATTTGGAATGCACTGTATAATGCCGAACATTTAACCCACAAATTTTCATCCGGTCTACTGGAAAAACCTTAAAACCCTAACAATAGACGTGACGGGTGATTTTTTTGCCAACTTTTTGCATTTTTAGAATGGTCAAAGCTAGCTATCCAATTTCACGCTTTCACGGATAATAACCTTCCCTCTAGCTGAAATTTTCTGACAGCCAGAGTGTAAAAAGAGAGTGGATTTTCCTGATATTACAAGATTACTAAAAGATGAAAACTTAAATATATAGCTAGTTGTACGAGGGAGGTTCAGTATGTATCGATAATTACATTTTAGAACACCTCCCTAATTATAATCCTACTATCGGACAAAGTCGGTCTATATAGGGTCAGGACATTCGGCCATATTGCTTTGACGTGTTATGACGTCACATCTCCCATTTTTGGCCATGTTGTTGAGTGCCGGGTATATACATTTTATCGTATTAGTAGAACAACCGTTTACAGAACAGTTTTTAATTATTATTAAGTTGTAAATTCTTTTACTTTAAATAAAAAACATTTGGAATTACATCTTTCAACAAATATCACTTCCAAAACAATGCAAAATGAACTGTGCAAATTCTAGACGCCACTGGATTGATCATCAGCTTTGATTTTACCCAGTCTTGCCAACTTTTCTCCGTGGAGTGCCCTTCCTTGCGTCCCCGACCTCAAACCGCCTAAAAGTTGAGGATATGTCGCAACCTTATAAATATAAACTAACCTTGACTATCGGACACGAATCTTTAATCCGCTAATCTTAGGGTCGACTGATTATAGTTTATATAGTAGGGAAGCCCATGATGCTAACTGGGGAGTTATTTCAGCGTCATAGAGACCTATTGGGGGTGCAAAGCTTAGATGATAAGAAGAGAAAAACCTTATACAGGGTGATTCAGAAATCGATAAAGAAACTTAAAGGGGTGATTCTACTTGACAAAATAAAAGTAGAGCTTCAAATAATTTTTTTCAAAATGTCATTCGTTTTCGAGCTACAAGCCGTCAAAGTTCATTTTGTTTTTTTCGCCATATTGCATATATTTTTTAACCAATTCAGTTAATATTTGGCACACAAATCGAGCTTTGTAGATTCTAAAATTTTAGGATTTAAAATACCGCCAGAGGGCACTTTACCTAAAACTTAAAATTTATTTACATCATAACATTTTTATTTTGACAGATTTTGCAAAGCTGGGGGCGCCATTTTATATACAATCAAAAACCTAAAAAATAAGGTACTCTTTATTAAAGTCGATAAACCTCACCGTTTAGGCACCAATAGACATCAAAGTTTTCATCAATTTCAATCAAATTACCTACATACATACAGGGTGTCCACTAACTATTTTTTAAATTCAAGCATCTCAAAAACGGCTACTCAAATCAACTTTTCTTCTTCACATCCACAACTAATTCCATTTATAGTTTCGCCGACGATAGTACCCTTTACTCCAGTTTTCAGGTTCCTAAACCCATCACTAAACCTGATTTGGAAAACAAACGCAGAGCGATGCAGATATCTCTTTCGCAGCATCTTAATTTAATATTGGATTGGGGCGCCAAAAATCTCGTCCATTTTAATGCATCCAAAACACCATCATGTTCCTTGTCGCAAAAAGAGTCACCAAATAATCATCCTCTACTTATGAGCGGCCAAGTTTTACAGACCAAGGACACCTTCAATCTTGTGGGCGTTACATTTGAAATTAACTGGCATAAACACATTGTATCTATAGCCACGGCAGCTTCAAAAAGCTTGGATTTCTCTTTCGAGCCAAATGTATTTTTACCCTTCTAATTTATACACTTTGTATGTGTCCCAAATCCGACCTCCCTTGGAATATTGTTCTCATATCTGGGACATGGCGTCCCCCACAACCCTAAGCATTCTTGATTCCATTCAAAGCAGAGCCATTCATCTCATTAATGAACAGAAAGGCTTTCCTCTCTTGCCCATCGCCGGGCTGTGAGGGATTTATGGCTTTTTATGGGTACTTTCATGGCTTCTGCTCTAAAGAATTGTCCAGTATAGTTCCTCCACTCACGCTTCCCACCAGAAAAACTCGTGGCGCCGCGCGTATGCATCCCTATACGGTCCAACTGGACAGGCCCCAAACTTCCCACTTTGTTCGTTCTTTTATCCCTAGAGTTTCTAGAATGTTGAACCTGCTGCCCGCGGAGGTCTTTTCTCCCCTCCCCCCAAATCTTCAAGTATTTAAGTCCCGTGTCAACAAACTCCCTCTTACCTCGCTTAAGACACCCACGGTATGTTAGTATTTATGCTTTTAGCCTTCGTGATTTGTCCAAAGCTAAAACCATGTATAGTTTTTTTCAGTTCAAAAATATGTTAAAAATAAATTTTTATTTAAAAGATAAATGCAGACTGGCTCAAAAAGTTATTTCGTTTTTAATTTATACAAGATTTTCTACTTTAGTTTTGTTTGCCAAAAAATTAAAAGCAAATTTCTGTTTTTAAAGTTATAAAACCTTTTTTAACTGTATATAATAACAATACATCTATCATTATTAACACAGATATTTATAAATAACTTAAACCAAATTAAACTTTTCCCGTCCTGTATCTGGGAAATCACACTTTTGGACTTGGAAGTTTGAACAATTCGTCATTTTTTAACCTTAATAATTTGTATAGCATTTGTTCCGCACCTTTTAGAGATACCCTATATCTTCCCCATTTTATTTATTTTTTTTTTTTTGAAAAACTTATGGTTATTCAGCTACAGATCGTGGTACGGTACGACACCCTGTATATTTACCACAAAAATGTTCGTCTAGTCTACTAAAAGCTTCAAAATCATAATAGAAGACATGACGGACGAAAATTTTTCATCTTGCGGAATTTTCACAACGGTCAGAGCGAGCTATCCAATTTCACGCCTTCACGGAAAATATCGCTCGTTCTCGCTGATATTTTCTGACAGTTTCGGTGCGAAAAGCGCGCGGATTTTTCTGATATTACATAATAAGTTAAAAGATGAAAATGGAAAATATAGCTTGTAATACAAGGCCTACTTATGGAAAAAAATTATAGACCAAGGGCGCTATTCTTGGTTATTCGTATCTTTCAGGATCGCTCGCATTTGCATTTGATTTATGATAATATTCGAGTCTATCTATCCATCTCTTTGTTTTATGGCTCTGATACTAAGTCAATTCGCCAGTTCTCCCGTTCCGGTCATATAAGCTATTGTTTTTAAGCTTACCTGGCTTTGTCCGTGGTGTCTGGATAATCGAGCTCGAAACTTCCCTAGCATATGAATAAGAAACACTTCAAACAATCAACAACAGCGATAAACTTCTGAACATGCATAAATTGTGGCTGTCAAGCCAAGGGCTGCTACTGGTATCGCGCATAACCGTCACTTTCACCACTGACGCTTTTCCGCAAGGCATGCGCACCTCCTTGACCATACTAAGACACAATTTGTTCAACACCAAAGCGTTAAAACCTCAGGCCTTAGGAATCTACACTCACAGCGCTTAGCCCCAGAAGAAAGAAGCCCCAATTTAGCGTGAATCTTATCTTGATCCCCAAGGGTACAGCAACGCTTGTACGTCACCTTCAGCCGCCTACCCGGGAAGTCTATGTAGACTTCTACGTAGACGCACTACTCGAGGACCGCGGAAAGAGTGAAGATTCGAGTGATACTGAAATATGCAAAGAACCAAGAATTCAAATTAAGGAAAACAATGTTGCAACATAGTCAATCAGATGGTAAAAATGGGTATCTAGATCAAAAATTGCGAAAAATATTTACTGTTCGCCCAGCGAGTCTTCCTCGTCAACAAAAATTTGTTGGTTTTAAGATGTTGCCAGTTTTTGATCCTAATAATCCTAATTTATTTTACACTATTTTATTTTCTTAAAGTGATTTTATTTTATCGCATATTATATTATTTTCTTAAAAAAACAAATATAGTATGTATTATGGTTAAATATGTATATCGCCCCAACACACTTTTTTATTAGTTTGGCAACAATGCCTTTGTGCGAACAGAAAGCTTTTTACAGATTGATGGCCGCTTTTTGTTTGACCTCCGAACAGTGCGGACGTGCGTAGAGGACTACAAAGTTCTTCCCGGAGTGGCGGCTGGAGGTGTCGTATGAACGTGTTTTACCTTCGGGGATCAAGGAAATATTCACGCTAAATTGACGGCATCTTTCTTCTGGATCTAAGCGCTGTGAGCGAAGATTCCTATAAGTTGGTATCCTATTTGGTGGTGAACACGAGGTATTTCCCAAATGGCGGGAAATAGATGGGCGTGCCATGGGAACTGTCAGTAGTGAAAGTGAAGGTTATACGTAACACCAGTAGCAGATCTTGGTTTGACAGTCGACAATTTATGCATTGCATCGAACGTTGAATTATTTGTTTTCTTTTTGGAATTTCTGGGAGCTGCGAGCTCGATTATCCAGATTTTCCGCCGACGAAGCCCTGGAAAGCATAGACCGGAAGGGGAGAGTGGTGGATTGGACCTGAAGGGACCAAAACCAAGAAAAAAAATAGGAATAGAATAGAATAGATTAATGGCCGTCGAGACGAGCCTCCAAAGCATCGTCGAATGATATTCGAGGATGTCGATTGTCGATGGTAATGATTTTTTTCCCTGTCCCTTCAGACGTCCTAGTTACAGACACGGTGGGCGAACAATACCATATTTACAAAAAATATACTATTTTTGGCTTGTGTCTCGACTAGAGAGAGCACGTTTGAAAACAAGGCATTACATTTTAGGGGAAATATTAGGCAGCATTTTCTAAAAATCTAAAGAAACAAAGATTAGTTACCAGCTAACGTTGCGCATAATTTTATTTAAAGCCACAAAACGTGAGTTCTTAAAGATTTACATTAAACCGCAGACACAACATATCCGACATTTTGCTTCATTGCACAATGTTTACCGGAATCCATGATGGGTATTGCCAGAGACTTGCCTAAAAAGTATGTTAAGGGCTAATTTAAATTTAAAAAAAATAATCTTAAAATTTTTTACACACCCTGTATAGTGGTTATTTGATTTTATTTTTACTCTAAATGACGGTTTTAATATATCACTATTTTATCCCATTTCTATAAATTAAGCCAGGATTTTTTATTAATTTTTTAAGTTTTTGTAACATTCCATACCAGGAGTTACCAACTACTTTCATTAGGGGTCCTTTTTTAAAATACCATGACCGTCACGGTCCGAAAAGAAATCTGTTGTTTGTACCGATCTCCATCTGACAATTCCTATGTAGAATTCTTTGACTTTCTTTCAACAAAGATCGACAGTATCATTTCCCAGTTTCCAATGGCCGAAGTAATCGTGCTTGGCGATTTCAATGTCCATAATAAGGATTGGCTAGGCTCTTCAAAAACTGACCCTCAAGGCAGAGCAGCCGAAATCTTTGCAGTCAGTAATTCTCTTACCAACCTTATTATGACTCATACCTACTTTCCTAGAGTGCCAAATTATAGCTCAAACCCCTTAGATCTTTTTCTTACTTCTAACCCTGAACTTTATGAAGCATCTGTTACTGCCCCTCTAGGTCGCTCAGATCATGGCTTGGTTACTGTATCTTACTCTGTACATCCTGAGGTAAATGAATCCATGCCACCACGCATCGTATGGCACTACAACTCAGCCGACTGGGATGGCCTTAGGGACTTTTTCGCCACGTACCCTTGGGACACTATCTGCTTTTCTTCCCAGGATCCTTCCGAAATCTGTAACCAACTCACCGAGTCAATTCTATTGGGCGTTGAAACCTATGTACCTCACACCAAGAAAACCATCAAACCCTCTAATCACAAACCTTGGTTCACTAAAACATGTGACAAAGCTAGAATTTTAAAAGTTCATGCCCACAAGAAGTTTCTACAGGATCCTAGTCCAGAAAACCGACTGGCCAGCATTGAAGCAAGAAACCACTACCATCAAACAATCTCAGACGCCAAGGATTCCTTTGATAACCGTATAAAAACAAAGTACTTTCTTGCTCAAATGGCAGCAAATCCTTCTGGTCCTTTGCTAAAAACATCAGTAGAAATTTCTGTACCAGTTCTTTTACACCATTAACTTTGGAAGATGAAATTATTTCTACATGTAAAGGAAAGGCCGAACTATTTGCTAAACAATTTGCTGCCAATTCAACCCTTCATCCACATGTCAATCATCCAATTCCAACTGTTCCCCCAGTTCCTCACAAAATGCCCAATATTATTTTTAAGGTAAAACACATTAAGCGTATCCTTTCTTCTCTTAACACCAAGAAATCGTCTGGGCTAGATGGAATACCAGCAAACGTTTTAAAGAAATGTGCCCCTGAACTTGCACCTATTTTAACCAGGCTCTTTCGAATTTCTTATGACACGGGTATATTTCCAGACAGCTGGAGAGCTGCACGTGTCCAGCCTATTCCCAAGAAAGGATTTACTTAAATCTCTTCCATCCAACTATAGACCCATTTCACTCCTCTCAATGCTTTGTAAAGTAATGGAGAAATCCATTAACTCGCAAATTCTTAGGTACTTAGAAAAACATAAAATTTTACATGACAGGCAATACGGATTTCGTCACAAGAGATCTACAGCAGATCTTCTTTCCTTCGTTTCACACAACTGGAACAAGTCTCTTGAGTTTCTAGGTGAGTCCCAGATCGTTGCTCTTCATATATCTAAAGCTTTCGACCAAGTCTGGCATGACGCACTTCTTAATAAACTTCCCTCCTACGGTCTTCCAACTAAACTCTGCTCTTGGCTCTCCAGTTATCTTTCTAATCGACGTATATCAGTCATTGTTGATGGCCACTCTTCAAGCTTTCACGAAATTAATGCTGGAGTGCCACAGGGTTCAGTACTAGCACCAACTTTGTTTCTTCTTCACATCAACGACCTTCTTTCTTCCTTGTCGCGAAAAAAATCATCAAACACTCATCCTTTGCTTATGAGTGGCCAGGTTTTGCAGAGCGGGGACACATTTAACCTTGTGGGCATCACATTTGAGAATAATCTTAACTGGCATAAACACATTGTATCTATAGCCACCGCGGCTTCAAAAAGCTTGGATTTCTTTTCCGAGCCAAAAGTATTTTTCTCCTTCCAATTTATACACTTTGTATGTGTCCCAAATTCGACCCTCTCTGGAATATTGTTCTCATGTCTGGGGAATGGCATCCCCTACAACCCTCAGCATTCTTGATGCGATTCAAAGAAGGGCTGTTCGTCTTATTAACGATCCTTTACTTACTCAAAGACTTCCTTCTCTTGCCCATCGTCGAGCTGTGGGAGATCTATCGCTCTTCTATAGATACTTTTACGGCTTCTGCTCCGACGAATTGTCCAGTATAGTCGCTCCTCTTGCAGTTCCCAACAGAGAGACTCGTGGTGCCGCGCGTATGCATGCCTATACAGTTCAATTGGACAGGCCCCGAACTTCCCATTTCGTTCGATCTTTTACCCCTAGAGTTTCTAGACTGTGGAACCTACTGCCAGCGAAGGTCTTTCCTTCCCCCAAATCTTCAAGTTTTTAAGTCCCGTGTTAACAAACTTTCTCTTACCCTGCTTAAGACACCCACGGTACGTTAGTATTTAGGCTTTCAGCCTTCGTGGATTGTCCAAAGATAAAAAAAAAAAAAAAAAAAAGATCCCTGGGCTGGAAGCGGTCGGCGATGGCGTCCTCTTCCCTCCCCTCCTCGTATTCGCCGCTGCGCCGGTCGCCTTTACTCGCCTCAAACCGCGACAACTAAATTTAATAAATTTAAGTAACCAGAACTAACTAAAACAGGAAAAAGATAAAAATGTACGTTTGTATATACACGTGCTTTTTTATTTGGATTTTTAGTAAACATTTTGCATTGCTGAACTTTAATTAACATCTAATTTACCCTAAATATCTTTCCCAAATAACAAAAATCCCGATAAAACCTGCAACACGTCAAATAAGAAATTAAGTCCCACTGAAACCTCCAACGCTGGCAATCAAGAATTGAGTAAACTTTCAGCCGGGCTGGATTTCGGGAAAAAGGAAATCTGGATTAGGGGGAATGAGAACGTAATTATTATTCTTTAGGGATTAATAAGGCGGAAGTGAAATTTTTAATAGGTTTTGTCTTAAAATACGTACAGGATTTAAAAAAAAGGACACACTTTTTAAATATACTAATTTTTCTGATCTTATGTTTGTTTATTACCTATAAATTTACTCAACCCAAAATATCGTAAACCATGACCTGCTACGCTGGCAATCAACATGAAAA
This sequence comes from Listronotus bonariensis, assembly GCA_014170235.1. Lineage (NCBI taxonomy): Eukaryota > Metazoa > Arthropoda > Insecta > Coleoptera > Curculionidae > Listronotus > Listronotus bonariensis. The sequence continues at coordinate 99,796 of JACEGR010001147.1, forward strand.
AAAAGTATGGAAGGAAGTAATATAACTGATTAAAACTTCATGAAATTCTACAATTATTTGTAGTGAAATGGATGCCCGCGGCACATTGTAGCAAACAAAAATAAAGTTATTTAGAAAACCTTTTTCAATAGCTACTGAATGTTGTGCGAAAATTGTACCACAAGTAATTGTAAATTGCGGAATCTATATATTATTTAAAAGACAAAGGCAAATTTTTTATACACTTCGTAAGAGACTTCTGCTGCACCAATTTACATCATCTTTTTCTTAAAATGATCCTCTGGTTACTAAGACGTTTCATAACTACTTTTAACAAATATAACTGTTAAATTTTTCTTTAAAATACTTCTGTAAAATTTCTAATAATGGAATTACGCACTTTGCAAATTAAACTGATAATTTGCATTGATTAATTTGCCAGGAATGAACAAACCCTTACATAATAAAATTAAATTATTTTTACACTCTAAATAATGACAGAGTAAAAATATTATTTTAAAATAGCTTAAACCCCTAACTAAAGAAAAAATGTTCTTGTTTGATAAAATAAAAATAAAACATTAAGTTTTATTTTTTATTTTTTTAAAAAAGAAAAACAAAATTCAACGTGTGTTGCCTATACCGCGGGGAATATTACGTCAAAGGCAATATCGGCAGCTTTTGGGTAGTAGAAATTGTGCCAGTTTTCTGCTTATATTTTTGGGCAGTACCAAAGTCGGTCTATATAGGGTCGCGACATTCGGCCATATTGCTTTGATGTGTTATGACGTCACATCTCCCATTTTTCGGCCATGTTGTTCAGTGCTGGAGATATACAGTTTATTGTATTAGTGAAACAACCGTTTACACAACAGTTTTTAATTATTATTAAGTTGTAAATTTTTTTACTTTAAATAAAAAACATCTGGAATTACATCTTTTAACAAATATCACTTTAAAAACAATGCGCAAATTCTAGACGCCACTGGATTGATCATCAGCTTTGATTTTACCCAGTCATGCCAACTTTTCTCCGTGGAGTGCCCTTCCTTGCTTGAAGAAGTTGAGGATATGTCGCAACCTTATAAATATAAACTAACCTTGGGCAGTACAAAGTGCGCCAATATACATGATCTATTTAGAAAATTATCTTCTGGTTACTGAGACCTTTTTTATTGTTTAATTGCATTTTGCAAATAAAAAAGTATCTGTCGACTTGACTTTGCAATTGAGTATTGACTTCAACGCGTTAACATATCAGTACCGGTACTCTGTAACTCCATAGAGAAGAAATTTCCTTTTTATTCAATGTAAATCATATGGCAATTTCAGGAAATTTCTTTTTATCGAGTTACAGAGTACAGGTGCTGTTCTCCTCCGATCAATAAGTCAAGCTACTTTGGGCACAGTTAGTATTTAGATGGCTGACCGCTTGGTAACACCGTGTGCCGTTGCTTTTTTGTTTGATTTGTTAAATTAATTAAACTATTATTGAAAAAGCTAAACTAAATATTTCTGTAAATACCTACGTAAGAGAGTTGTACTATAACAATTTACATGATCTTTAATCATTCGGCTTCTAAGATCTTTCAATAATTTTTTTCCTGGTTTTCTTATTTGAGCACGAAAGGTTGCTAATATAAGGGTTTAGACTACAGTAAAAGCACAGAAACCTGTAATTTAATTGGTTCAAAGGGTTACAGGCGGATATGCAAAACTGTAACATTGATGGGGGTTATGGTTAGTTGATTTTTTTAAATTTTGCTAATAAAGCCCATTTCATTTTAAAATTCACAACTTGAACCATTTTTACTTAAACCGGAAGTGACTGAAAAGTAAAAAATATGCGAAAACTCTCTACTTTCCAGTCCATTTAGTTATACCAAGTCTCATGTTGATATATTTAATACTCTAGAAGTTATGGCTTGTTCAATAGATCGTTGACACCCGGTATAATCCTGATTTTCCTAAATACCGTATTTGATGAATGTTACAATTTCGCGTGCAACATAACCTTTTGGTGGTGTTGCCACATGTCACTTACATGGCATATTTTACCCGATTATTTATTAATTACTCTTATCATCTTAAATACTTGTGACTGGCTGTATGGCTAATGCCAAAAGCCAAAAGACAAAAAAATACTCTTATCATCAGCTCTAAAGGTCGGATTTTAAGTAGCCAAAACCTTCAGTTTTTTCTTTCCGTTAATACAACTTTTCTTAAAAATGCAGATTTTATAAAATAAAATAAAATCCGCGATTTCCCATAAAAATCGTTGTTTAAAAATATATTGTAAACTATGACCTTTAGCGCTAAAAATCAAGAATTAAGTAAACTTTCGGCCGGGCTGGATTTCGGGAAAAAGGGAATCTGGATAAGGGGGAATGAGAACCTTATTATTATTCTTTAGGGATTAATAAGCCAGAGGTAAAATTTTAAATATGTTTTCTCTTAAAATACGTTCCGGATTTAAGAAAAGAACATACCCTTTAAATATACTAATTTCCCTAATCTGGTTTTTGTTGATGTAAGCGATAAAACAATCTAATTCAACTTTTAATTAAGGAAATAAAATGATTATATGCGTAAATAAAATATAGGTATTTTAAATTTTAAATTTTTGATGAATTATATAGGGTGTCTAGTAACTTAACCGACAAACTTTAAGGGGTGATTCTAAAATGAAATTTAAAAAAATCATATAAACATATGTCCTAAACGTCATAGTTTTTTAACTACGGGGTGTTAAATATTTTAAAAAATTATCGTTTTTTATTATACTGTAATACCGATTAAAATATTTTAAAAAATTAAAAGACATTTCCTTTGTATTAGAAGACATTTTTTGACATAAAAGAAAAAAATTACCAGTGTCGTCCATAAGGGGTTTACGCCACTGCATTCTACGTAAAAACATCATTTTTTACTTTTTTGTTACGTTATCAGCCAACTGAGATACAAAAGTACCTGAAAATGTAAAATTTTCAAAATCGCTCTATAGCTTAGAACTAAGATAGCTACAATGGCTTTGTTTACGGCACCTTTTGTTTTACAAAAGAAGGTTAGGCTCGAAAAAACCGCAAGGTTTTATCTCTAATAATAAATGAGGTACCCCGCTGTTGCAACTAAAATGGGACACCCTGTACTTTTGGAGTCATATATTAATAAAAATTTAAAAAGTTTAGCTGTGGTTTGTATGTATTTTAATTAAAAATACATATTTGTTTATTTTATAATAAAATTATTTCGTTGCATAACAATCATGTCAGAACGAAAAAACCAACAACAAACTTTTTTAATTTTCGATTTTTACGATAGCTAACAGTAAACCTTTTCCCTCCAAAGCTTGGACATTCTATGTTTTTAACACGCTTTTATTAACTTGGGTTGTAACTATCTATCTATCTATCTATCTATCTATGTAACGGAATCTTTGAGCCTAATTTTAACCAACTTCCAGCTATTCGATTTCTTTGAAACTTTGCACACGTATCAAGGACCGATGAAGATGCAATAATTTAAAAACAGTATCCCGTTAAGTTCTAGCATTTTCCAGGAAAACCGGAAAAGTGAAAAATCGTACGTTCTGGCGGATGCGCCAGATTAGACAATTGAATAATCGAACTTGACAACATTTGCCGACGGGTTGGGGACAGGGGCTCAATTCTGCTAAATTGAACTCATTCGTTCGCTGAACGTATTCGTTCCGGGAGCGTATAACCTTCATCTGTTTTTTTTTAACGAACGAATAACCTTCACTTGTTTTTTAAAACAGGCGGTCATAAAACAGAAATCTGTATTACCAACTGACATCTGACAAAATTCACAGTCATAACATAACCTAAAATTCCTTTAATGTGAAATTAAAGTTGAAGTTATTAAAAACAAAGTATACACTTTAATTGAAATACAAGAAGCAAATAAATAATTAACATGGTCCTCCGCAGCCAGAATAATCATTCGTAAGCAAAATAGTTCCTAAATCACATAACCTATAACCAACTTATTTATGCAAATTGGGTAATTGTTTCGAAAGTTGGAGCAACCCCCATTTTGACCAAATTTGATATACAGGGGCACAGAACTAATAAAAAAGGGGCTGGTTATTTTCCACCAAGTGTCATCTGTCACCTGTACGTCCCAGTGGTACCAACCACCGGCCATTTCAAGAGTTCGATCTGAATCGATTTTACTCAAATTTTATATTATAAAATTAAAAGACATTTCCTTTGTATTAGAAGACATTTTTTGACATAAAAGAAAAAAATTACCAGTGTCGTCCATAAGGGGTTTACGCCACTGCATTCTACGTAAAAACATCATTTTTTACTTTTTTGTTACGTTATCAGCCAACTGAGATACAAAAGTACCTGAAAATGTAAAATTTTCAAAATCGCTCTATAGCTTAGAACTAAGATAGCTACAATGGCTTTGTTTACGGCACCTTTTGTTTTACAAAAGAAGGTTAGGCTCGAAAAAACCGCAAGGTTTTATCTCTAATAATAAATGAGGTACCCCGCTGTTGCAACTAAAATGGGACACCCTGTACTTTTTGGAGTCATATATTAATAAAAATTTAAAAAGTTTAGCTGTGGTTTGTATGTATTTTAATTAAAAAATACATATTTGTTTATTTTATAATAAAATTATTTCGTTGCATAACAATCATGTCAGAACGAAAAAACCAACAACAAACTTTTTTTAATTTTCGATTTTTACGATAGCTAACAGTAAACCTTTTCCCTCCAAAGCTTGGACATTCTATGTTTTTAACACGCTTTTATTAACTTGGGTTGTAACTATCTATCTATCTATCTATCTATCTATGTAACGGAATCTTTGAGCCTAATTTTAACCAACTTCCAGCTATTCGATTTCTTTGAAACTTTGCACACGTATCAAGGACCGATGAAGATGCAATAATTTAAAAACAGTATCCCGTTAAGTTCTAGCATTTTCCAGGAAAACCGGAAAAGTGAAAAATCGTACGTTCTGGCGGATGCGCCAGATTAGACAATTGAATAATCGAACTTGACAACATTTGCCGACGGGTTGGGGACAGGGGCTCAATTCTGCTAAATTGAACTCATTCGTTCGCTGAACGTATTCGTTCCGGGAGCGTATAACCTTCATCTGTTTTTTTTTAACGAACGAATAACCTTCACTTGTTTTTTAAAACAGGCGGTCATAAAACAGAAATCTGTATTACCAACTGACATCTGACAAAATTCACAGTCATAACATAACCTAAAATTCCTTTAATGTGAAATTAAAGTTGACAGTTATTAAAAACAAAGTATACACTTTAATTGAAATACAAGAAGCAAATAAATAATTAACATGGTCCTCCGCAGCCAGAATAATCATTCGTAAGCAAAATAGTTCCTAAATCACATAACCTATAACCAACTTATTTATGCAAATTGGGTAATTGTTTCGAAAGTTGGAGCAACCCCCATTTTGACCAAATTTGATATACAGGGGCACAGAACTAATAAAAAAGGGGCTGGTTATTTTCCACCAAGTGTCATCTGTCACCTGTACGTCCCAGTGGTACCAACCACCGGCCATTTCAAGAGTTCGATCTGAATCGATTTTACTCAAATTTTATATTAGGGTATTTTCAGAAAGTAAATCTGAAAAACTTTGCTAATCTTGACAAAATGGCGAAAAAATTTTTTAGTGAATAAACTGGAGCATTTATTTTTAAAAATTAATTGATATAACGAACTAAAAAATGAAAAATAATTAATAGTTTAAAAAACTAAAAAACACGCTTTTATATGCAACCGAACTAAAAATTAAAAAATAATTTTTCATTAAAAAAATATTTTCACTTCATAGTAAAAAGCGTGGGGTGCTTAATATATTAAATGTTATAATTATTATATTTGCCAATATCTATGATGGAAAAGTTATGAAAAAATAGTAAAATGCACCCCACGCTTTTTACTATGAAGTGAAAATATTTTTTTAATGAAAAATTATTTTTTAATTTTTAGTTCGGTTGCATATAAAAGCGTGTTTTTTTAGTTTTTTAAACTATTAATTATTAGGTATTTGTTAATTGTGTAAATTTTGAATAACAAGTTATAGGTGTAAGCATAAAGCTATACAATTTAAGAATTTCAAATTCTCCCTTTATTGGTTTTTAGATTTTTTAATCGGATAAGTTGTTTTCAAAAATATTTAACCTAAGTCATGGGTCTTGCTAGCCCGTTGCTCACACTTAAAAATTAAAAATATTTGGAAGTGATATCTCAAAATATAGCAATATGTATTGTCATTGTACTGAGAATGTTATGGTCTATTCAATCACTAAAATCATTTGGTGACTTATTTAAAATCTAATTAAGTTAGGATCGTTTTCGGCTAATTTATACGTGATAGAAAGCAAGTGAATCCGTAAAACAATTTAAATTTATGTGATATAACCACGTACTAAATTTTTAATTAATATTTTAAAAAACTAAAAAAGTTACAGGGGTGAGCTCTTAACTAGGAGTAGTTAATACTTGGGGTGAATCTCGGAAACTACTAAAATGATTTTATGAAACTAAAAACTATTTAAGAAGTAATTTGTAATCTTTCAAAATTCTCCTTAAAATAAAAGTTGACGTGTTTGAGGATCTTTTCATTATTGTACCAATAAAGACAATTATACGGAGTGGCTCTAATTAGCAATGTGCCGTATTTTAAATTATTTATTATATTTTTGGCAAAAACCTGAACACTAGTGTTCCTTTTCCCTTACTCTTGACATACAGTTATCATTTTATTTCAATATAGTATTCTTAATTTCAAAGAGTATAACCCACAGATATTCTTAAAATGCAATTTCTTTAATAAAGGTAAATAATACGGCTTTATAGGTTAAGTATCTAATACCTTGGGTGTAAAATATTTAATTTAATTCAATTTAACCTACCTATTTAAATTTAATTTAATTATTGTGATGACCTAAAATCCAGTGCCATTAGAATCAGTTAACATCAAATTAATTTCCGATAATGAAGAAATTTTCTTCATAATAGTGGCAAACTAGCAAATTTAAACTGTAAAATTTGCTCAATTCCGAACTCCGAATGCCCCAATTAATCATTAAACTCCAAATACAACCGACACATATCTAAACAACACATCTATCTGTGTGCGTCACACATACTCCCCTTCGTCGCTCCTCCGCCTCCCATGTTACGTCATTGCGTGTGCACCAATCAGAGATAGGTCAATCGAATGCAGATGCAGGCTGCAATTGTGCTCCCCGCGGCTCCCCCTGCCCCGCATTTGTCCTGCTATTTCACGGGTGTGTGTTTGTAGTTGCGTTGAAATGGGACAGTGTCGTGTATGTGGGAATTACCTACTAAAAAATGGGAAGATATTTTTTAGTATGTTTTAAATTTATTTAGAATTTAAACTATTTCGTTTTGAAATAATAACTTGTAGGGTCATGCATGTTAACATAGAAATACTGACAATGAAATTTCTGACAAAGTCGATGCACAGGATTTGTTTTACAGACCGGAACCTTTTGCGAACTAACTAGAGGTAATCTTATAAAAAACTTAGAGAATAAGAGAGGAGACAAAAAGAGAATCACTAATATAATGTTACAAAGCAAATGGTAGCAAAAAAATTCGTCCCCTAATGACCTAAGTATATCAAAAAGATTTTAGAGCCTGCACAGGATTATGAATCCTAATACTTAAATATCTGGAAGTAGTATTTTTGACTCTCAAATATATAAAAGAACTTGCTCCGTGAACTAATTCCAACTTTTCAAAAGATTTGGGAATTAAGGGAAAAATTACTGTAAGGTATCCACAAAAGATCTTGCTAGTTCGAAGTGGAAGAAGGGCTAGTTTAATCCGAGCAACCCCATTTATAAGAATGGAATAAAATGACACTACTAAAAATATAAATAGTTTTTTAAAATAGTTTTTAAATGATAACAACCAAGTAACCATGACTATTAAAATTATCAAGTTTTTCACTCTTGCGCATCATGAACTCTACAAGATAACAATCATTCTCAATGCCCATATGTAGAAACCTTGATCACTGGCTTAGTTTGGTATACTAATAAATCAAAGACAGATAATAAAGTAGTGTCTAAATTATTTTAGAAAAGATTCAGATCAAGAACAAGTTCTGTATTGTTATTTTTTTCTTCTTTTTTATCTTTGATCCTACGGTGTTGTTGCAGGCCTATTGTATTATACTTCCGTTCTATTGTGTCCATTCTATTACCCTGGTTCCTGGAAGAAGGCGGTATTGGCCTGCTGGGTTTGTACTGCAAATTTTTAGGGCACTCTGAATATCCCTGAAAATTCTGTGTCCCCGGTTTCTACATTACATAATCTACAGTTCAAATCTCCGTTATATAGTCCATTTTGTTCAGATATTTTTTCAACTGAGAAAACCTATGATTTATTGTTAGCTGATTCTGAGTAGTTCTTTGGCTCTTTTACGCATGTTCCTTTGATGTATGTTATCCCATGCATATATTAAGTGCAATCCTTGTTGGTTCTTTAGCCAGTTTTGGACCGAACTTCGGAAGGCACTCTTCGTCACTCCAAGGACTGGCCCGACATATGTCGTGGCGACCCCCTTCTTACCAGTTTATCTGCATTTTCATTGCTTTGGATCTCGCAATGCCCCTGCACCTACATCAAGCTTAGTTATTTACCTGAGTTCCTCGAGGCATTCCAGCACCGACGTAGATGTTACCTCGGGGTTGATTATTGCTTCAAGGGGTGCTTGACTGTCGGCGAGGAGGGTAATTGTACAATCTGTCTTTGATTAAATCAATTAACCTTTGTATCGTTGTGGTAAATTCATTTATTAAAACGTATTTTGTAAAAATTCTACTGAACAGACTTAGAATACAAAAAGCATGTAACAATGCCTTTTTGCTTTAAACTGCAAAGGTATTGAATGCAAAAAAATCTCCTGGTATAAATGAAAAACGATTTTAGCAATAAATATTTTTTATCAGAGCCTTGTTCCTAGTAGATCAATGTTTTGTGTTGTCGAAATTTATGAAGATTTCGACTACAACAAACTCTTATTTTGGAGTGCCTCAGGACTCAGTACTGGCACCAACATTGTTTCTCTTTCACATTAACGACTTTCTCTCGTCCACAACTAATTCCATTCATAGTTTCGCCGACGATAGTACCCTTCACTCTGGTTTTCTGGTTCCCATAACCCATCTACTAAACCTGATTTGGAAAGCAAACGCCAAGCAGATGCAGATATCTCTTTCACATGACCTTAATTTAATTATTGGTAAGGGGCGCCAAAAATCTCGTTCGATTTAAATGCATCCAAAACATAATCATGTTTCTTGTCGCGAAAAGAGTCATTAAATACTCATTCTTTACTTTGAGCAGTCAAGTTTTGCAAAACAAAGACACCTTCAATCTTGTGGGCGTCACATTTGAAAATAACCTTGACTGGCATAATCATATTGTATCTATAGCCACGAAAGCTTCAAAAAGCTTGGATTTCTCTTTCGATACAAAAAGTATTTTTCCTTCTCCAATGTATACACTTTGTATGTGTCCTAACTACGACCTCCCTTGAATATTGTTCACATATCTGGGGCATGGTGTCCCCACAACCCTTACCATTCTTGATTCCATTCAAAGAAGAGCTATTCGCCTCATTAATGATCCCTCACTTACAAAAAGGCTTTCCTCTCTTGACCATTGTCGGGTTGTGGGGGATTTATCGCTCTTTATAGGTACCTTCAGGCTCTAAAAAATTGTCCAGTATCATTCTTCCACTTACGGTTCCCAGCAGAGAAACTCGTGGTACCGCATGTTTGCATTCTTATACGGTCCAACTGGACAGGTCCCGAACTTCCCACTTTGTTCATTTTTTTAACCCTAGATTTTCTAGAATGTGGAACCTACTGCCCGCGGAAGTATTTTCTTTCCCTCCCCCTAAAACTTTAAGTATTTAAGTCCCGTGTCCACAAACTCCCTGTTACCTCACTTAAGACACCAACGTTACGTTAGTATTTTGGCTTTTAGCCTTCGTGAATTGTCCAAAAATAAAAAAAATAAACTATCTTACAGGTTGAAATTTATATTAAAAAGCTATTTAACTTTAATGCTTTGCGCAACCAAACATAAACTATCTGCACAGTTATTTTGACAATTGCTAAATGAAAACAATTGAAGTTATTCTGACATTAAAAAGCCTTCTGGATAATCTACTTGCAATACTGACAAGACAGGATTGCGACTCAAGCCATTTGTTTAGTTTTGTGAGCAAAACTTCTGATCATAATTAAACCATCCGTATACCCATAATGCTGCGCCTAAAGCTCGTCCGGAATTTACACCACCCCAATCTGGAACATTCAAAATATCCAGTCGGGACTGGGGCGTGTAAACCAGGGCAAATCACATATATACAATAGTGCAAATAATCACCTTATGTAAAACAACGTCCTTGTGTCCTAACCGTACATGACGCCACTGGCTTAGGCTGCCAAAATCCGGGATGTCCAGAACATGTAGCCTAAACTGGGTCATTGTGTCGCCCTCTGGCCAACCTGGTCGAAACATTGATTGCAGAAAGCAATTATTATTTTATTTGAACGTGAACCGCCTAAACGGCGTGGTTTAAAATTAAGAATTTAAAGATTCAAAAGTGTTTTTATAGGAAAGCATTTTACTGTTTAAGATCAGATATTTTATTAAATATAGTACATACAGGGTGTACCGAAAGGTCATAGTAAAAATGATAGAGTTGATAGAGTCAGGGGCGTGTTTATGGGGGGGCAAGGGGGCAGGGGGGCGTCCACCCCCAATTATTTTAGTTACTTGGGTAAATGTAGGTCCTGCTAAAAGATTAGTCCTAAAATATTTTAGCAAAATATAAATATATACCTTTATTGTTGTACTATAATCATCACTAATTGAATTATTATTAATTAATTTTTATTATTAACAACAAAACCCGTCATATAGGTTTTGATTCTGACAAAAGTGACAAAGTGGCAACATTGACTAGGAAGGTTTATTGTTTTGTCTAAAATAACTTCTTTATATCAATCTTTTTATCATCTTATCGGGTAGAAAATCGGTATCGTTACAGAATGCAAGATCAGCCCTAGTTACTGTTACTTATAACGTGCTTGTAATAAATTATTATTAAGGGTCATCCAAATTAAGTGCCCGTTATTGGTAACTTCGTTATTATTTGAAATACGTTTAAATTAGCAAACTAGAAGCATTTTTCACGTTCTTTAAGACTGAAGATTAGAATTGAATTCAATTGAAAAAGCGTAAAAAAAAGCTACTAGTTTGCTAATTTAAACTGTTTCATATTTTGAGTAATAACGAAGTTACAAATGAGAGACACTTAATTTATATATATACAGTGTGTCCAAGATAAGGATCCTAAGCATGGGAGTCTCAGTACCTATTGGAGATACAGCTTAGGTTAAATTAGGAAAAAGTTGTGATTTTTAAAGCTTATTTACATGCCGTTTAGAAACTTGAAAAATTTTCATGGTTCTTTATCTTGGACACAATGTATATATATATACATATATATATATATATATATATATATATATATATATATATATATATATATATATACGAGCTGGTAAAATAGTGGAATTTACCCCCCAATAATTATGGGCTAGGCACGCCCCTGGATAGAGTGAGTCTAAATAACAGTATTATCTCATATAAAAAGGAATATATAAGATTTGTTCCAGCAGGCTGTCACAAATGTTTGCAACCGTTTGGATTCTGCGCACGTCAAATTTGTCGTTCCAGCAGTGTCATGTTTGTAACATTATACAATTGTTTGCTGTTCCGGCAGTAGTTTTAAGATGTTGGAAACTGTTTAAAAAGTTTGCAAACTTTCTTTAAACATTACTGACATTTTTAACATAACCTTTCTTGTATTGACGTATAAGCAGTATGCACGCCCTGTTTATTTTTCGTTCCAGCAGAAAACTGTTGCCAACATTTCTGACTAATGTTTGTAACAATTTCTGCTTTTACGATTGTTGCCAACATGTTTCCAACATTCTGCTGGAACAAACCTATTATCTCATATAAAAAGGAATAAATAAGATTTGTTCCAGCAGGCTGGCAGAAATGTTTGCAACCGTTCGGATTCTGCGCACGTCAAATTTGTCGTTCCAGCAGTGTCATGTTTGTAACGTTATACAATTGTTTGCTGTTCCGGCAGTAGTTTTAAGATGTTGGAAACATGTTGGAAACTGTTTGAAAAGTTTGCAAACTTTCTTCAAACATTACTGACATTTTTAATATAACCTTTCTTGTATTGACGGATAAGCAGTATGCACGCCCTGTTTATTTTTCGTTCCAGCAGAAAACTGTTGCCAACATTTCTGACTAATGTTTGTAACAATTTCTGCTTTTTACGAATGTTGCTAACATGTTTCCAACATTCTGCTGGAACACACCTATTACTCGCTCACATTTTTTTCCGGAGGGAGTTTAATATTTTCAAGGGAGTTTATTATTTCCGGGGAGGGGGAAATCCTGAAGTTTAAAAAAAATTATTACCCTTCAAAAAGTTGAGTAAAAACTAGTCTTCAGGTGTAAAAACCAAACAACGGCTTACTTTATGCTTTTCTTCGACACTTTTATACTTATGACTTGACAACAAATTTCTTCGGTAAGGGATTTTTTCGGTCCGGGGGTATGTCCCCCAGCAACCTCCTAAATTTAACGCTGTTTATACAGGTTCTGAATAACTTTACAATACGATTTGTTAAAGATGTAAGATAATGTCCAAAACTAAGCTATTTTTTAATTTAAAGTATATCTTGTTATACATCGGTAAAGAGCTTATAAAAAGGCCTTTTTAAAAATGTCATAGCCAACTATGATTTACATTTTAAAAAATGCAAGTATATGTTGTAGCTCAAAAACGGACTACTATATTAAACATTGGATTTTACCTTTTTATTAAGAAGATAATTAATTATCTACGAGTTTTCTATTTAAACTTCTTTTCTATTTCGAATATTCACTGAGCTACAGAAGAAAAACAATTTTGGAAAAAACGGTTTTTTCAAAATATCTTGTAAGCCATGATTTTTTGAACGAAACAAAAAGTAATTTAAACTAAGCTCTTAAAACTGCAATTCTTGTCCCATTTAACCATGTCTGTAGCTGCAGCAGTCTCTGAGATCCCTTCACTAAACATCAAAAAAGACTCACCCTGTATAATTAATTTTTTCTTTGGATAACTCGGTACTATATCTGTTATTTAAATCGCTGATAAGTTAAGTCAGTGTTATTAATTTAATGCATTGGACTGAAAACAAGATTAATTTCCATAAGTGTGTTGAATATTCGCTCAATATACATTTTAGAATTTCGAAAATCAATTCAGTATCAGTTGTATATGTTGACGATTATGGATAGTGTGGCATGTTGAATATCTGTGTGTTTACGGATAGTAATAACTATACTTGTATTTTTTAATTTTTAATGTTTCCAAAAAGAGTTATTGTTAATGAACATTTTTGCTTCGTCTAAAATACTAAAAGCTAAAATGTAATAATTCATATACGTCAATTGTTTTAAGATATGAACCAAAATTAAGATTTTTTTAGGTAATCCATTTAATTTTTATTGATTTCTTTTTCTCTGAATATTGAAAAATATATTCTTTAAAATAGGGATAATTTACTTCTATCCAAAATTGTCTCCCATATTTATGACCAGAATTGTACGTGCTAGGAATATATAGAAATAATACAAAACATAAAACAAACACAAAAAAGGCCATATAAGCAATAAATATCATTCTTACTTTACACATAATACTCCCAAAAGTCTCCAGAATTCCGGTTAAAAATCCAGAATAATATTTTACGCAAATATGGGCAAATTTAACGAAGAAATGTGTAGCCGCCTAACGGTTTTGAAAGCAATAATTCGTATACGTCAATTTTTTTAAGATATGAACCAAAATAAAGTTTTTTTAGGTAGTCCATTTAATTTTTAATAAATTCTACTCCTCTGAATATTTATATATATATATATATATATATATATTCTTTAAAATAAGGATAATTTACTTCTATCCAAAATTGTCTCCCATATTTATGACAACAATTGTACGTGCTAGGACTATATAGAAATAATACAAAACATAAAACAAATACGAGAAAAGGCCATATAAGCAATAAATATCATTCTTACTTTCCACATAATACCCCCAAAAGTCTCCAGAATTCCGGTTAAAAATCCAGAATAATATTTTACACAAATATGGGCAAATTTAACGAAGAAATGTGTGCCGTCTAACGTTACTGAAAGTAATAATTCGTATACGTCAATTTTTTCAAGATATGAACCAGAATAACGATTTTTTTAGGTGAACCATTTAATTTTTAATAAATTCTTATCCTTTTAATTTTGATAAATATATTTCTTAAAAAAGGATAATCTGCTTTTATTCAAAATTGTCTTCCATATTTATGACAACAATTGTACGTGCTAGGAATATACCGGGTGATGCATCGCCGGGTGGGACATAGAAAATCCCATGTAATTTTTAATGGGGTCAATTATTGGCTCCCCTAATTATTTTAAAGAAAAATTCTATTGAGTTTATTAAAGAGCATACAAATCTACGTCCATGGTAAAAACTTTTGATTTTTCGGTTAACCCGTTTGCTAGTTAGATGTTAATATATTTTTAAAAATTGTTACATAATTATCGCCTCATATTTATGGACAACAATAAAAATACCAGTTAGCGTGACATAACGTTGTCATTTTGATATATAAGGACAAAAATTACTCTAATCTAGATGAGTTAAAAGATGCTATTTCTGCAGAATGCAATAAAATTTCAATTTACCAGTTAGCCAATGTAAGAAGACAATTTTATGAACGTCTGGGTTATTGTCTAGCAGTCAATGAAGGAATATTTGAAAATTTTCTTAAATCTTAAGTTTATTTCCAACATATTAATTATTGTAATAATATTAATAATTTATTGAAGCATGTAAATACCTATTATAAATGTCATAAGTTCTTGAAATTTGTTACTCTAGTTTAGTTTAACTTAACTCAATTCGTTTGTATAAATACAACTTTAATCTTTTCACTGTACGATTTTTTGATAATAATAAAGCACTAAATTTCAAAACGACAACGTAATGTCACTCTAACTGGTATATTTATTGTTGTTCATAAATATGAGGCGATAATAATATAACGATTTTTAAAAATATATTAGCATCTAACTAGCAAACGGGTTAACCGAAAAATCTAAAGTTTTTACCATGTACGTAGATTTGCATGCTCTTCAATAAACTTCAATAGATTTTTTCTCTAAAATAATTAGGGGAGCCAATAATTGATCCCATTAAAAATTACATGGGATTTCCTATGTCTCGCCCGACGATGAATCACCCGGTATAGAAATATTGCAAAACGAATTCACGAAATTAATGCTGGAGTGCCACAGAGGTCAGTACTAGCACCAACTTTGTTTCTTCTTCACATCAACGACCTTCTTTCTTCCACAACCAATCCCATTCATAGTTATGCTGACGATAGTACCCTTCACTCCACTTTTCAGGTTCCCAAACCAATCTCTCAACCCGACTTGGAAAGCAAACGCAGGGCGATGCAGATCTCTCTTTCACAGGATCTCAATTTGATATTGGATTTGGGCGCCAAAAATCTCGTTCAATTTAATGCATCCAAAACACAATTATGTTCCTTGTCGCGAA
This sequence comes from Listronotus bonariensis, assembly GCA_014170235.1. Lineage (NCBI taxonomy): Eukaryota > Metazoa > Arthropoda > Insecta > Coleoptera > Curculionidae > Listronotus > Listronotus bonariensis. Next base: position 115,537 of record JACEGR010001147.1, read on the forward strand.
AAAAATCATCAAACACTCATCCTTTGCTTATGAGTGGCCAGGTTTTGCAGAGCGGGGACACATTTAACCTTGTGGGCATCATGTTTGAGAATAACCTTAACTGGCATAAACACATTGTATCTATAGCCACTGCGGCTTCAAAAAGCTTGGATTTCTTTTCTGAGCCAAAAGTATTTTTCTCCTTCCAATTTATACACTTTGTATGTGTCCCAAATTCGACCCTCTCTGGAATATTGTTCTCATGTCTGGGGAATGGCATCCCCTACAACCCTGAGCATTCTTGATGCTATTCAAAGAAGGGCTGTTCGTCTTATTAATAATCCTTTACTTACTCAAAGACTTCCTTCTCTTCCATCGTCGAGCTGTGCGAGATCTATCGCTCTTCTTTAGATACTTTTACGGCTTCTGCTCCGACGAATTGTCCAGTATAGTCCCTCCTCTTGCAGTTCGCAACAGTGAAACTCGTGGTGCCGCGCGTATGCATCCCTATACAGTTCAATTGGACAGGCCCTGAACTTCCCACTTCGTTCGTTCTTTAATCCCTAGAGTTTCTAGAATGTGGAACCTACTGCCAGCGGAGGTCTTTCCTTCTCCCCCAAATCTTCAAGTTTTTAAGTCCCGTGTTAACAAACTTCCTCTTACCCTACTTAAGACACCCACGGTACGTTAGTATTTAGGCTTTCAGCATTCGTGGATTGTCCAAGGATAAAAAAACATAAAAATAGACAATATAAGCAATAAATACCATTTTACTTTCCACATAATACCCCAAAGTCTCCAGAATTCCGGTTGAAAATCCAAAATAATATTTTACGCAAATATGGGCAAATTTAACGAAGAAATGTGTGCCGCCTAACGTTTTTGAAAGCAACATTTCGTATATGTCAAATTTTTTCCTCGTCGGGGTTTACCGGTTTTCCGGCGGAGTCTAGAAAATATATTGCCACTCGTTTAAGAGTGCTTTTTTGATAATAATGGCACATAAATTTTATTGTGTTGGATGAAAGATGTCCCTTGTGCCTTATGTTTATTCTGTGTGCGTGCAGTCAACTACATTTGTTTTCCAAATCAGTTTTAGTGATGGGTTTAGGAACCTTAAAATTGGAGTGCAGGGTACTATCGTCGGCGAAACTATAAATGGAAGGGAAGGTTAACTATACCCAAAAAGGATAGAGAAAAACGTCCTGTAAAAAGTGAAGTATAGACATACTTTTTTCTATTATCTTTTGAGCATAAAAAAAGAAACAAGTAAACATAAAAATCAAAAAAATTAAGAGGTTAAACTTTTTAAAAAATGAAATATCCTGTATATTATGTTACCATTAAAAAGGTCTTTTAAAAAGCTTTACATAAATACCACATTTGATAAATCTATCTTTATTAGTCTTTGAAATATGATCCCTTAAATCTAAAAAATAGTAGATATAATTTCCCTTATACATACCTACCTAATAGTCTAAGATCTGGCATTAAGAAAATATACCCTCATCTGTTAATTAAATGAAATAATATTTTCTAGGCAAATTTTAATGTAGTGAATGCAAGTGAACAACATCTGCCAACATAGGTCTGCTACAATTAATAATAATTAATTAATTAATAGTGAATTTATTTATAATTGTTACCTTTACATGTTAATTGCATAAACCAATGACCAGCGGTGAAATAGCCTAGTTGGTTAGGTAGCAGCATTTAGCAGTGCATGCCTTGTCGACACTCTGGGTTCGTATCCCGCACTGGGTAACATTTTTTTCTTCTATTTTTTATTCCCTTTTCTATTAGCAAAATTATGTTTACCATATAGAATTGAACAAAATCGGGCTGCTACCTAACCAACTAAGCTATCTCATCGCTGATCATTGGTTTATGCGATTAACATGTAAAGGTAATAATTATAAATAAATTAACTATTAATTAATTAATTATTATTAATTGAGCAGATCTATGCTGGCAGATGTTGTTGACTTGCATTTACTACATTAAAATCTGCCTGGAAAATATTTCATTTAATAAACAGATAAGGGGATAATTTTCTTAATGCCGGATCTTGGACTATAAGGCAAGGCGCGCATAAATGGTAAAGCAAGTGACGTGGCGGCCAAGTGGTTAGTCAATGTCAAAGTTATCTTTAAGGCCGGCTATTATAAGAGTGTGGCGAGCAGTGGTGCAGGGGCTAACGTGTCAGCCTCTCACCGCAGCGATCCGGGTTCAAATCTCGGAATCGGACATCGGATTTTTCATTGCTCGTCACCTCACAGTTGGCAATGGCAAACCACTGTGTTGTATTCTGCCATTTCTAGGTAGTAGTTATTTAAAAATAACGTCCGTGGTGGCACTACCGCGTTGTCTAAAAGGTGCTGTGAAATGCAAAATCGGCATGTTTCAGTGCTTGGATAACGTTGACGAAACTCAAAATGGGTTAAACATTCAATAACCCGGCAACTCACGGTACACTGGTATTCATGCATAAGCCTTCGTAAGATATCATAAAGATAAGAAAAAAAAACGAAATAAATAAATCTTAAGCGACCCACAGACGATCAATATTATTGCGCAAAATTTCATATTGTACAATCATTATTGACCGTATGTGGTTTATATTGGGAGCTAGTACAATATATTGTGTCAATCAAAAACAGTTTGATTTTTATTTTGCAATAGTGATTTATTGTGCCGTGTGAGGGTAATATTGCACAATTATTTCAGTTTTCAAATACGAAAGAGTATTTGTTTTACAAAAACAATTACACATATGGGTTTAAAAGCAATGGAAAAAGAAATAAAGGTTTTTTTTACAAAGCAAAACTAGTTATTGTGAAATATATTAAATATAGTCTTTGCATAAATATATCGCACTCTTTGGGGACAACTAGCAATATTACTGTACAATATTTTGCCCAATAATATTGATCGTCTGTGGGCCCCTTTAGGTTTAAACTGAAGATTAAAAATTTAAAATAAACCCAAAATTTCTAATTTCTTTCTAAAACCCTTCTTTACATTAAGTTTAAGCGTTACTGGAGTACCGATTACGAAATCTCAAGTTTAAACGTAAGTTTTACGGATTTTAAATTTTTAATCTTCAGTTTAATCCCAAAATTTATTTACCGACACTTTTATCAGCCGGCCTAAAACCTTGTTAAATAAATACAGAAGCGTGAATTAGAGTACGGTAGAATCGTCAGACCATCGAAAAGACCTATTTAGTAGTGACAAAATATACAGAGTGTCCCATAAAAAAATGCCCGTTTATTTTTCTTAGGTGGCAAAACATAAATGAAGGGGTATGGTTTTTTAATATATTTTTTTAAATTTTAAATGAAAAACATTTTAAGAGTATTGTGTAAAAATTTTAAGATACAGCTGTTTAAGTAAACACGTATCATCATTATCTTAGTGTGAATTTTCTCGAAAACTACTGAATCGGTTTTAAAAAAACTAATAACCATTTAAGAGATAAATTGAAACCCTTTTAGATAACTATGATTCGCACTCCCATTAAAACTTTTTGACGTTTTGGTGGGGAAAGGGGATAACTTTAAACAAATACATTTTGACACCAAATGTACGGTTTTCAGGATTTTTTTAATAGGTTTCTAGATATGAAATTATTTGTGGGGTGGTTTGCTCGTTTTATTGCAATGCTCTATATTGCATAATAAAATGTACTTCAACCAACAATTTTTGCTTTTTATTGGCCAATCTAATTCGTTTATATTAAAAAAATTAGAAAAAGAGAATGTTTTCTCTTGTACGAAAATGTCTTTACCGTGCTTTTTCAAATATAAACTCCCCTTTTAATATACTGCTGATATCTACATTTTTTCCTTCATCCTCTTTTATTCTTTTTAGGTCATTTACGCTTGAATTGTTTTTTAACAAACCCTTCAAACAAAAAATAAGTTGCTTGAAAAATATCTGTAACGAAATGCAAATACTAGTAAAATAAAAAGGAAGCTTAATTTTATGTAAATTTTACAGGTCGTTCAGCACTGGTACATTTATTTGATTTTTCAAAATAGTTTTCACCACATTGCATACACTTTTCCATTCTAACCAACCAGTCACTGAAAATAGCTTTCCACTTTTCATTTGAAATTTCAGCGCATATTTTATCCCAGGCCTCCAGTAGCGCGTCTTCAGTTTTAAACTTTGGCCCTTTCAGTTGGCTCTTGACAAAGGGAAACAGCCCAAAGTCACACGGCGCCAAGTCAGGGCTATAAGGCGGATGTTCCAAAAGTCTCAAGCCTGCATCTGTCAAAAATTGACTGGTAAGTTCAGCTCGATGAGGTGGGGAATTGTCATGATGAACGTACCAGCTAGCGAGTTGCGAGTTTGGGCGAATCACTCTTAACTTTTCTATAAGTTTTGAAAGGCATACTGTAGTGTACCAGAGAGCATTTACGGTCTTCTGTTCTCGAAGCACAACACGTTCAATTATTCCTCTTGAACCAAAGAAAACAACTATCATTATTTTTTTTACAGGTCTTGATTTGCGAACTTCGGTCGGAGTTTCTTCACCTTCGAGAACCCATATCTTATTCTGTTGTTTAGTTGGGACGTCGTAATAATAAAGATAAGTTTCATCTCCCGTGACGATCGACACTATGTCTTTAGATTTACCCTCCTGGAATTTGGACATCATTTTTTTACACCAATTCACTCTTTGTGTCTGCTGCTCGGGAGTTAACTTGTGTGGAACCCAAAGAGTACAAATTTTTCTAAAACCCAAGTGCTCATGTATGATCGTGTGTAATGTTGCTAAACTTATGTTCAATGTCTCTTCTAACTGTCGATAGGTAATTCGTCGGTTTGTTTCTATAGCTTTTTGGACGGCAGATATGTTTTCTGGGGTAACTACTTCACACGGTCGACCTGAGCGTGAGGCGTCTTCAAGCGAAAACGAGCCCCGCTGAAATTGTTTGTACCATCTGTATATGGTCGCACGAGATGGACAGTCATCACCAAGTATAGGCTTCATTTCTTCTAAACACTGTTCTTGAGATAACCCACGTGAAAAGTTGTATTTCAAAATTGCACGGCACTCGATAGTCGTCCACGACGCCATTGCGCTAAAATCGCTGGACACGAACTGGCGCAAAACTGATAGTTTACTAATAACTATGTAGGACTACGACATTTCATGACATGTACAAACAAAAAACATCAATGTTACTTTCCTGCACCGTTTAGTTACAAAGTATCTCAAAACTTAGTTTATTGTATTAGTAGAACAACCGTTTACACAACAGTTTTTAATTATTATTAAGTTGTAAATTCTTTACTTTAAATAAAAACATTTGAATTACATCTTTCAACAAATATCACTTCCAAAACAATGCAAAATGAAATGCGCAAATTCTAGACGCCACTGGATTGATCATCAGCTTTGATTTCACCCAGTCTTGCCAACTTTTCTCCGTGGAGTGCCCTTCCTTGCGTCCCCGACCTCGAACCGCCTAAAAGTTGAGGATGTGTCGCAACCTTATAAATATAAACTAACCTTGTCTTTTTCTACTTTTCTGTAGCCGTTGTGTCGAATCGAAATGAGCTATGCTCATAGCTTATATTTTAATTAGTCTTTGAAGCAACAACATAATGCCTTAATAAACACAGAAGTGTGGGGGATTTTTCGTTAGAAAGCCTGTTTTTGGGATTCAGTGCATGAAGAACGCATTTTATATTTAAAAAATCGGTTAATTACTTTCAAAAATGGGATTTTTGCTTTGAGTCGCAAATTTAGGGATTTTAAATATCAATTGGGTAATTGCGCTGACTGATCTGGCAACCCTGTGTCCAGTACCGGACTTTTTTAATCATTAAATAATTTAAAACTCTTAAAATCTTAGTATCATAATTTGTAAATAAATATAATAATTTTTATTATTTTACATTTCTTTACGAATATAAATTAGGTAGTGATAAAAAAATATCATGGACACGATACGTCAACAGTGAATAAGGACAAAGATTTGCTAAATTATCTTTGAAGAAAAGGTAAACGGATTACCTGGGTCACGTTGACAGGAATAATAATTTAATATCGTGAGTTTAATGTCACTTGATAAAATAAAAAAAAGGATATGACCCAGATTCTGTGATGTATTTTGGACTACTAAACACGAATGCGTGATCAGAAAAGTCACAATTTTTTCCTGATCTTAAAAACTTTGGGTATGTTTTATTCTTAGTTTAATAGACAGGGGCATGCGAGTCATAGGCAACAATGTTTTTCTTCAGTTCTGAAGTTTTTTAGCAATTTATTCAAGAATGAAAAAGTGATGGTGACTCAGACATGCAAAATACGTTTTTTATTTATGTTCTGAACTTAAATCAGATTTAGAATCAGCATCCCCAAAAACCCTTAATCCATATTTTCAAAACCTCAAGAACTGATTTTAGCAAATAAATAATTTTAAGCAACCTTTAATAAGTCCTTTATTCAAAACTGTGATATCAAAATTACACTGCATCATTTTAGACTTTCTGTATTTTCAACATAACTACCTTCACAAAAACAGCCCACTTTTCAACAATTCTTCTTAAACGTAAATTCCACTTTTCTCTGAGTTTGGGGAGTATTTCCTGTAGCACGCTTGCCTGATTCTAATGCAAAGTTCTGTCTATTTCAGCGGCTCTAGTAGCATACACTTTATTCTTCAAGTATCCCCAGAGAAAAAAGTCACAAAGGGCAGTGTCCGGCGATCTGGGGGCCATGGTTCTAACGGAGATTTCTCTATTTCCTATCCACTTCATAGGAAAGTTTACATTACCAAAAAGTTAGGAATAAATAACCCCTTAAAAAGTTAATTAAAATAGATCATTTTTTTCTGTTAAAATCAGCTCTTAGATTTTGAAAATATGAATTAAAAGGGTTTTTAGGGATGCTGATTCTAAATCTGACAGAAGAAAAAAAATTTGAATAAGCCCTAATATCCTTTTCCTAAAAATCAAGCACTTTTTACCCACCAAGACCGCACGCCAATGGTGAATAAAAAGTTTTCACTATGCCAAATACTTCATTTCTCTAACATACAATCACCACCAAAATTTGAAGAAAATCGCTACTTTGCCAAAAACATTAAAACATTTTTGATTTTTTATTCCGATATTTTAAGGTTAGAATTTTAGCATATATACCACACTGATCTGGGTGCAATACTTTTGTTTCATTTTGTGGAATGTGTGTTAGTCACGGCAAGATGTAGAAGGTACAAAGAATTGGCCAGAAAACCATTGTCGTGGTTTCGTAATATCAGAGCAGGAGAATATCCGTCCAACAACTTCTAAGAATGGCTTAATAAAAACATTTTAAAAAATTGGCCGCTAACCAACAGTGATAAAAAGTACTTTTAAAAAAAGGAGTAAAAAAATAAAAGTATTATGGTGGCTAAATTATTAACATAAAGTTCAGCTGGAGAAAAATAGGACATTAACATATCATTACACATTTAGAGTTCAGAACATATTACAGAGAGGTTTGGACGTTTTTGATGTAGCTGCTTTTTTAACATTTATTTAAATACGGTACTGACTCAACGTCCTTCAAACGGAAAAGCGGCGATAAATTCACATGATTCTGCCCGAAACTTCGTTTGGCGCCAGCCGCGTTCTCTTCGATTAGCTTGCGCACAAACTCATTTTTTCGCCCATGAATTGTAACTTTTGTTTTGCGCAGGTAACAAGCATTGGCTATCTATCGAGATCAGTGCTTTAGACCCGGTACGGCAGGTAGAGTCGAAGTTAAGAGGGTCTAAGTGAATGATATAAAAAGCAGGGAGTTGTTTTCTTAGCTGTCAAAAAGGAAGATTTCTTCTTACGTAGACACCTATTATTTAGAACCATAAACGTAATATTGTGACGTAAAGTTTGTTGGCTGCTTTACATCATGGGACTTATTACCATAATGGATCTTCTGATACTCTTATCTAATTATCTAATAATCTAATTTAATAAGCACCTTTTTTAGGGTCATGATGTATATAAATACTCAGCTTTCCATTGTGTGTTATTTTTGTTAACACACTTGACCCAGTACTTAACCCTGGCTTTAATTTAGTTATGTTTTATATATTGTTTCTAATTTATTTGTTTTGTTACCAAGTTTTCAAGTTTAAAATATTGTATTGTTATCTTTCTGTTACCATTAATATGTTCACGTATTGTTTTTCTAAGATTTTTACCTTGTGCAAAATATTTTTACTCTTCATAGTCTCTGGGCAACTAATAAAATGGAGTTTATGATAAAAACACTTTTAAAACCTTTTTAGGAAGTTTACCACGAATATTCATACCGCCATATATGGAGGCGGCGCTTTAATCCAGTCTGTCAGTGTCAAATTTTTGTGTGTCGGACTGGGCGAACGCGTCACTTTATTTGTCGGACAAGATTACCATAATATTTTGCATGCAATTTTTTAATATTTTGCCAAAAATGGTGAGGGTTACAGCCACGAAACTATACGGCTCAAACACTATTTCGGGTATCGGACTAAGCGGGTTACGTGACTCTAACACTTAGGATTTTGGACTTAGTGTTTAAAAATAGCAGGTAAAACATTGTGGTAAACTTGTCCGATAAATACAGTTATACGTTCGCCCAGTTCTGACACGTGGGCCTCTCAAACTAGGTAATTCCTTTAAACACAGCTATATAATGCTATTTAATAAAGCATGCCCCAAAACTTAGATAACGAATTTGGTAAACACAGCTTTAGCCAGAAGCTAAAAAAGCCTGTCCCATGGAAATAAAACACTTCAAAACCCATATTTATAATAACTTTTATTAGATCGTTACATGAAAATGTATTTCTTGAATTTTAAACAATCTTTTTTTGTAATATTATTTATACAAATAAAAAAATAGTATTTTTAATAAAAAGAGCGTCTTCAGCCCCAAAGATAAATTTATATAAATAAAATATATTCACCGTATTCTAGGAAACTCCAATAAACTTATTTTTAAAATAAACCACAAAAGTATTCGAACTACACCACAAACACAAACAATTCTTCAACAAAATTTATTCCAAAACTAATTTAAAGTAATAAATCTAGTTTTTGAGCCGCTCTGTATCAATGGTGTTACAAACAACTTCCCGTAACTCGAGATTGAATAGAGCGGGGCTGTCAGCACTTTTCAACCATCCGCGGAAGTTCGAAGCTCGGAAGTTGGAGTTCAATGAATGGGAAAAAGTTTTCGCACGACCGCTGACTTTTAAGTCGATTTTGATTACGTTGTGATGGGAGTGTATACTTTCAGTTGTTAAAAGTGTGTTTTGGAAAATAAGAAGTCTTTCTTTAAGTCTATGATTTGTTTTGTAGTTATACAAGGTGTCTCTAAAAGTGCGGAAAAAATGCTATCACAAGTTCTTGACATGACGATTTTACCTTGATTTAAAAAGTGATTGATTTTTAGATACGAGTAACGAAAGTCAATGGTACGTTCAACCGAACTAAAAATTAGAAAATAATTTTCATTAAAAAAATATTGTCACTTCAGAGTAAAAGCGTGGGGTGCTTAATATATTAAATGTTATAATTATTATATTTGCCAATATCTATGAGGGAACAGTTATGAAAAAATAGTAAAATGCACCCCACGCTTTTTACTCTGAAGTGACAATATTTTTTTAATGAAAATTATTTTCTAATTTTAGTTCAGTTGCATATAAAAGCGTGCTTTTTAGTTTTTAAACTATTATTTATTTTTCATTTTTTAGTTCGATATGCATGTATGTAAGTATATGTATGTAAAAATGTCAGTTTATTCACTAAAAAACTCCCTTCGCCATTTTGTCAAGAGTAGCTAAAGTTCCTGAGAAAAGTTTGGGATGTTGCCAAAAGATGGCAACACAGGTGTTGTTTTTATAATATAAAGGATTTTTTTATCCTGGCGATCCTAACCAGGATAACGGGATACTGTTTGCAGATTATTGCATTGTCATGGGTCCTTAATACGTGTGCAAAGTTTCAAAGAAATCGAATAGCTGGAAGTTGGTAAAAATTAGGCTCAAAGATTCCGTTACATAGATATCAGATAACGCAACTTACCAAAAACTTGCTTCTAACGCTGAAGTCTGACTGAACATTTTAATGAAACATTAATTTTTATAAGTATATAACATATATTATATTAATCTTGTTACTCATAAGAGTGGATTATCACAATATTTAATTAGATTAGGTTGTAAGACAGTATGGCCGCATTTCCCCCGAGAGTTGTCCCAGCGGCTGAGATTGCTTTGATTAGAAGTCACTCTGAATGCTAAGCTGATTGCACAAACTTTCCTACGACCACTTGTGAAAATAGCAAATAGCACACTGGTTTCATGCATAGAAAATGCGTTATATCACACTAGTGTTGCAAAGTACTTTACAGCACTAGTGTTGCAAAGTACTTTACAACACTCGTGTGATATATATTATGATGTCATTCTAAAAACTGCTATTGGTTTTGCAAGTGACATATTTATTGTAGTGACAGTAAAAAAGCTTTTACTTACCTTAAACAGTAGAACCCAAATTAGCGAAAATCATCTTATTGACGTTAAGTTACTGCACAGTATAAGCTTTCTTCCAATATTGAAAAGAGTAATAATAAAATTTCCGAAAAAATAAAAACATAAACAAAAATAGACATTACCACAAAAACAACTTTCACTGACAGCTCGCTCAGTGGCACAGTGTTGTCAGGTAAGTAGATCAAATTAAAAATCTCCCTTCTACCTTTGAGCACGCACCTTATAGAGGCAGCCTTGCCGCTTGACCGTTCGACTTAAAGCGCCAGAGAAAAAAGCCTATAGATCAAATTCCTTTCTCTCTTTCTTGGTGTACTCAAACAACTAGTTAAATCTTTTTTTTAATCCCTAATTAAACCTAAGGCTAATACACACTTTATGAATCCACTTTCTTTTATCCATTCATAAATAGAATCAGACCCTTCCGACGTTGCCAAATGCTTTCCATATTTTGCATGGTAACTGACGTTTGGTAGTCGTTTTTTTCTTACTTTTAGGACTTTAGGTTATGCATTTACAATTTTCATATTTTTTATATTTTTTCTTAAAAATATGAGGAAAAACTGTAATTTTTACTTAATTTTACATGTGATGTTCAGTTTCATTAACACGTTTTACCAATTTTACCCCACCCAGCACCCCTTTTCACTCCCCGGTCCCGTAAGTTTGTTTACTGATATTTTTTAAAAACGGAATATTTTGGATATGCACCACTTACATTTTATTTAGAAGAGTGTCTACAATATGTAAGTATCGATAATTTTTAAAAACCCTTATAATAGCAGAAAACCGTATTAAACAATTACCGTTATTACATAACAAAACCATACAATTTTTATTAAGTGAGGGCCTTTTTAAATTCCAAAATGAGAAAAGTTATATAATGCTTCTAGGTAGGTGATTTTCGATGTAAAAATATTGTCAAAACAGTATAATAGAGTGAGGAAAAGTACATATCACACTAGTGTTGCAAAGTAAATATCACCCTAGTGTTGCAAAGTTCTCAATTGTTTTTTATTTTTTCTGAACAGACAAACTTTAATTTTTTTTTTGGTGAATAATTTGTGGTCGTAGGAAAAATAGTGTACACTACTCGTGTGAAAATGACTTTCTTACACTCGTGGGTTTGTCGCACTCGGCTAACGCCTCGTGCTACAATATTCCCACTCGTGTGAAATTAGTCATTTTCCACACTTGTAATAGCGAAATGACACACTATATTTTTTGCTAATTCTTTTAAATATTTTACATTGGTAATAACGTTTGGAATTCAGAGACGGTTATGATGGACAAGAAACAAATTTGGCCCGGATGACTATTTTTTTAATCGGCAAATGAATGGGAAATCTATTATAAGAAAGGTGGGGTGCATTATGTTCTGAAAGCACAAAGGCGAGGACAATTTAATATTTAAATGTACTACATATTTCATACCAGATTTTTATTGAGAATTGCCAGGATTAGCTCAGCGCAGCTTGTAAGGAATTTTGAGCCATATAAATTTCCTTTTGTTACATATTTACCTACGTCATCCCCGATCCAGAACTGAGACCTTCAGGATCTTAGAACTTCTGACAAATACTTGGCTTAAACAATGAAGATGTTTTAAGTGCTATTGATAATAATAATGTACTAGGTAGGTGAATATAGCAGTTTTATTGTCTATAGTGATATTTTGCATCAATTACTTGGTAGATGCTTACAAAGTTTGTCAAACAGTTATCATTACTTACTGTAAAGTAGTATGAAATACTTAATATACCTATAAACCAAATTTATGTTATGTTTGAATGTTCACATTTGACCAGCTGTCAACCTTTAAGTTAGCAATGCATTCAGAAAAATAAAAACGCTGACTAACATGCGGTCTCAGCATACTAAGTTGGCTAACTAAGCCGATGGGACCTCCTGAGTGTACCCAATGATACCTAGTATTATTTTTAAAATTTAATGCTAATCGGGTAATTTTTGTAAATATGTTTTGCCTTTTCGTATATTTATGACCATTTTTATCAGCTGTCTGACGTTTGCAACCATGTCACTCCAGAGTTTAAATTGCCTATCTTTTTATGGCCATAAATAAAGGGATCAAATGGGCAAAGTAAAATGTCTAATTTATCACCTCTCGTCAAAATGCGCACACATCGGAAAAAAGTCTCACCCTGTATAATTCAGACTCCATGAACAGACGTTTTACCCACGCAAAGAAGCATTAATATAATTTATTTTAGTAGCCCAAATATTATGGATTGCTGAGGAGTAGTTATTAGCCCAGTTTTTAAACTTCTAAGGTTGTACGGTAGGTATAGGGGTCGTTAATTCTAGTACTGTTTTAGTCTTGAACCAAAAAAGATCGTTTTAACTTTGTGGTTATTTTTAGTGTTTTTTTTTAAACTGTTGTTATCGTTATTTTTTATCTAAATCTCTTCCATCCAACTATATAGACCAATTTCAATTCTCTCAGTGCTTTGTAAAGTAATGGAAAAATTAAATAATTCACAAATTCTTAAGTACTTGGAAAAACACAATATTTTGCATGACAGGCAGTATGGATTTCGCCACAAAGATCTACAGCAGATCTTCTTTCCTTCGTATCACACTGCTGGAATAAGTCTCTTGAGTTTCTAGGTGAGTCCCAGATCGTTGCTCTTGATATATCCAAAGCTTTTGACCAGGTCTGGCATGCCGCACTTCTTAATAAACTTCCCTCCTATGGTCTTTCAACTAAACTCTGTAACTTGGCTTTCTAGTTATCTATCTGATCGACGTATATCAGTTATTGTGGACGGCCATTCTTCAAGCTTTCACCAAGTAAATGCTGGAGTCCCTCAGGGCTCAGTTCTGGCACCAACATTGTTTCTTCTTCACATCAACGACCTTCTCTCGTCCACAACTAATTTCATTCATAGTTTCGCCGACGATAGTACCCTTCACTCCAGTTTTCAGGTTCCTAAACCCATCACTAAACCTGATTTGGAAAACAAACGCAGAGCGATGCAGATATCTCTTTCGCAGGATCTTAATTTAATATTGGATTGGGGCGCCAAAAATCTCGTCCATTTTAATGCATCCAAAACACAATCATGTTCCTTGTCGCGAAAAGAGTCATCAAATACTCATCCTCTACTTATGAGCGGCCAAGTTTTACAGAGCAAAGACACCTTCAATCTTGTGGGCGTCACATTTGAAAGTAACCTTAACTGGCATAAACACATTGTATCTATAGCCACGGCAGCCTCAAAAAGCTTGGATTTCTCTTTCGAAGCCAAAAGTATTTTTCCTCTTCTAATTTATACACTTTATATGTGTCCCAAATCCGACCTCCTCTTGGAATATTGTTCTCATATCTGAGGCATGGCGTCCCCCACAACCCTAAGCATTCTTGATTCTATTCAAAGAAGAGCTATTCGTCTCATTAATGATCCTTCACTTACAGAAAGGCTTCCTCTCTTGCCCATCGTCGGGCTGTGGGGGATTTATCGCTTTTTATAGGTACTTCCATGGCTTCTGCTCTGAAGAATTGTCCAGTATAGTTCCTCCACTCACGGTTCCCAACAGAGAAACTCGTGGTTCCGCGCGTATGCATCCCTATACGGTCCAACTGGACAGGCCCCGAACTTTCCACTTTGTTCGTTCTTTTATCCCTAGAGTTTCTAGATTGTGGAACCTGCTGCCCGCGGAGGTCTTTCCTTCCCCCCCAAATCTTCAAGTATTTAAGTCCCGTGTCAACAAACTCCCTCTTACCTCGCTTAAGACACCCACGGTACGTTAGTATTTAGGCTTTTAGCCTTCGCGTGCGGAAAAGTCCACTTTTCCGCACGCATTTTAGTTTGGAAAGTGTTACTTTTCCGCACGCCGTGTGGCAGTTACTTTTCCGCACGGCGTGTGGAAAAGTAAAAATAAGTTAAAAATGTATATATTCAATTGCAACACAAAAATCAAATTATATTAGGCTAAATAAATAGATGTTTTAGATAAAAATTTCATTATCTCAGAAATACGTATAAGTAAACGTCAGACTAGACTACACAAGTAGAATTCGACTTTATACCTTAATTTTTTATAAATAATAATTATTTCTTATGATCGAAAGAATATCCAATAAAGGGTTAAGTAACTTCACCTAAAAGGTAAAACCATGGCAACAGAATCGCTCCATAACAACCAAGTACGAGATAATTTGTCAAAGTCAAAGTCAAATAATATTGCTGAATATAATAATTAAGTTCTTGACGATTTTAAAATGCTTGAATCAGACGACGACCTACCAAGCGAAATTTTGGAGACTGTTAAGAGTTTAGAATTTTTGCCTGAAAAATCAAAAAACAGGTATAACAAGGAATACGAAGTATTTCAAAACTGGTGTAATGGAAAAGGAGTGAAAAGCTTGAAAGAAGAAGTTTTGCTTGCGTATTTTGCCAAGCTCTCCAAGACTATCAAGCCGAATACTCTTTGGTCCAAGTATTCGATGTTGAAGAGCAAGCTTAAAATTGAAAAAGATGTGGATATCAGCAGGTATTTCAAGTTAACAGCATTTCTTAAGAAATGAATATTGGTTTTCAACCAAAAAAGCTAAAGTTTTTACCAATGAACAAATTAGTAAGTTCCTACTAGAAGCACCTGACGAAATTTACTTAATGATCAAAGTGGCAACAATATTCGACTGGCGGGAGCATGCCGGAGAGAAGAGCTTTGCAATTTAACTACAAATGATGTTATTGATAAAGGCGATTTTGTAATGATTAACATATCTCAATCAAAAACCATACATCCCGATGTTTTACAATTTCAAAAGAGGTAAAAAATGGAAAATATTTGGCATTGTATAGAAAATATGCAAGTTTAAGAAAACCTAATACTAAGCATAATAGATTTTTTACTCAATATAAAAAGGGAGTTATCTCAGTCCAGTGTGTGGGCATAAATTCCTTTGGCAAGATGCCAGCAGATATCGCTGGGTACCTCGGTCTTCCAGACCCTCATTTATACACAGGCCATAGCTTCCGCCGATCATCTGCGACAATGTTGGCAGATTCCGGGGAAGGCATAACCAATATTAAAAGACTGGGCGGCTGGAAATCGACTTCAGTTGCCGAAGGTTATATCGAGGAGTCCGCAAAAGAACGAACCAGAATATCAAACAAAATCTTAAATCAGAAAGACCCAACAACATTTACGACATCAGCATCCGCCTCCCAATCTGAAATATATTCTATTCAAACCGAGATACAAAGAAATCCAGGTAATGCAGAGGTAGAAAGTGGCAATACTGGGTCTACGACCACCATACCCAAGGTTTTGTCATCTGCTATAAATTTACAAAATGCCAACAACTGCTCCTTTATAATTAATATAAATAGTGATAAGATTTAGATTTAGTTTTTTTTCTTAATATGTAATAAAAATACAAAATACATATATTATAGACGAACTGTTTTATTTATTTTCCTAAGCTAGTAGAAAAAATGTTGTTCCTAACACTTGCGGAAAGTATTTTATCCTACGCTAGTAGAAAAATATTGTTCCTGAACGTTTGCGGAAAGTATTTTTTCCGCACTCGATTGTTATCCGAACTCCGCTTCGCGTCGTTCGGCTAACTGTAATCGCGTGCGGAAAAATGATACTTTCCGCACTTGTTAGGAAAATAACTATTTCCCTAACTGCGATATATTATACTGTTTAACAATATTTTTATATCAAAAATATTATTTGGATACCCTGTATTTTAAAACTAAATCTGTACATAAATAAAATACCTTTAAATTCCCTTATACAAATAAGATTTATTCTTTCTTGCATCGAAATTCTTTTAAACCCAAACCAAAATCTCCGACAATTCAAACCCTCAGTGGTTTATGTCAAAAAGCTCTTATTTGGTCCAGTCGGGAAATCTATGATACAAATACGAAAGGGTGTTTTATTTCGGAAGCAGCTCATTTATCTTTTTCGGGAAGCGACTATCCCCGAGGATTTAGACGTTACGAATGAAGGAGCAACAGAAAACATATGTATTTTGGAGATTTTTCGACCCCAATTTTCGGACTTGGGTTTTAATAGAATGAGACGCAATGTAAAGCTATTTATTAGAGGATGAAAAACTCGTTTTTGAGGTCACAGTTGACGGTAATATATTAGCCAGATGTGTGTGACTCTAAAAATCTGACTCGCACTGGATATTTTATTATTTCAATCATTACAGCAAAGTTAAGAGGAGGTTGTCATAATTTAAAATTTTATAAAAAACACTTTATAGTGAATTTCACAACTAAGCAGTTTATGATTCACAATGACATAGATAAGTTTGTTATAATATTTTAAACAAAAAAAGGTGCCAATAGGCACTTTGACATTTGATTTTAAAAATAAAACTGATACAGTGTAGTTCATTAAGTGTGTAACAAATAAGAAACCTCTGTATTTGCCATCTGTACGAAAATTTTATTCTTTATATAAGTTAGTGCATGGTCTTACTTAAAAATTCTATGGTCTACAGGGTAGATCAAAAAGATGGAAAAAACTTTAGAGTAAAGTATCCTAATTTTTAAAATTAACAAAATCGTTAAGAGAAACATTATTTTGATTTAAAAGATATGTCTAAATACCAAATCATGGTGGCCTTTTCTAATATGTATTTTGGAGATTTTTCGACCCCAATTTTTCGGACTTGGGTTTTAATAAAATGAACGCAATGTAAAGCTATTTATTAGAGGATGAAAAATTCGTTTTTGAGGTCTACAGTTGACGGTTATATATTAGTCAGATGTGTGTGACTTTAAAAAACAGACTCGTACTAAATATTTTATGATTTTAATCAGTACAGCAAGGTTTGAAGTAGTTATAATTTGAAATTTTATAACAAACACTTTATAGTGAATTTCACAACTTAAAAGTATATGATTTACACATCGTAAGCTTGTTATAACATTTTAAACAAAGAAAGTGCCAATAGGGAATTACAATTAAGAATGGCAACGTTGTAAACGCCTGCATAGAAATAATTTTAAACTAGCTTATTTGAACATGACATTTCATAGTCAACTTTTTCTTGCTGTTGTTGAAGTTGATATCGTATTTTTGAATTTATTTTTATAATTTATTGAATAAATAAAATTAAAGATATAAAAGATTTTGTCTACAATTTGTGCTAAGTGTTTTGGTGGTTATCATCATGGATTCAGTAGAAAATTCTGCCATGAAGCAAAAGGTGCAAAGTCGAATTTGTTATGTCCGCAGTTTAAGTCTAAAATATTTAAGAGCTTACGTTTTGTGCTTTTTCATAAAATTACGCGAAATGTTAGCTAGTAGCTACCCTTTGTCTTGTTAAGGATTTAAGACTATATTGCCTAATATTCTGTCTAAAATTTAATGCCTTGTTTTCAAAGGAGCTCTTGCTTCAAGCCAAGACACAAACCCAAAACCATATGTTTCTGTAAATATGGTAAATATTTTAGACATTTTGGATCCAGACACCCATTTTAATCGACTGATTGACCGAATTGCAGCACTGGTGCTCCTTAATTTAAATTGCCTATAAGCAATTCGGCATTTGATTTCAAAACAAAACCTATATAGTGTGGTTCATTAAGTGTACAACAAATGGAAACCTCCATTAGCCATCTGTCAGAAAAATTGTATTCTTTATAGAAGTTAGTGCATGGTCTCACACTTTAGTAGCGGTAGTTAGTTTTATTACAAGTTTTATGATCTACAGGATAGGTCAAAAAGATTGAAAACTTCTTAAGAGTAAAGATTTCATTATTTTTAAAAAATTAACGAACTCGTAAAGAGAAAAGTTGTTTGGATTTAAAAATTATGTCCAAATATTAAGTCGTGGCACCTTATTCTAATTTTATTCTATTTATTTCGGAAGCAGTTCATATATCTTTTTGGGAAGCTACTATCCCACAGGATTTAGACGTTACGAATGAAGGAGCAACAGAAAACATGTATTTTGGAGATTTTTTGACCCCAATTTTTCGGACATTGGCTTTTAATAAAATGAACGCAATGTAAAGCTATTAATTAGAGGATGAAAAATTCGTTTTTGAGGTCACAGTTGACGATAATATGAGCCAGCAGCGGAACTCCATGTACTGTAGTATTCTATAAATCGATTTTATTCTACCTCACTCGCACTCTGTGCTCGAGAAAGCACGCTTGAAGTCGATCAAACTGGTCGTCTATAAGCGAGGTCTCTGAACGTGTCGAATTCTACCAATTTTTTAAAGTTTACATAACCCTAAAATAAATTTACGTGGTCATTAGTTTGCTATGATATATTTATTTATTTGGTTGTTTTATGTTATAAGATTGAACAAATTGATTTTATTGGTTGTTACAATAATAGAATAATATAATTTTAGTTCTAGCCATGTGTTTACTGTCCAACCAATGTCACCTTCATTTTTAAAGATTCACAATTGTATAAAGCCAATTTTTAGTTTAGATAAATTGGTCACATAATTTTGCTTTAATGATTTAAATTATTCACAGTAGGAAACATTGATATCTATTTATTTTAAAAAAGGTTAAATTAGTCTTCAGAAAAAATTTATTTGATAAAAGGAGGGATTATCCGATAGACATATAATAACTGCTAGCACAATTAACTCCAAAAGTAGAAGCAAATAAAATTAAATACAAATCGATTTAAAACTAACCCTTTTTCCCGTGTTAAAAACGGTATTTAAAAACTCGATTGATTAGTAATGATATTCCGTAAATCCAATTCGCAATAGCTGTATGTGTGTCCTTTTTCATCTTGCATCTTAAACAGAGAAGTATTAGTACACATATAGACATTTTACGAACATTTCCGATGTTTAGTCTATTGTGACACAGCGTACCAAGAAGTGCAATTATCGACTTCTCAAGAAGAAATCTACGATAGAAAGCGAGGTATTGAATTCTATAGAGCTCGAAGTCTCGCTGCTGATGTGTGTGACTTTAAAAAAATCTTACTTGCACTGGGTGTTTTATAGTAATAATTATTACAGAATCGTTTTTAGGATTATACATGTAAATATAACAATATATTGGTTCAAATATGCCCCAAAAATTAGGGACTTGTGTAGTTTAAAGATTAGGATTTCATAATTTGAAATTTTATAACTTACACTTTCTAGCGAAATGTATAACTTGAGAGTCTATGATTGAAACATATAGTATTTTGGACATTTTTCGACCCCAATTTTTCAGTCTTGGGTTTTAATGAAATGAACGCAATGTAAAGCTATTGATTAGAAAATAAAAAATTCGTTTTTGAGGTCACAGTTGACGGTAATATATGAGCCAGATGTGTGTCACTCTAAAAAATCTAACTCGTACTGAGAATTTTATGATTTAAATTATTATAGCATGGTTTAGATATCAGGTTCTTATAATTTAAAATTTTATAACAAACACTTTAAGTATAGTAAATTTCACAACTTAAGAGTATATGATTGGCAAGGACATTGTAAGTTTGTTATAGAGGAAAGTGACCAAATTTGGAATATTATCCGAAATATGGAATAGCATTTCTCTTAAACGAAAACTCACACACGCAATAAGAGGGCTTTGTATCTTTTTTTTATGCCCATTCGCGAGTGGAACTGGTAACATGCCAGTAGTCCAAGCCCTTTCGTCGCTGTAGCAACGTTTTGTTTTATCGCTTTCTCATAACTTATTAAGGGTTTTAAAAAATAGTACTAAACTAAATTAAAGGAGAAGGACCTTTAAATATTAATATTAGGGGCTGAAATCTTTACAACATTTTCTTTTTGTCCACCTAAACAATATTTTTGATATATTTTTCAAAAAAATCTAATTAAAAACGACGTTTTGCTGGCCAGTCTGCCACCGTTGTCAAGTTAAAAAATTAAGTTAAAAATAAAAATAAAATATTAACTAATATTTAAATTAAAAATGAATTAAATTTTATATTATTTTTGTATCGCAAACTGAAAATAGTTTGACATATGTGTCATAAGTGACATAAGTAACTGGTGTATTTATTATTTGTAAGACAAAAAGGGGATGAGTTAGTTGATTTTTAGTTTTCCTGAAGATACTTCAGTATCGAGCAAAAGCAACCAAGTGTTATTTAAATTAACTGAAATGCTACACAAATATCTTTATTTAATAATATATAATAACTTTCTTTGATTTTGTGTTTTTGGAACAAAGTTTCCTTTGCTAAAATACTCGAAGCATCCCAGTTTATTCAAAGAAAGTGCGTATATATTATTAAATAAAGATAATTGTGTAGCATCAATTTCAGTTAATTTAAATAACACTTGGTTGCCTTTGCTCGATACTAAAGTAACTTCAGGAAACTAAAAATCATCTAACTCATCCCCTTTGGTCTTACAAATAATAAATACACCAGTTACTTATGTCACTCATGATCACATATGTCAAACTATTTTCAGTTTGCGATACAAACGTAATCTAAAATTTTAATCATTTTAATTTAAATATTAGTTAATATTTTATTTTATTTTTAACTTGACAACGGTGGCAGACTTGCCACCAAAACGTCGTTTTTAATTATATTTGTTTAGGTTTTTGGGGGTTTTTCTTTTATTTTGTTCCAGCCGACCGGCCAGTTCATAGGGGTTACTAGAGCTGAACAGGGTCAGCTCGTATACCCCGGGACCAGAACCGAAGCGGTCCCATTCTTTCCAATCGTGTACCCAACAAGAAGACCATCCAATAAATGAATCCGCCCAACCAATATAGAGCATATCTCCAATTTAGATTTTTTTGGCCCAGTCTAGTTTATAGCATTCCACATTTGGGGTACCTATTCCATATTTATATACACCTATCATTTTTTAGTTTTTTTTAATCTTGATTAAAATTAATCAATGTAACTAAAAAATTTAACAAAATAAAAGACAAATATATGATTGTTAATAATTACTACAAAAAGTTTTTATTTATAATTTTTATGCAAATTATGTATAAAAAACAAAATGATATTCCATATTTGGTTACTGTTCTCTAACATTTTTACCAAAGAAGGTCAAAATAAGCAATTCGGCATTTGATTTTAAAATAAAACCTATACAAAGTGGTTTATTAAGTGTGCAACAAATGGGAAACCTCTTTATTTGCAATCTGTCAGAAAATTGTATTCTTTAAAAAGTTAGTGTATGGTCTCACACTTTATTAACGGTAGTTAGTTTTATTAAACATTCTATGGTCTACAGGGTAGGTCAAAAAGATTAAAAACTGCTTAAGAGTAAAGTACCCTTATTTATAAAAAATGTAAAGTTTATTGCATCCCAAGCCTACTTCCTTAGATGGTGAAAAGAACTATACATCCACCCCTGACTGCGCCCCAGGTTACTATTACCATAGAGTAAGGAAATTATAAGAGTTATCATGGAATAGCCGATTTAAGGACAGGTCATGCGAAAACTCCCAATATAATTTTATTTGTTTCTCGTTGAAATACCGGCAGTTAGTCATTTCAGTAAGCTTACGTGTCTCCCCACCGCTGATGTTACACGAGGCGGGGCTTCGACCGACGCATTTAAAGTGTAAACTGGAAAAATGACAAGCCTGCCGCCAAGCCTGCCGCAAAAGCGTTACGAAAGATTTTAGCATGCCATGGTTTCTCTTATCCGTAGGTATGTTACTTTATGCTATTACGTATTAACAAATATTATAGTAACTAAACTTAAAAATAAAATAAAGTACACATTTTCATCCCTTAGTTAACCCCAAATTATCCCTTGTTCGCCGAAAACCATATGAAGTATAAAATTGTCATGTACCGAACATCAACCCTTTTAGACAAAAGCCTATCGCTTAACGGGCTCTCGTCTCTACCGCATAAGCGTACTTATATACCCGCCCCTATTATAGGGGTTCTATTGTCTTATTACTGCGCAGATATACACACACTACATACGAGCTCTTTAGATGTTTGCGCCATCTGTTGTTAACTGCTGGTCACTAGCCTGTGAAGGGTTGAAGAGGCCTATTACTTTGTGTAATGGCGACGTTTGTTTTGCTGCTTGACGGTGAAGATTTGTATTTCAGTACCGAGTTCATTTTGCCTTGCTGATAATGTCGAAGGTTTTTCGTGTCGTTGACGTTTATTGGTAAATATTCAAGATTGTTATTTATGTTATAAAGGAAGAAAGGTGCAATTTTTTTCTTCCTGGGAACATTTTTCCTAAAGAATATACAGTGTGTCCAGAGATAGGGATCCTAAGCATAGAAAGTCGCTTGGTACCTATTGGAGATGCGGCTTAGGGTTAAATTAGGGAAAAGTTATGTTTTTAAGCTTATTTAAATGCCGTTTAGAAACTTGAAAAATTTTCATGGCCCGCTAAGATATTTGGCAAAAACGAGACATTGGACTATATCGATTTTTATTTTTTCTGAGAATATATTTGGTATTGTATCAAGGGATCTTATTTTATAAATTTAGCTACGCACAAGCAAAATAAAGGAAATCCACTAGACTGCGCCAGATCGACTACTTTTAACGAGTCTACCACAAATATTCATACCGCCATACATGGAAGCAGCGCGTTAACCCAGCCTGTCAATGTCAAATGAATTAGGTGTCAGACCGGGAAAACGCGTCACTTTTTTGTCGGACAAGTCTACCACAATGTTTTACATGCAATTTTTTAACATTGTGCCAGAAATCGCAATTATTACAATCACGAAACTATAAGACCCATGGACATGTTTTGGGTATCGGACTAGGCGGGTTTCATGACAGTAACCTCTTACGTTTTTTGTCACAATGTTTAAAAATTACATGTAAAACATTTTGCAAACTTACCAGACAAAAAAGTGACGCGTTCGCTCAGTCCGACACCCGAAACATTTAATATTGACAGGCTTAGGGCTAACGCGCCACTTCCATATATGGCGTAATGAATATTGGTGGTAGACTCGTCAAAAGGAACCCACTAAAAAGGTTTAAAAAGTGTTATTATCACGAAGTAAATTTCACTACTGGCTCAGGGACTATTATTACAACTGATAAATAAAAAATATGATATATCAATATATACAGAGCGTTAAAAAATGTTATTAAGAAAATTTAAGGACAGATTCTACATCAAAAAATATAAAGAAAAGTGTATACCGGGTGTTGCTCCGTCGAGTGGGACATAGGGAATCCGATATAAATTTTGAAGTGGTCCAATATTGGCTCCCCTAATTATTTTAAAAGAAAATATAATTAGGATTTTTAAAGAGCACAAAAAGTTGTACCCAGTGTACAAATTTCAGCTCTTCTCAGTCCGCGAGCTAAGAGATAAATGCTAAAATAAGTTACGAATCTCCTATCTTCTTACCCGCCTTGTATTATTAGAAGTTTATAATAAAATACTAGAAAAATTATTTAACCTCTTACTCTCAAATTGTCAGATCAATGTCACATCATTCTTAAATAATAAACTACTTAAATCAAGAAAAAATTACTATTATAAAACGGTTTTACCAGGGAAATAGTTATCGAAGAGTAGCGGACATGTTTGCAGCCTATTTTCCCAATAGGCCAATACTAAGTAAATCGACAATAGAACGGACGATAAAAATTTAAAACTACAGGCACAGTAATCAATAATTGCCAATGTGAAGAAAATCGACGTGATCATTCACCAAACGATTTTTTTCTATGGGGACATTTAAAAACTAAGCTACCAATAAAAAATATGAAAATTTAGTCCAGCTAAGAAATGCTATTTCCGCTGAATGTGCCAGAATATCGATGTACCAACTAGCCAACGTAAGAAATGAGTTTTATAATCGTTTGGGTTATTGTCTGGCAGTTAATGGAGGAATATTTGAGCATTTGATCAAATCCTGATATTTTGTCATAAATTGACTTGGCTGTAAACTAAAATGAAATGCGAGGATTCTTTTGAAATTCCCGTATAAAATTGTTCAGTTTTGGCAATTACATTATAAATTAATGATCTAAATTGTCACTAATAAATCGATATGGTGTTTTTATTGTTGATTTCTAGAGTACAGGGTGCATAATGAGATACTACGTTGCAGAAGTATTAAGCAGTTTACTCTTTACTGGTTGGTTGAAAAATGCTCAAATTTTTATTTTGGGTGGAACTTACTGTGCTCTTCAATAAATCCTGATAGCATTTTTTTCTAAAATAATTAGGGGAGCCAATATTTGACTAATTCAAAATTTACATGGGATTCCCTATGTCCCGCTCGACGGAGCAACACCCGGTATAAATCTGAGTCTGCAGATTTTTCATCCTCAAGATACACGATCTAGAAAAGCAGCTGCAAAAGCTCTTAGACATGTATGAAAACCAATATGAGTTATTTTAAAATAGTGTTGTGATAAAAAAATTAATACATTTGTGTTAGATTTCACATTTTAAGATTGTTTGTTGCTGTGACACACTTTAGTCCCTAGGGATTAAATATACTACTTTAGTCTCTGTTTGAAAGAACTAAAGTAGCCACTGTAGTCCCGGAAGTCCAAAAATTATATTTTTTCATCCATACCGACCGCTAAGCAGCATTAGGCGGCCATTTGCAATTGATTACTGCCCCATAACCTTTTCATAGATGCCAACACATTATTAATATGGACAGAGCCATTATAGAGAGGCGTAGATATATGCGTCACGTGACTCGTCTGCATCGGAAATGTCTCGGTGAATTAATATCCTGCGTTTGTGGTCGACAATGGCTTAACGGTTTGGGAAATGCAATAGATGTGTTTATGGACGTTTGTGAATTTATTTTGATGAGCCGGTTGTTCTGAAAATAAATATTGGTCATATCGATCAAGAATAAATATTTCCTAAAATGGGTTTATATGGTCGTTTGGTCAAAAATAGAGCTATTAGGTTTGTTGTTTTATTTTTTTAAAATAAGTAGTACTTTTTGATAATTATATGTTAAGTTTTAGGCAGATCCACTGCTGTAGATATCATTTCCAAATTATTGTATTTAAAAACTGAATTTTGGTTTCCCTTTCTCCCCTCCCCCAGAGAAAAAGCATGTGTATTTCTTTTCTTTTTTATTTTGATCAAATTTTG
This sequence comes from Listronotus bonariensis, assembly GCA_014170235.1. Classification (NCBI taxonomy): domain Eukaryota; kingdom Metazoa; phylum Arthropoda; class Insecta; order Coleoptera; family Curculionidae; genus Listronotus; species Listronotus bonariensis. The sequence continues at coordinate 141,089 of JACEGR010001147.1, forward strand.
TTAACAAATTCTAAATTTTTTTATTTAAAACCTAGACTAAATCGTCTGCGTTTCATCATTCTAGTAACAATTCACATTGATTGTTTGCCGCTAGAGGGCACTTACCTACTACATTGAAAATTGTTTTTTTGTCATAATTTTTAGTGTTGACAGTTACAGTAGTTTTTAGAATGTTTTTGGAAAGACTTATAGCAGGCCATTAAAAAAGATGCTCTTAATTTACCTCGCTTAATCCAACGGTTTAGACCTAAATCACCCTTAAAAATTAAGTGATATATTTACTTTTCTCATTTCATTACCACCAGCTACCAAGTAAATAGCTATCAAATTATACTAAAGCTGTCAGTGTAAAATAAAATACGCCTTTTAAACTATTAAATTTATAAATTTAAAATAACTAATAATGGCTAATCAGTAAATATTATATATATGGATTATTGCGATATATATATAATATATATATAATATATAGTACTATATATACTCATATATTATTCATATATATCCTAATACTCTTCAAAAATGTCACTAACTCGATGACAAATTCCTGGTGTTTCTTTAATAATTTGGCACTTTTCGATTATCCTGAAGCGAACATCCTCGACGTTGATTACTGGAGTATCGTACAATCACACCAATTGTTTCAAATGACCCTTAAAGAAAAATCCATAGGATAAAGGTCTGGTGACCTCGCTGCCCATGCCAATGGTCCACTTCGTCCTATCCATCGCTCAGGATACGTTTCATTCAAATACTGCCGGACACGTATACTAAAGTGGGGCGGAGCTCCGTCTTGGAGGATCCACGTGTTGGCCCTTACTTCCAATGGCACATCTTCCAGATTCAATGGGAGACGATTTTGGATAAAATCTAAGTATACGTCACCAGTTAATGGGCCATCAAAGAAATGAGGACCAATAAGGCAATCTCCTATTATCCCTGCCCACACATTCAGTGAAAATCTACGCTGATGTTTCGTTTCTACCACATTGTTTGGGTTCTCGTAAGCATATGTGTGGATGTTGTGTAGATTTGTTATGCCATCACGAGTGAAACCAGCTTTATCAGTGAATAATATGAGGCCAATTAATCGATTATCGTGTTCATACTTAGCTAGGATCTGATTGCACATTTCCAACCGTCTCGGCCGATCATCTTCATAAAGAGCCTGCACCTTTTGTGAATGAAACGGGTAGAGTTGTTCTTCTCTTAGTACCCTCCATAAACTAGCCTGACAGAGCCGCACTTTATTTCCAATTTTTCTAGTACCAGTACCTGGATTATCTTCAATAATTTCAAGCACTCTTTCTTCTTGTTCCACGTTTCTAGCAGTTCTAGGTCTTTCCCTATTTCCATTATAACTTTTAAAGAAACCACATTTCGCAAGCCTTCTGTGCACACTGGAAAATGTTTGAGCATGAGGGATATTTCTATCCGGCTAACTCTACATATAATATCTTCTTGCCAACTCTGCGTTACCATTTGCTTTTCCATAACAAAAATGGTTATCACAGTATTTGATATTTGTATATTGGTGATTAGCCATTATTAGTTATTTTAGGATTATAAATTAAATAGTTTTAAAAGCGAATTTATTTGATGTTAAACTGACAGCTTTAGTTTACTTTGATAGCTATTTACCTGGTAGCTGATGGTAACGAAATGAGCAAAGTAAATTTACCACTTAATTTTTAAGGGTGATTTACGTCCAAACCGTTAGATTAAGCGAGGTAAATTAAGAGCATCTTTTTAATGGCCTGCTATCAGTCTTTCAAAAAACATGCCAAAACCTACTGTAGCTGTCAACACTAAAAAATTATGACAAGAAAACAATTGGCAATGTAGGTAAAGTGCCCTCTAGCGGCACACAATCAATGTGAATTGTTAGTAAAATGATGAAGCGCAGACGACTTAGCCTATCTTTCAAATATTAGTCAAATCGCTTTTCCTGTAAGCAGGCAATTCAAAAACAAAAAATAAAAACTTGAACTTTGACGGCTTGTAACTTGAAAACGAATGACATTTTGAAAAAAATATATATAATGCTCTACCCTTATTTTGTCAAGTAGAATCGCCCTCTTAAGTTTCGTGATCGATTTTTAATTCACTCTGTATATTCGAAGTGACAAAATTAAAAAATGTAATTAATGTTTTAGGCGCTCGTTCTACGGAAATTTACTAGAAAAGTTTTTTGCACAGAATTTGGTGGCGACCCACTTGGCCTAACGCCTAACTACCAACGCCACTGTTTTTAGGTTTAAAAGTATAATATTACAATTTTAGGTACGTCCTTTTGACTCTTATAATATTTTATAAGCATGCAAATTTTATTTAGGTTCTGATGTCGTTGGTTTTTAAAATAAAAAATTATCCAGGTTTGTGCAGGTAGTTTATGATTGTTTTAAATTTGGAATTATGCACCCGATAAACATGCTACACACCATTATGAAGCGTCTAGCAGCGTCTACCTCCACAACTTCAAATTTAATATATCATTATGTAAATAAGGGAAAAGTTTCCCAATCGCGCCCGCGAAAGTTTCACTAAAAGCACACGAAGTTGGAGCATCATATTGTATTATGGAGCTTTTATCTAGTTTGTTGGTTACTAAATAATGGTTATGTAGGTTAAAGATAAACCAAGATACATTGACGTAACAGAGATAGATTTTGCGTATTTTTCTTTTTTTTTTATTTAGTTTATTACTATTATTATTTTATAGGTCACCATACACTAAAAAACACTACTAGTACCTTTTTCATTTACGTAATCTGTTTTCGCAGAGCGGCAATGCTGTCTCTAGTAGGTATATGATCTAAGTACTTAACAGCAGCAATTGCTGTATTCCTTTTATGCTCCAGAACCGCTCAGAACGACACCATAAGTGTTCCTTTTACAATTTTTTTACATTTTTTCATGTTGTAGAACCGTTCTTGACACTATTGACAGATCAGAAAACGGTTCTAGAAGGTAAAAGGAATACACTAAATGTTGCCTCTAGTAATAAAGATATGTTAAATTATGGAAGATATATTCTGTATTGATTTGGCGGATTTATTTATTAGATTGTTTTTAGTTAGGGACACGCCAACCAAGAAAAAATTGGACCGCTTTGGTCCTAGCCTTTACTTTAAATCGCGGCCAGCTTGGCTACTGCGTATAATGAAATTAAAACCAAGAATTGTGTGCAGTTTGACTGATTTTTTATCTTTGTGACCATGAAGCCTTATGCCTAAGTACCAGAGTAACGTGGGTGTCGGGTTAGATGTTTAACCCATCTTTTCCCCATGTGTCATCAACGAGATTTAAGTACTGGAACATGCAGTTTTTTTTGCATTTCACAGCATCTTTTATAAACAACGCGGTAGTGCCACTACGGGCGTTATTTTTAAATAACTTCTACCGTAAAGTGTCTCTCCGCCTGGGGATTGAACCGTTACTTCTGGCGACGGAGATCAAAGCTCTGTTTACTACGGCACCAAGGGAGATCTTAAAAACAAAACGTCGCCAATTACAAATTTAGAATAGCGATCATCGCTTCGAAAAACCCCAGTATGCAAAAAATCGTCAAAATTGGTGTGGTGTACGACAAGTAAATAATTACCAGAATAGGTTAGTCAGTGTTGGATTTACCATCAGGCGGAGTAGGCTGGAGCCTAGGGGGCAAAATTTTAGGGAGCGGCAGATTGACTTTATAATTTTTTTTTCTCGATTTAGAATCATTGTCGGAGTAGAAAAGTAGAAAAATGAAAGTGAGGTCCATTTTTTTTGCTCTTCAAAATGTTTTCTCCAACCAAAAAATTTAAACAATTTGGTGCGGCAAAATAAATAACCTACGGGCGTTAAATATGTAAATCCGCTACTGGTCATAGTTCCTGTGACAATGACCTTGAGAAAGAATAAATGGAAAATCTGCACCAATGCATAGATCGTAATATCTTTAATTTGTAAAGGTTAAACCGCACCAAGGCGCTAAGGAAAGATAGACATTTATAGTAATTAATTATGCCGCTTTTTTATGTGGGGAAAACGGGACAAAAGAATAATACACTATTTGAAAATTAAATTATTCTTTATTAAAAAATATTACAAACTAAAAATTTTCCCTATGCTTTGAAGGATAAAATATTGTTAGTAGATGTCACGTTTAGATCAATTTGTAATAAAATGTCTATACCTGGTTGTACAAAACATTTTAAAAACGATTAAACTAATGGGGGTTTAGAATGTTTAACAAAACGCCATATTAAAAAAACGTTGTCTAAAATTAATTAAAGGTATTCCGTTTTACTAGCTTAATTGTTTAATAAAAAGTTTTGTGTAACTGGGGGTTAAAACAACATAATTGAAAGCAGAGTAACAAGAGTTTCTAAAGAAACCCCGACGCAATCTTTTAAAGCAATGCAGATGTTGCCATAGTAATAGAAGTATGTTATTTTTTTGAATACTGAGAAAACACCTAATTTTTTTTATTTGAAATATAGCCTTTCAAATTGTAGTGAATCTATAAATAAAAAAAATTGTTTCCTTCCTTTAGGCACATGTCTAAGTAATTTGTAAAAACTTTGTATTAATATTAAATAGTTTTAAAAAAATATTACTTTTTTAAGATTTATTTAATATTTACCCTAATAAGTAATTTTTTTGGAAGAAGTGATTTTTCGCTCCCGGTACAGTATAAATATACACATTTATATCCTACATTAAACGGTACAAAAATTTAACAAGACACTATACTACCACTTTAATAATAATAAAAAATAAAAGTTCACAAATATCTAAACACAAATAACTAATTTATGTTCACGTTCTATACCAACAAAAATATGGGACTAACTGACACCTAGGTGAGTATTGGGTCACGTACTAAATCGTGGGGTGTATATCCACCATGCAGTGGGAGGGACCATAGTGGTGAGAGATTTCAACGAACACGCTTAGTTTCGCATCTGGGTATTCAGATAATTTGTGGTTCCTGGGTCAGTAATAACATGGACTTCACGATAAGAACACTTTTATAACCTTTTTTTTTGGGGGTAGTCAACCACGAATATTTATACCGCCATATATGGAAGCGCTTTAACTCAGCCTGTCAATGTCAAATGTTTCGAATGTCGGACTGGGCCAACGCGTCACTTTTTTGTCGGACAAGTTTACCACAATGTTTTAGATGCAATTTTTAAACATTGTGCCAAAAATCGTGAGGGTTACAGTCACGTAACCCGCCTAGTCCGGTACCTGAAACATGTGTTTGAGCCTTATGGCTTCACGACTGTAACTCTTACCATTTTTGGCAAAATGTTTAAAAATTGCATGTAAAACATTGTGGGAAACTTGTCCGATAAAAAAGGACCCGCAACATTTGACATTAACAGTCTGGGTGAAAGCGCCGCTTTCATATATGGCGGTATTCATATTTGTGATGAACTCGTTAAAATGCCCCCCCAAAAAAAAAAAGTTTTAAAAGTGTTCCTATCATAAAGTCCATTTTATTACTATCTCAGGGACTACACTGAAAAAAAGATATCTTAAAACAAAAGCCTTAGATTTAATTTGAGAGAATTGTGACTTTCATATGTGTTAAAGAAATAGGATCTCAAACAGAAAAAAATATGTTTTCAGCTTTGCGTACTAAATTCAAAAGAAGGCGCTTTTGTAATAAAAATAACCTTATTTTGTTTAGTGACCCCAATGGGTCTACATTAAAGAACGATGTATTCCGTTGAAAACATCGAGCGCTTTCCCACTGAGAGATTCTTTCTTTAAGACAAGATAGTAAATACCACAGACTGAAATAAAATTTAATTCAATTAAGATAATTATATTAAATAAACAACTAGTTCCCTTTTTGATAGTTAAGAGAGGAATTCCTGCTTATCATGTCATTCACCGAGACCTCTTTTCTCCATCGATGATGCGTTTTGCCGAACCTCATAAGACTTATCAAACTGGCTGTCCCGGGTCCAAGTTAAATAATACGAATAACAAGTGTATCTTATAAAAAAAACTTTCGTTGTTCGACGGTAGGATATAATCGTACCATTGATACCGTACTAAAAGCATAATTCAGTGAATACTTATATTAAAGAAATAGGTTCTTTGACATAAAGGTTAAAGATTTTGGTATAGGTTCTTAAAATAAGAACCTATTATTTTAAAGAAAATTCATCAATATTTTGATAGAAACATTTAATATTTCTTTTGTTTAAAATCTTAAAACTTATATTTAAGATATTAAAGAGCTTAAATCATAAATCTTTAGGTTCTTATTTCTGGATTCTAATATTCTTAAAATAATAATAAGGATATTTTAATTTAAAGAATTTCTTTTACATTAAAGACTTAAATTAAAGTATTTTTTCTCCCAGTTTTGAGAACCACTATTATTTTAAAGTAAGAAATAATTCTTGGTTTAAAAGCACAACTATTCAAAAAGAATGCATATTTTTAAAACCTTCTATTTTCTTAAAACTAGACATTTTTTTTCTGTGTGTATTAGCTACGAAAAATAATCGCTCTCCTTTATTTTGTAAAGAACGAGCCATTTTAAGCTAAGGATATTTTCTGTAAATTCTAATATTCTTAAACCTATGGCAATAATTTTGGGAATATCTCGTTTATACATATTATTATGTAAAAGCTAAACCAACCCTGATAGGATCAAAAATTACAATATTCAGAAATGAAAACCAAAAGTACAAATCAGTAAACCAAACAAGCTGTCCCAGTATTATATTATTTTAGGGAAAACAAAATGGTATGCGCATTTTATATTAGCACAAAACCAGAGATCGTATTTGCCTCTCATTTTTATTTATGTTTCTTGGGTTAGTTATGGAAAGTTTCCGATACTAATACAATCCATAATTCAAATTTTATTTTTAAATAAACACTTTTTAAAAAAATTAAACCGGCTCTAAAAAGAAAATAAACAAAATGAAATCAGGTAATAATATTTGGTCTTAAAGCATCAAAAACTTTTGCTTATTTAGTTATTGACATAATGAGCCATATGAATAAAAAGAAGCAAATGCTTATACTTAAAAAATTGAAGTAAATGCTTTTTCTTCAAAGTATAAGCAAATGCTTTTGCTATATTTTTCTATATCATGAGCATTTGCTTATATTTATAAGAAAGAGCATTTACTTTTTACTACAAATTTTATAAGTATAAGCATTTGCTTCTTTTTATTCATATGGCCCAATGTCATTATCCGACTTATTTTTATTTTAATTTATTATTTTTTAAATTTGACAAGGCGTCATTGAATGTCTTTGATATCCAATTTCTGTTTTACATTATAAAATTTCTTTAAGGTAAACTTGGTCCAACTTATTTGACAAGAAGGTTGATAAGTGTAAAACCAGCTTTAAGAAAGTGTTCATTTTTTGCTTTCTAATTTATCATTATTACTATTAAATCGGCAAACATACACTACAAAACACTACCAGTACCTCTTTCAGAGACTACAGTTAAAATTAACGTATGTCCTAAAAGTTTTGGCACAAACTCATTGTCCTTAATTTTAACAAAAACAAAATAATATCAAGTTGCCTTTGAAAACAAAAGTTTATTTACTTTATTTACTGTCAGTTGAGATTTATTTATTTTGAAGTTTTCGCTTTAAGATATCGTATAAATTAGAAATAAGAAAAAGTATCTACAAGTTAGTTGGGCGGATACCCAAAGCTGAAATCTGTCGAATATTCCAGAATGAAAACATTTCACGCAGAACCATTTATAGAACAATAGCGGAGTGCGAGCAGGTAATACCATGTCTGAATCTCGCAAAAGTGGAAGACCACGTGCATTTACCGCACAGAGGGCAGAGAGATTGGTGAGAAGAGCAAAAACCAGACTGGAATGTCAACGAGGAGACTGGCTAGGCAATACAGATCTTCTAAGAGTACGATATCGTTGGAATTAAGGAGGAATGGTCTTAAAAATCGAAAGAGACGTAAGTGCCCCAAATACTCTCAAGCGCAGCTTCTTTGTATACCAAGATGTTGTCGTCAACTGAGTTTAACCAAAACTGTCACATCGGGGGAGGGGGAGGTCATGGTGAGTTAAAGCTTTTTTTTAATTTCATAAAACAAATCATTAAAAAAATAACTAATCCGAACTAACCATGCCTCCCTGCCGATTTCAATCAATCAAATTTCGTGTCTCCGTGTATTTCACTCTCTAGTATCTCTTTCAGTTCGGTGAAAAGAATAAATTTTACTCTAAGGTTGTCGATTCTGAATGCATTCCTGATGTTTGAACATATATCAAGCTAGAGGCAGCTTTGCCGGACGAACAACCTACGGCGGAGCGAAAACAATAGGTCTAGTATCTTTCTCTCTTGCGATCTTGACTTGGTTTTTTTTTATGATCACCACACAATTGACGGAGTAATCGCGTAACATTCACACAAAAAAACATACAGGCGAATTAATAACCTCCTTCTTTTTAAATTTGGTTAATTAAAGAAAAACGTCAAAATGTTAATAATATTTACGTGCATTTAGCTTTACCTGGAACCAAGGAGATAAACTTTTTAATAAGGAACGCTTAATTTTCAATATTTGTCCGAAAATATAGGTTATGTTTGTGACGTTATCTCTTTGCCACAATATTTCTTTTATCTGACAAAATAAATCGATACTTGCATAAAATATAATAAAATCACTTAAAAGAACATTAAAAAAATAGTATCTTACCCTTAATAACGATTTAAACGTAAATTCCCTTTAAAAAAATATCCAAAGGTCAGTGACCCCTGTTTACAGGTTTAAAATTATCTGTAACTGCACTACTAATAACTACTCAATTTAACTATAAACAGTAAAAACTAAACATATATAAAAGTCCAATGACTAAAAAGCAAAAAATAACATCAAAACCGAAAAAAGCTTCCAGTACGATTGTCAACAAAGAATTAGGGAAACGATTACGTCACAAAATTTAGTGAACATAGGCTTAAATGGGATCAAGCGCTTCTTATTAAAAAGTTAATCTCCTTGAGCTGGAATCCCCTATACAACAAATTACGGTTAAAAAAATGTTGAAGTCTTGATTTTTATAAGCTTATATAAAAAGAATTCGTATAAACATAGGTCGGGAATATCGTTGTTTAAAATACACGGTGTTAAAGTTAACATGTTTTTATTGTTATCTAAAATACCTGTTAACCAATTTTGATTAAATTTGGCAGTAAAAGCAGTATTTTCCTCTGTTTAAATAAATTAAAAAAGAAAATAGGTATAAAGAATGCGCAAAAGTCAAAGGCGTACATTTTTTGGTTAGAAATATTTGTTTGGGAGTCACTCGCGCTGCGCCGCTGGACGCCACACATGTTATGCTCGTTGAAAAAATAGTGTTCCAAACACGTGCTGGAACTATACTATGGCGAAAAATTATGTGTTTAAAGGTTTTGTAAATCATGTATACAAAGTCAACATTTTCTATTCGTGAATTATATTTTTTCACAAGCAAAAAATTGTATCAAGAATAACGTTTTTTGATAAAAATATTTACTGCTATGACATAACGGAGTCCATCGAAGGGATAAATAAAAGCAAATATGTCCTCCAATTCGCAGATGACACAGCTTTGGTAACTCATGCAAAAACAAACTCCACAGCCGCAAATGACCTTCAGTTATTAACAGATGATGTAGAAAATGGTTTAAGAAATGGCGCCTGATTCCCAATCCACTTAAATCACAGTTTATTCTGTTTAACCACTCTCTCAAACCTAATTCACCGCAAATTCGCGTCTTTAACTAACCGATCAGACCAAAACCAACTGCAAAATATCTCGGCATAGAGTTAGATGCCAAGCTAAACTTTGACCAACATACCAAAACTATTAAAAGTAAAACAATTGGTCGAGCTAAATACTTTCGAGCTCTAACTTACAAGAATGAAGGAATAACCATAAGAACAGCGACAAAAATATACAAATCAATATGTAGACCAATCTTGGAATATGGACACACACTATTTTTAAATCTTAGAGGGCCAGCAGTCAGAAACATATCAGTTGCAGAAACTTCCTCTATACGAACCATAACCAAAATGAGAAACCCCAGAATAATTTACACAATCCAAGTAATGAGCTTTTGTATCAAAAACACACATACAACCAATACATGACAGGATACAATTACTTAACACAAAATTTGTAAAGAAAACACACAATATCGAGAAAATGGAAACTCTTTGCAGAACTAGGGAAAACAGGCCTACAAGATATAGATTCCCTATAGAAACTATATTTGAAAAAAATTGTCAATCTGCATAAAATTAATAAGTTCCTTATATTTTGATATTTTTAATTACTGTGAAATAATTTGAGTCTAAGCGTTACCTTAACATAGAATAAATATTTTTTTGTGTCAAACAAGATTATATTTTGTATATATGTTATAAGTTTAACAAATAATTATTGTAATTTAAACAAAAATTGTAAAATTTACCATGGCTGAAGGACTTCAGTCAAGGGCCATTTGGGAAACCAATAAAAACGTTTAAATAAATAAAAATAAAATAAAATGTTTGATCCGTTTGTACTCTTGTAAACCCGATCTTTGGACAGGGCAGTCTGTATATATGAGTAAACACGGTGATTCACAGTATTTAAAGTTAATTAAGAGATAAAGGGCTAGAATAGTTAAACTTTATTTAACTACCATTTAACTGTCAAAGTTAAAACAAATATTTGATTTAAATTAAATAGGGTGCAGTTAGATCAAATATCTTCATAATCTCCATAATAATAAAACCCAGAGATCAAAGAGTAAAAATAAAGTTTACAAACTAAAATTCAAACTTCCTTTGTCTAAATAGTATAATTTTTGAATAAATAGAGCAGTTAAATAACCTGTATATAATAGCTTTGTTCGCGGGTCGATTCTGAACCGGTTCTGGGACTATTCGCATCCGCAGTGAAAATGCAGCGTTCGCGGTTAGTAAAATCCTGAATTTTTAGTAACAGTTCTGTGTTCGCGGGTTACAATGGAATCGTTACCGGTTCGTAACCTGATTAGCAGTCCTGGAATTTTTGTTGGAACTAAAAGTTTAGTTCGGAATTTCATGCGCATTGTCGACATGGTCAGCTGTTTTCTGTTTTTGTGGTCCAGAAATAAACCGTTGTATTATAGTTTATTTATTTCTGCCACTTTTTATGCGGGTTAATATACCTGTTGAATATTTTTTTTATATTTTTGTGATTCTGAGCGTATATAAACAAAGGATTTTTAATTGTATTCCGTATGAATGTATGTATGCAATAAAATAAATAAAGATTTAATTAAAAATATAGACAATATTACAAGATTTTACCATTTCTTGTTGTTTGAATTTTATATTTAGTTAAATACACAGACTTATGTTAAAAACGAGAGGAAGCAGGGAATCCCTCGTCTTCCGCCGAGAGACCTCGAGTCGCTTTCGACAGTAGAACAATTTACCTTTTTGTTTAAATTATTTTTTTTTGTGTAGTATCCAATTTAATCATGAAAAATCCTAACCAAAAGGCTAGGTTAGAATACATCCTCAGCTGTATAGAAAATCATTCGCGGTAAATAAAAATTCCGAACTAATAAATAACTAGACATGCGCTTTAAAACAATTCTAAACCAGTTCGGTTCTGGTTCAGAATCGGTTCATTACTGGATCCGCGAACAAAGCTTAATGTTAAGTAGACGCACGGACTGCTCTATACAGGGTGGCCGCCGAGGTATCCGAGAAACTTTGGATATGAATTCTATGACTAATTTTAAGCAAAAGCTATTTAATTTATTTTTTCGAATTTCAAACGGTTTTTGAATTATTTGGATTTTTAGTTGCCAATTCTAGAGAAATAAAATAACATTTGTTGCGACTAGTTTGCATAGGTAATTTAGCTGTTGGATATTTTATTTTTTCGCACAAGTTCTGTTAAAATCATGCCTGTATTTTATTCCCATGATTTTAACACAGCTTATGCGGAAAATAAAATAACCAATAGCTGTCAATGATGACAATTTACGAATAAACAGTCATTATTACAACTTAAAGTGCTAATTATTAAATTACCTATGAAAACTAGTCGCAACAATGTCATTTCCTTACACTAGAATTGGCAACTTCAAACCTAAATAATTCAAGAACCGTTGGGAATTCGAAAAAGTTAATTAATTTATTTTTGCTTAAAATTACTTATAGAATTTAAATCCGAAGTTCCTCGAATACCTCGGCAGCCACCCTGTATAGTGTGACCACCAAGTATACAGGGTGATCATTTTTAAGTCGGCACTATTGCTAACTTCTTTATTATTGGAGATACGAAGTCGATTAAATTAGCAAAGTAGTAGCATTTTTTCGCTGATTAACGTGCTGCCAACAAAAAAACAAATGAACATCGGGTTTTCAATTTATTACCTGAAATATACCTTTTAAAATTAAACACCCTGTATATTATATCACTATTCGAAAGATCTATCAAAAACCATTAAAAAAGTCCTCATAATTATGTTATATCCAATGTTTAATAGTTTCGGAAATATGGCCATCCTCAGGAATTTGATAGTAAACTGGCATTTTTTAAGTAGAACATCCTGTATATTGCATTGCCATTAAATAGATATTTGAAAGCGCTTTAAGAAAATACCAAATTTGATATGTTCATTTCTTATAGTTTTGAAAACATGTCCATCCAAATCTGAAAATTATGTAAAATTTTTAATATCTATACAGCTCCAAGTTATAAGCACTAACTTTGGTGTTAAAGATAAAATAGGGAAGACTCTTTGTTTGACCTCCGGACAGTGCGGACGTGCGTAGAGGACTACAAAGTTCTTCCCGGAGTGGCGGCTAGAGGTGTCGTACGAACGTTTTTACCTTCGGGGATCAAGGAAAGATTCACGCTAAATTGACGGCATCTTTCTTCTGGATCTAAGCGCTGTGAGCAAAGATTGGTGGTGAACACGAGGTATTTCTCAAATGGCGGAAAATAGATGGGCGTGCCATGGGAACTGTCAGTAGTGAAAGTAAAGGTTATACGTAACACCAGTAGCAGATCTTGGTTTGACAGCCGACAATTTATGCATTGCATCGATTGTTGAATTGTTTGTTTTCTTTTGGAATTTCTGGGAGATACGAGCTCGATTATTCAGATTTTCTGCCGACGAAGCCCTGGAAAGCATAGTCCGGAAGGGGAGAGTGGTAAATTGGACCTGAAGGGACCAAAACCAAGAAAAAAAATAGAGAGAGAGAGAGAGAAAGATAAAATAGACATTTTATCTACTATTCTTCTACTAACCAAAACTATAAGATGTAGACCTACCAAATTTGGTATTTTTGTAAAGCTCTTTAAAATATCTATTTAATGTTAATGCAATATACAGGGTATTCTACTTAAAAATGCCAGTTTACTATTAAATTCCCGAGGATGGTTATAGTTCCGAAACTATTGAAAATTGGGTATAACACGTAAGGACTTTTTTAATGATTTTTGATAGATCTTTCGAATAGTAATACAATATACAGGGTGTTCCATTTAAAAAAGCATATTTTTTGCAATAAATCGTAAAGTCGATGTTCAATTGTTTTTTTGTTGACAGCACGGTAATCAGCGGAAAAAATACTACTACTTTGCTAATTTAACCGACTTCGTATCTTCAATAATAAAGAAGAAAAATTGAACTTAATTGAAACACTATAGATGGACACAGTGGGACAATACAGCTGTTCGCCTCATTAATGAGCCATTTTTTTTACAGAAAAACTTAATTTTCTCGCCCATCGTCGGGCTGAGGGGGATTTTGCTTTTTATACTTACTTCGATGGCGTTTGCTCTAAAGACTTGTCCAATATAATTCCACCACTTACAGTTCCCCAGCAGAGAAACTCGTGGTGCCACACGTATGCATCCCTGTACGGTCCAACTGGACAGGCTCCGAACTTCCCACTTTGTTTATTTCTAGAGTTTCAAAAATGTGAAACCTGCTGTCACGTGAGAGGGGGACCTTCCTTCCCCTCAAATCTTCAAATACCTAAGTTTCGTGTCAATAAACTACCTCTTACCACGCTTTAAGATAGCCGCGGTACGTTAGCATTTAGGCTTTTAGCTTTCGTAGAGTGTTTAAAGATAAAAAAACAAGGTTAATTTTACAACAATGATTTCTTTATGTAAGTAAATTAATTTTGTTTATTGTTGTTTACTAATTTTGAAAAAGGAAGAAACGAAAAAGTAGATAAAAGTGTTTTAAATAGGATGTGTGATGATTTTTGATGTAACTTTATAATTTTCAGTATAATAAAACTCAGAGATCAAAGATTACAAATAAAGTTCACAAACTGAACCAGAAACTCGCTTTGTCAAATTAGTATAATTTCCAGATAAATAAAGCAGCAGCTAAATACCCTGTATATAACGTTAAGTAGAGGCACAGACTACTGACAACTGCTCTACATAGAGAGATAATCATCAAATTTATAGAGTCAACCAGCTAAATGGGGCCCTCTCTCTAAACTGGGTTAAGATAACAGGGAATCTGTGCATATAATTCCAGCTAATTGTAACTCCAATTAACTGGATGGAGACTTATTCTTTGGGTCCTAGATTATGCTCTATTATTAGCCTGAAGTTAATTAATATTATGAAATAAAATTAGTTTATTGGAAATTAGAATATTCTTGAACAAAACTTGCAAAATAAGGTTAATTTAGATATAAAAAAGAAAGAATAAAAAATACTTTTAACACAAGGGTAGTAAATCTTAAGTAAATATTTTTAAATAATTACCAATGTAAATAACAATTATTGCTCATAACTACTGAGAGTATTTTTGAACAAAACTTGCAAAATAAGGTTAATTTAGATATAAAAAAAGAAAGAATAAAAAATACTTTTAACACAAGGGTAGTAAATCTTAAGTAAATATTTTTAAATAATTACCAATGTAAATAACAATTATTGCTCATAACTACTGAGAGTATTTTTGCTTGCAAATTTGAAAAAAAATCAATAGCTTTTTTAGGGTAACTCAGCCATTCGTAGGAGGGGGACTTCCTTCAAATTACTCTTGTAACCACTAGGCAAAACTATAATATACTCGGCCAACTCCGCAGGTAATCGGAAATTATTGATTTTTGGCAAGCAACACAAAATTCTTCAGTAAAGAACTTATGGTTTCATCCGTTACTCCGTGACCGTACATAAACTATTTTTTGACGAGATGGTTAACGTTTATTAGGAAATAAACAAAATAAATAAGCTATGCACCAAGTAACAAATAACTTTAAGGTAATACTATACGAATGCAACACCTAATATACAGTATAAACAAAGGACAGAAACACAAACGTAAAAGATATGAAAATCTATCAGCTATAATCATTTAAGGGGGGGTAAGGTATTTAATTTACAACTCACGTTTTCAAAGTCGGTGCCCCTGATAACTCCAAAACTACTGCACCGATCCTTTTGAAATTTTAAACACTATTTCTGTACATCATTTACGAGGTAACGCTGTCGAGTTTTTTTTTAGCGCGTTGGTTTAAGGGGGGTAAGGTATTCAATTCACAACTCACGTTTTCAAAGTCGGTGCCCCTGATAACTCCAAAACTACTGCACCGATCCTTTTGAAATTTTAAACACTATTTCTGTACATCATTTACGAGGTAACGCTGTCGAGTTTTTTTTTCATAATTTTGATTTTGCAATAACAAATTAGCCGATTTTTTCCCACAAAATTGTATTTTTCACTTCAAAGTGTTCGAAAAAATGAAAAAATTTGAAAAAAAAACTCGACAGCGTTACCTGGGGAAAACTATTATCTAACGAATGAACTTTGATTTTTTGATTTCGGATGATCCAGCACCAAGTTATGAGGGGCACCGCAATTCAACTTTTTTCGAGACACGTCCGAACAATTGCTGCCATTGCCGTATTTTTTAATATTTTTTTGTAAAAATTTGATGAAACATTCTTCGAATGTCATACTTTAATGTACCATTGGTTGAGTAAATAAATTTTAACTGTGTCGTCAGAAATAAAATCACGAAAACATGGCTTTTTTGTACGATTTGACCTTGGGCCCCCTTAAATCAACCTTAAAGCGAAATAGCGTACACCCATGGGCACCGCTAAGGGGGTGCAAGAGAGAGCACTTGCACCTCCCTGGCTTTTGAATGAAATACCCTCTCGAATTAAATTCAACAATCAAAAAAGTACGTTTTGTTTTTAACATTTAATTTAACAAAAAATTGTTTTTTTTTACATTCCCCTAAAAGTTATCCTAGCGACGCCCATGTATAGGCATTTACTAAAACTGCCTTCACACCTCACGAATTAATCTACCGCGAATGTGCGTGCGTTCGCTCTTGCAGCCGTGTTTAGATTATACGAGCATCGACCCATAGACCTATTCCCAGTAATCCATTTGCGCACGCACTGATGAAAAAGAAAACATAACGCGCACATTTACCACTTTACTAAAGTCAAATTTTCTTGCTAACCGTATTCGTCTCACTGGTTTAAACTGTATTTGAAAATGACAATATAAATATGAGAATCAAGAAAATGTATGTTTTCAGCCCAATAAACTTTTAAGTTATGATTATAATTTTTATTTTTTATGATTAATATGTACTTTTGTTTACACCAAATATAAACATTTTTCACTTGCCATGTACACCCAGGTAAAAAGTTAACGGAAAATCACCGAAACCAAGGTAAGTTTATATTTATAAGGTTGCGACATATCCTCAACTTTTAGGCGGTTCGAGGTCGGGGACGCAAGGAAGGGCACTTTTCGGAGAAAAGTTGGCAAGACTGGGTAAAAATCAAAGCTGAAGATCAATCCAGTGGCGTCTAGAATTTGCGCATTTTATTTTGCATTGTTTTGGAAGTAATATTTGTTGAAAGATGTAATTCCAAATGTTTTTTATTTAAAGTAAAAGAATTTAGAAGTTAATAACAATTAAAAACTGTTGTGTAAACGGTTGTTCTACTAATACAATAAACTGTATATCTCCGGCACTGAACAACATGGCCGAAAAATGGGAGATGGGACGTCATAACACGTCAAAGCAATATGGCCGAATGTCGTGACCTTATATGGACCGACTTTGACCGAAACAACTTTTTAATGAATACGATGCATACGCCCGCCCGACAAAGATAACTATATTGTTTTTAAATCATTGTCCGAGATGTATTTTAACACGATTAAATACGCGAAAATGTAATGTTTTTAAAATGTTTTGAACCGTATTAACAACAAAAATGGCTTAACTCCCTTAAACTGAGTAATTGAGCATTCACCGGGGCATTGCGCATGGTCAACCAGTTAAATGGGGGCCACCTGTCTAAACTAGGTTAAGACAACAGGGAATCTGTGCATATAATTCCAGCTAATTGTAACTCCAATTAACTGGATGGAGACTTATTCTTTGGGTCCTAGATTATGCTCTATTATTAGCCTGAAGTTAATTAATATTATTAAATAAAATTAGTTTATTAGAAATTAAGATATTCTTGAAGAAAACTTGCAAAATAAGGTTAATTTAGATAAAATGAAAGTAAAGAAAAGAAGGAAAAAACATTTCATTACAAGGGCATAGTTAGTATGTTTTAAGTAAATGTTTCCAAGGAGTACTTGCTTGTACATTAAAAAAAAAAACATTTTCTTTTTTTGGGGCAACTGAGCTTATAAAAGAAGGAAGACTCCCTTGATATTACTCTATTCCCACCATGTGAACTCTAATTAGTCTAGAAGTATTATTCCAAGCACGGTGGCAAACTAGCTAACCGCTGGCGCAAGCGCCAGAACTTTATACTTATTTTGCTTTCGCGGGGAGTAACGAGACCATAAGACCCATGGACATCAAACATCTGTCACAGCACCCCTAGGTCGCTCAGATCATGGCTTAGTTACTAATCGAGTTACTAAGAAATCGTCTGGGCTCGATGGCATACCAGCAATCGTTTTAAAAAATGTGCTCCAGAACTTGCACCAATCTTAACTCGGCTCTTTCGAATTTCTTACGACACAGGTATCTTTCCGGAGAGCTGGAAAGCTGCACGTGTTCAACCTATTCCCAAGAAAGGATCTAAATCTCTTCCATCTAGCTGTAGACCAATTTCAATTCTCACAGTTCTTTGTAAAGTAATGGAAAAATTAATTAATTCACAAATTCTTAAGTACTTAGAACACAAAATTTTGCATGACAGGCAGTATGGATTTCGCCACAAAAGATCTACAGCTGATCTTCTTTCCTTCGTATCACACTGTTGGAATAAGTCTCTTGAGTTTCTAGGTGAGTCCCAAATCGTTGCTCTTGGTATATCCAAAGCTTTTGACCAGGTCTGGCATGCAAATCTTCAAGTATTTAAGTCCCGTGTCAACAAACTCCCTCTTACCTCGCTTAAGCCACCCACGGTACGTTAGTTTTTAGGCCTTTGGCCTTCGTGGATTGTCCAAAGATTTAAAAAGAAACTTTTAGATAATTACATGTTAAGTTTTAGGCAGAACCACTGGTGTAGAAATCATTTCCAAATTATTGTATTTAAAAACTGAATTTGGGTTTCCTTTCCTTCCCTTTACCCAGAGAAAAAGCGAATCCGCTTTTAACCTTCGTGGTTTGTCCAAAGATAAAAAACATGTTTTGTGTATCGGATTGGGCGGGTTTCGTAACTGTAACCCTAAAAAGGTTTTAAAAGTGTTATTATCATGAGGTCAATTTCATTGCTGGCCCAGGGACTATGTTACATCAGGTAAACCACCTTTAATGATGTTTATGTTGTTGCCTATATTGGTTATAATATAATTAAAATCATCAACATCGACAAACGGCATACACTCTAACTAAAGGTGAAGGTGCGTTTACACTTGAGCACGCACGAATTGATCTACTGCAAATAGGTGTGAGTTCACTCTTGCAGTCGTGTTTATACTCTCTTCACTATAAATTGAGAAAAACACCTAAACAAAAAATGTATTTTATTGGTTTAAAACTATAGTAACCGGAGTAGAGCGAGGTATTCATTATCAATTTATAGTGGCCAAAATATAGATTATACGAGCATCGACACACAACCCTATTGGCAGTTATGAATTTGTGCGTAGTAATGAAGAAGGAAACACATCGCGCATATTGACCACTTCACTAACTCCCTCAAACTAATATGAGCATTTACCGGGGCATTGCGCATGGTCAACTAGTTAAATGGGGCCACCTGTCTAAACTAGGTTAAGATAACAGCTAATTGTAACTCCAGTTAACTGAATGAAGACTTATTTTTTGGTCCTAGATTATGCTGTATTATTAGCCTGAAGGTAATTAATATTTTAAAATAAAATTAGTTTATTAGAAATTAGATATTCTTGAACAAAATTTGCAAAATGAGGTTAATTTAGATGCAATGAAAGTAAAGAAAGGAAGAAAAAAATTATTTAGGGCAACTCAGTGCCGGATTAAGACTTCGTGGTGCCCTAAGCACTCAACTCTTTTGGTGCCCTTTAGGCAATACATTTTTTGACGACCAATAAAAAAAAATTGTTGCCAATTTTTTTAAAAAAGACCATTTCCTACCAAAAATTTTTGAAGAAAAAAATCTTTACCTCTCTAATAAACATATTTCTAACACAAAAACGGTTCTACTATTTTCTTCCCTTTCAACTCTTTAGTGGCATCTTTGTGGTGCCTCCCAGAACGTAATGCCCTAAGCGCTTAGTAATTTAGTAAAAAATAATATAACCTACCATACTCCTGAAATAACGTCGATACTGTTTTGATTTTAAATTTAATTTAATAATTCATGGTGCTTTTTTTATTCTTATATATTATTTTTTCCTTTTGATGGACATTTTTTCACTTGTACCCCATACAGGATGGTTCTCCTTTCTTCTTCTCTCCATAGATAATATACAACTTTTTACCTCTAACGCCATCTATTAAATAATTTATTATTACCATCGATTCAAGTAGTAGACAAAGAGAATGGACAAGGGGAGAGAAACAGGTGATTTACCCCCACCAATTAAAAAATGGCACACACTTGCGACTTGTAATTGTGTTCAGCGACCGAAAGAGCTCGTCAAAGTTTTATTTTATTCTTGCTTAAAGTTGGTAAAAGCACGTGCTTTTTCAGGACGCACTTTTACGTAACATTTTTGTGTCTGAATCAATACCATCAGCCAAATATATCGAACTTTAACCGGTTTGATGGTTAGCGGAATATCACGTCATGCGCATGGGAGGTTCTTTTTTCGGCTTGCTATTGGCTGTTATAAATGTCAAAATTCTTGACTTTCATAGTTTCAATATGTTCAATATGGCTGATGTTTTGTGACTGTTGTGGCTGTATATTTGTTTTGTTTTATTTGGTTTAATTTTACATTTGGGGAATTGAAGGGGATTTAATATTTTATCACTATACTATCCAAACTGCAAACTTTCCAATCTATATCCTTAAAATTTTAAATAAATTCTAATTTCTATTTTATTAAATTATTCCCAATCTATTATTTATTAGTGGCGCGTGGCGCTATCTCATGTTAATGCATTAAACAAATTAAACAAGAGAATTAGGATTCTATATTATCGACCCAGCAGCGTTCAGCCGGCTTGGCTGTCCATGAGAGCGGTTTTCCGCTCGCGGATGATAATTCAGCGTTGTAATTTGTTAGTGCGAATTTAAAATGCTTTTCCCGCCAATCACAACGCTGACATGGACAGTAGGCTTGTTTTTGGTATCGATAACCCTGCCTGGCCTGGGATTCCCAAACGCGTCTTTTATCTACTTTTCTGTAGCCGTTGTGTCCAAAAAATGAGCTATGTTATAGCTTATATTTCAATTAGCTTTTGAAGTAATAACATAATGTCTAATAAATACAGAAGTGTGGGGATTTTTTTCGTTAGAAACCCTGTTTTTGGGGATTTCATGTGCATGAAGAAGGCATCTTATTTTTATAACAATCGGTTAATTAAAAAAAAATGGGGAGTTTTGCTTTTGAGTCCCAAATTTAAGGGATTTTTAAATATCAATTGGGTAAATTGCGCTGCCTGATCTGGCAACCCTGCTGCCTATTCCAAATTCGAAGAGTGGTTTATGTGAAATGATTAAATCTCTTAATTTTTATCCCCTAATTCCATTCCCTTAAAGCAATTTTGTAATTATTATAAAAGTCCTCCTTTATTATCCGAATATCAGAGGACACAAAAAACTGAATAAAATTGCTCATTCATCCTGCTTTTTACCAATATACGCAATAAGACGCCAAAATCACTTTATAATAGAGATGTTGATTTACGTTACTTTTGAATACTCGTTACTATTCGTTACTCGACTACTAAGTAATCATTTAATATATTCGTTACTATCGTTATTTTGATTACTGATTACTGTAATTGTATTCAATTAAATCACAATTAGTGCAACTAAATCAGAAGAAGAAATTCCACATTTCATTTTTCTTCTGAGAAGATCGGTATAAAATTCTATATTATTTTGGCCTATTTTTAAAAACCGCTTTATACCTATTGATGTAAGTATACCAACATTACCAATCTACATATCAAATAAAATTATTCGTCTTACCTTGTGTTATGCTATATGGTCACTTAAATTTCACAAGCTAAATAATATTAATCTCTTATAATAATTAATAATTTTACAAGGGACAAAAAATAAACATGCATCAACGCGTCGTATCGCCAGGGATCAAAGATAAAGGAAGAAAACAAAATATTGCGTCGTCCGACATCGGTATCTCATCTCTGAACTGAGAGAAAAACGTACTTCGGGGAATCACATATTTAAAATGCAAGCATTGCAAACCGACATTACCGACCGGCTTCAAGCTAGTGATGTGAGAATACGTATTAATTATTCCGTCTATTCCGAATAGTAAACTATTACGAATTAATCCGAATATCAAAATATTACGTATTAGTTAAATCCGTTAAATGTTACGTGTATATATGCAACCCGTAATGTCGCCTGATATTCGTAACCCGTCATAGGAATACGAAGGCGAACGTCGCTAACGGATGAAAATAGGGAATACGGTATATCTACTATTTATTATTAAATGGAGTCGGGTCGGGGCGGGGATATGTTCGTCGGAAATACTCGGAATAATCTAATTCGGATACGAATGATTTCCATCAAGCGCAATGTTGCCGCACCCTTCGATGCGTGGAAATAATACGGAATAGTAATACGTAATAGTACATTCCGAATATCAAACTATTCCGAAACCATACATTCCGAATATCAAAATCATCCGAATATTTACAACACTACTTCAAGCATTTAAACAAACAACGTTGCCAGATTCAGATTGTCACGTCCTACTTCTTCTTTATTGTTACCTTTTACAAATACAATTTAAACGCGTTAGTTTAGTTACAATAGTTACTTAAGTTATTATAGTTACTCCCTGATTTTGGATTACCGACTTACTATTACTGATGAATACTAAAATACTCGAAGAAATCAAAGTACCGAAAGTAATCATTTAATTTTCGGATCAATATTCGTTACTGCATTATTTGTCGAGTAACGAGTACTCGAGTAACGAATAGTTACTTTTTCAACATCACTACTTTATAATAGTTTTATAACTCCTAGTCGGTACCAAACACAATAAAGCGCCATCGGTTGACTATTTTAAAAAGTACTTATATTTAAAAATAACAAATTCCTATGTCCTATTTATACGCTATGTTTTACTTTAATTAATTAGTCAATAAATTGCAATAATTTAATTTGTGCCAAGTAAATAAAAAAATACCCCAGTAGATCTTGTTGTAATTTATCAAGTTCGTTTAATAGGTAAGGTTGCCTCGTAAGCCTTGCAACATGGCGGACCATACGTCACATATGTATTTTGCTCATTATTTAATGAAGTTTTTAACAGTGTAGTTTGTGTTTTTTGTCAATATTAAAGAAATACTTTTTAATACTGTTAATTCCAGTTATTACCGTAACTTCTTTATTTCCTATTAATAAATTATTGATTATTCTAGCTGATTTTTAAATATTGTATATCGCGCTCTTTCGCTCTCATAGCATTATCCGTCTAGACATCCTTGTTTGCTATGTTGGCGCCAATAAGGAACCAGCAGTGCGGTACATATGTGTCGTAATGAGGCAACCTTACCTATTAAACGACCTTGGTAATTTATAGCAGAAATTTTGGTAACATTTTATATCAAATTCTTGTTGCCAACCTTTGTCAAACTAAACATTTTGAAGTTATTGTTTTTTTCTTCCGATGGCGATGTTTTGTCGTGATACTGTGTTTATAATTCAATGGTATTTAGCGTTTTCTAGTCTTGGTTGTAGTAAAAAAATGTTTAATATGATCTTATAAAATTTCTGTTTTTGTCTTCGAATGAGACACTGCTTCGTTACCAGCTCAGCCCTTAGAAATTAATTAAATTGTTAAACTTTAGAACTGAAAAAAGATAATGCGCTGTGAATAAATAACTTCTAAAAATTAAATATAAAGTTTGACTATAGCCGGTTGTCCATGAGAGCGGTTTTCCGCTCGGGGATGATAATTCAGTGTTGTAATTGGCGGGAAATGCATTTTAAATTTGCACTAACCAATCACAACGCTGAATTTATCATCCGCGAGCGGAAAACCGCTCTCATGGACAACTGGCTTATAGCGGTATTCTTTCGAGAAATTATCAGTGATCAAAGTGATAATTGACCAAGGTTAGTTTATATTTATTTATAAGGTTGCGACACATCCTCAACTTTTAGGCTGTTCAAGGTCGGAGACGCAAGGAAGGGCACTCCACGAAGAAAAGTTGGCAAGACTGGGTAAAATGAAAGCTGATGATCAATCCAGTGGCGTCTAGAATTTGCGCATTTCATTTTGCATTGTTTTGGAAGTGATATTTGTTGAAAGATGTAATTCAAAATGTTTTTTATTTAAAGTAAAAGAATTTACAACTTAATAATAATTAAAAACTGTTGTGTAAACGGTTGTTCTACTAATACAATTAACTGTATATCTCCGGCACTAAACAACATGGCCGAAAAATGGGAGCTGTGACGTCATAACACGTCAAAGCAATATGGCCGAATGTCGCGACCCTGTATAGACCGACGTTGAATTATTTCTATGAAATAAAATTTGTTTATTAAAAATATCATTCTTAAAATTACTTCTGTGACCACGAGGGAAACTAATTCGTCTTGATGTCCAATCTAATTCGTTTTTTTTTAAATTTAAATTATTTTATAAGTCCTTTATAACCATATATCGAAGGACTCTAAAAATTAGTTACTATTACTACACCCAGTTTCAGTTATTTGAATCAAGAAAAATGAATATGATTTTAAGAATGCCAATTATAACGCAAAAATTCTTTATAATAATTTTGTAACTTCTAGAAGGTACCAAGCACAATAAGGCACCATCTATTGACTATTTCAAAAATTACTCGCACATTTTAAGAATTAGCAAATTCTTATACCCCTTTACACCACATGTTTTACCCCATTTTTTTGTTGCTGGTATGAAAAAGAAAATACTCCTGTAGATCTTACTGTTTAAAAATTGGTCACAAATTTTAAAAATTAATAAATTTATGCCCGCTTTACACCACATTTTTTATTACAATTTATTGGTCAATTGATTGCAACAAAAACACTTACTAGATCATCATATTGTTATTTATTGCAGACATTTTGGTGTAACAAAGGTCAAGGTGTTGTTGCCAAACTATACAATAACTTGAGATTATCATTCTTTCAGACAGTAGCGTTTTTTTCGTAATATTTTGTTTATAGTGCACAATTTTTGTGTTTTCTAGTTTGTTATAAATAAAATTAATGTTTTTATCTTTGTGGTACCGCTTTATTGCCAGCTCATCTTACAGAAATATTTTTTTTTTTTTAACTAAATAAATGTTGTGTTATAAATAAATATCTGTTAAACATGTGTTAAAGAATGTTTCTATTTAATTTCTTTAGATAAAATCACCTCTAATGATATTTATTTTATTACCTTTATCAGTTATAATCATAAATAAACCAACCCTAAAGTGAAATAGCATACGCCCATGGGCGCCGAGAGGGGGTGCACTTGCACCTCCCTGGCGTTTTAATAAAAACCCGCGCTATTTAATTTCAATATTCAAAACTAGGTTTTGTTTTCAACATTAAATTTAACAACAAATTGTTAGATGAAGACTGTTTTTGCTCTTTAGTTTTTCATGAAGCCCTTTTTTGCTCTTTAAAAATGTTTGCACCGACTAAAAGTCAGCATTGGTATAGAAAACGCGATATAACACGTTGAAGGACGCTGCAGCCCTGAGTATATCGATTTATAAGGTTTTGACAACAATGGAGATTTGATTAAGAAATTTAAAAAAGATTCAACTAACCATGCCAATACCCTACGGGATAATCTTTTTAATAAGTAGCGCTAGATTTTTTATATTTGTCCGAAAATATAGGTTATGTTTGTGACGTCACTTTTTGCCATAATATTTTTTTATCTTACAAAGTAAACAGATACTTGAATAAAATAAAATAAAACCACTTTAAAAACATAAAAAATACTATCTTTAATAATGATTTAAACGTGAATTTATTTTTTAAAAATATCCAAGGTCAGTGACCCCTGTTCACAGCTTTAAAATTTTCTATAACTGCACTACTAAAAACTACTCAATGTAACTATACACAGTAAAACTAAACATATATAAAAGTCCAATGACTAAAAGCAAAAATAACACCAAAACCACAAAGAAAGCTTCCAGTACGATTGTAAACAAAGAATTAGGAAAAGGATTACGTCACAAAATTTAGCGAACATAGGCTTAAATGGGATCGAGCGCTCCTTAGAAAGTTTCTCTTTGGCCAATACTAGAGTTCATCAGCTAAAAGAATAGTTAATGCACTCGACGACGCGGCTCCGATCAGGCCCCTCCTTTCCCGCCTTTCCTCCGACGACTTCTTGGCTAAAACAAAGCCTATAGTGATGGGCAAAAAGTATCTATCCGATAAAAAAGATTCGATACTTTCCGAAGTCAGAAGTATCCGATACTTTTTGATAAATGTATCGAATACTGACAATACTGCAGTGGTTTATGTAGAAGTCGATATCGATATAGATTCGGTCTTAGGTATTGGGAACCAAAAGGAATAAAAACTAAGGTAGTCTTCAGAGATTGGTACTTAATATGAATACGATTTTTGGGTTATTGCATGTTCCAGTTGTCAATTGAATATAGGCAAACTTTTGGAACTTAAAGTGTTTCATTTTGATTTCTAACACTTAACTGAAGCAAAAGGCTGAAATTGTTGTAGCAATAACAAATATATCAATGATATTTAAAATTCAGGGTATCGCTTATCAATTATTTCTAGTTTATACTGATACCTACTTATCGGAGACCGAGACCGCATAATAAAAGTAAACAAACAGTGGGCAATACTAACGGAAATAAATCGAGCCGCTATATTATTATAGTATCGGTATTGCGTACTCTGTATATGATACTTAGAGATAAAGTATCGGTATCTATTCGATACTTGCAAAAGTATTGATTACCCATATCTAAAAGCCTGTTATGCTTTTCTATACTGTGCAGTCGTTCACTTGGCATGGTACACGGTGGCTCGACCTTGCTGACACTGTTTAAAAGCCGCTTTCAAACGCGCCGCGAGTGCATTAATTAATTATTCTTTTAGTTGATAAACTCTGCTAATACTGTCTTTGAATTTTTATTTTGTCTTGTTAAAATCTTATAAATCGATATTCACGGAGCTGCAATAAATCGATACACGGGGCTGCAGCCAGGGTTGCCAGATTAGGGATTTTCCCCAAAATCAGGGTATTTCTTTGGTTGGGTATTTTTTTCTGGGGATTTCTTTTGGGGAAAATAAGTTTAATTTGGGGAATTAAAGGGGATTTAAGATTTCATTACTATACTATCCAAAGTGCAAACTTTCCAATCTATATTCTTGAAATTCTAAATAAATTCTAATTTTTATTGAATCAAATTATTCCCAATCTATTATTTATTAGTGGCGCGTAGCGCTATCTCATGTTAATGCATTAAACAAATTACCTAACTATTTGTTTTGTCAAAATTGTTTATTAGTGGCACCATCTCATGTTGATGCATTAAACAAGAAAATTATGATTCTATATTATCGACCCAGCCGCGGTCGGCGTGTTTTTGGTATCGATAACCCTGCCTGGCCTAGGATTCCCAAAACCGGGGTATACACACACAAACAAATTTCTGTTTTGTCCGAGTTTGATTTTTCGTAGCGCGCGTCGTGCAAAGTTGTGCATGTGTAGGACACGTTTCAGTTTAGGAACATTGTTTACGGAGTTATATTGTTGGTTTTGAGTTAAAATAATGGCTCTTTGGTGCCAGAAAATAAATTGCGCGATTTTATAGATTGGTACCAAAGTTATCAATGCTTTTGGAAAGTTAAAAGTTATGAATACATTGACAAAAAAAATCTTTTCGCTGAATTACGCTTATGTTCAAGTTGATCACACCATCAGCTGCCTAAACTGACAGGTACATCTGAATCGTGTGTATACCGGGGTATACACTGTCATGCAAACCTAAAACGCACTTGCATGAAACCAAATGTCAAATAAACTTTTGATACACACGATTCAGATGTACCTGCCAGTTTTGCGAAAAAAAAATTTCAATGTATTTATTACTTTTAACTTTCCAAAAGCATGGATAACCTTGGTACATATCTA
This sequence comes from Listronotus bonariensis, assembly GCA_014170235.1. Taxonomy (NCBI): domain Eukaryota; kingdom Metazoa; phylum Arthropoda; class Insecta; order Coleoptera; family Curculionidae; genus Listronotus; species Listronotus bonariensis. The sequence goes on from JACEGR010001147.1 coordinate 168,823, forward strand.
TAAAATCACGCAATACATCTTCCTGGCGCCAAAGAGCTATTTTGTTAACTCAAAACTAACAATATAACCCCGTAAACGACGTCCCTAAACTGAAACGTTAACTGACGTGTCCTACACATGCACAAGTTTGCACGACGTGCGCCACGAAAAATCAAACTCGGCCATCGAGTCACATGCCAAGCCAGATGTGGCAGTTTTTTAATACACACGGTCAAATTTGCGCCCGACTTTCATTTGACATTTGCTTTCATGCAAGTGCGTTTCAGGTTTGCATGACCGTGTATACCCCGGTAAACGCGTCTTTTATTTACTTTACTGTAGCCGTTGTGTCGAACCATAAAGTAACATACCTACGGATAAGAGAAACCATGGCATTCTAAAATTTTCGTACCGCTTTTGCGGCAGGCTTGTCATTTTTGCCAGTTTACACTTTAAATGCGTCGGTCCAAGCCTCGCCTCGAGTAACATCAGCGGTTGGGAGACACGTAAGCTTACTGAAATGACTAACTGGCGGTATTTCAACGAGAAACGAATAAAACTATATTGGGAGTTTTCGCATGACCTGTCCTTAAATCGGCTATTCCATGATAACTCTTATAATTTCCTTACTCTATGGTCGAACAAATGAGCTATGTTATAGTTATATTTTAATTAGTTTTTTGAAGTAATAACATAATGTCTAATAAATACAGAAGTGTGGGGATTTTTTCGTTAGAAAGCCTATTTTTGGGGATTTTATGTGCATGAAGAACACATTTTATTAAAAAAACGGTTGATTATTTAAAAAAAAAATGGGGATTTTGCTTTTGAGCCGCAAATTTAGGGGATTTTTAAATATCAAATTGGGTAAATTGCGCTGACTGATCTGGCAACCCTGCCTTGCCGACACTGTTTAAAAGCCGCTTTCAAACGCGCCGCGAGTGCATTAATTATTCTTTTAGTTGATAAACTCTGTCAATACTGTCTTTGATTTTTTATATTGTGTCAAAATCTTATAAATCGATATTCACGGAGCAGCAATAAATCGATATACGGGGCTGCAGCTAACCACAGACTATATCAATTATTTGTTATTAATCTCAAAGGTCCTCAACCGACATAATATGTCTAAGCGGCATGCACGGTACATATTATGTCAAAGCATGCAAGAGGACACCAAAAATTGTAAGAAATATAGGGTTGAGAGTATTGCATTTTAATCATTTAAGTAAGCGTCATAATAGTTATTTATAATAATTTTATAACTAGTAGTAGGTGTAACATGCAATGAGGCGTCCCCTGTCGGCTAATTTTAAAATTACTTATAGTGTATTAAAACATGCTTATGCCCAAAGTCGGTCTATATAAGGTCACGACATTCGGCCATATTGCTTTGACGTGTTATGACGTCAGATCTCCCATTTTTCGGCCATGTTGGTCAGTGCCGGAGATATACAGTTTATTGTGTTAGTGAACAACCGTTTATACAACAGTTTTTAATTATTATTAAGTTGTAAATTCTTTTAATTTAAATAAAAAACATTTGGAATTACATCTTTCAACAAATATCACTTCCAAAACAATGCAAAATAAAATGCGCAAATTCTAGACACCACTGGATGGATCATCAGCTTTGATTTTACCCAGTCTTGCCAACTTTTCTTCGTGGAGTGCCCTTCCTTGCGTCCCCGACCTCGAACCGCCTAAAAGTTGAGGATATGTCGCAACCTTATAAATATAAACTAACCTTGGCTCATCCCCACTTTACACCACTTACAATACAGGGTGTTAAACTTAAAAAAGAAAATCGGGGTTTTAATAATACCTTAAATATGCCTTATCCCATTTTAATAAAAATTGGCGTGTTTGTTAAAATAGGAAGTTAATTTAGCCCTAAACTAATTTTAATTTGTAAGACCAGTGGCGACGCGGGACGCATCCTAGCTAAAATTATTGACTAAAAAATGTACGCCACTGACTTTTTGCAACTTTTATATTTTTTCCAGATGAAACACCTAAAAATACAACGTTTTTGTGCCTTCATATTTTTAAGTAAGTTGCTTAGTTTTCCAGAAAAATAAAATAAAATCCGCCCAATTGCATAATCGTGGATCATAAAAGAAGTAAAGTAAAATAAAAAGCACCGAAATCTGTAATCTGATTGGTTTGAGGCGCCACAGACGGTCATGCAAAACTGTCACATTGGGGAACAATGGTTAGTTCTGGTTATGTAAATCTTTTTTTTAAATTTGCTTTATTATTTATTATATTCAAGTCCTGGGGGAATCTCTATTATACCATTTCGCACACGAGATATGTAAATGTCCCATAAAAAGTCAAAAATGTATTCTGGAATCTCGAAATAGACATTTTTCATGCGAGAAAATCACGCGAAGTCCAGAACATGCGTCATTAATATGTCGTGTTCGATCAATCAAAAATCACTCTTATTTTTTTTTAGAATCTTTAAGGGTGAATTTGTTGGTAAATTTACCACTTAAGAGGACTTTGACATTTGTAACAAGATCAATAAGTTTTTCTTTTTTTTTTGCTCTTCTTGCTCATTAAAAGGATATTATAGAAGATTGTTAAAAACTTCTACATTATACAAGATGTCCAATAACTCAATCGACAAACTTTAAGGGGTTATTCTATAATAAAAATTAGAAAAAACTACGTATAAACATATGTCCAAACGTCTTAGTTTTTCAACTACGTTTTGTTAAAACATTTAAAAAAAAAATGAAGATATTTTTAAAAAATTGAGAAACACACCTTTCCACCAGAAGATATTTCTGGCATACAAGAAAAAATAATTTTACCATTGTCGTCCATGAGGGTTTAAAGTAAATATTGTTTAAGAAGAAAAATAGTAGGCCACAGTATTTTGTAAAATAAAATATTTTTTAAATCCAGGTGAAGTTTAAAAGAAATTTGATTTGTTTTGACTTTTTGTTTGATGTACGGTTTTTGCGTAAATAAATATGGAACCATGTTTTGGCATGGTCAGTTTGTATTCATAATATCCAATTGTAGAGTAAAAAATTACCTTCGTTATTTATTCTTTAATTAGATAGGGATTTGACCATGCCGAGAAATGGTTTCTATTTATTTACGCGAAAACGGTACATTAAACAAAAAAAAGTCAGGAGATCAAATTTGTTCTAAAACTAAACAAAGATTTAAAAATAATTTTAATTTTAGAAAAATGCACGTACCATTTTTTCCTTAAATAATATTTACCTTAAACCCTAATGGACGACACTGGTAATTTTTTTTCTTGTATGCCAAAAATGTCTGCTGGTGCAAAGGGTGCGTCTCCCAAATTTTTTAATAATATCTGAATGTGTATATAAAAGTTATTATACAAAAAAACAGTATTTTTTAAAATGTTTAACACCCTCGTGGTTCAAAAACATATTTTAGCACTATACCCTAGTTTACACCGGGAGGACCAAATTTTTAGTTCGAGGTCTAAATGACGTCACGCGTACTTTATTCACGGTGTAAACACCTGAGTATTAAAATTTGCTACTCCAATTCAGTCCGTCTCAAATGGGGGTGACCAAATATGATTTTCTTTGGTGTAAACACGTCTGACTTTTTAGTGGACCAAAATGACAGCCTTGATCTTTGACAGTGCGCATTTTGAGGAAAAAAACGTTGAATTTCGGTCTTAACCTAATAATTTTGTTGTTTGTTTATATTTTTTAAAATTTTGTTGATATTTAACCAAAACTGTTTTCGTATTTTTTTCAAATGGAATTTAAAAGCGATACAGTTTTAAAAGATAAAAAATGAGGTTAGGTTCTGGTCATATGCTCAGCTGTCATTTTGGTACTAGGATTAAACGTGAATTAAATTGATCCATAAACTAAGTTGGTGTAAACACTAGTGAACTAACAAAATTAATCCTGGGTTTGGTCCACGGATCTAATTGGTCCTCGCGGTGTAAACTAGGCTTATGATAAACAATATTAATGTTATGTACAATCAAAATATAGACGCAAAAATTATATTAGTATTTAAAGACTTTATTCATACATATATTAATATTTTGATTTATGAACTTATCAGAGAGAATTTTTTACTGAGTTAATATTATAATCCGTTAAAAATAGATTTATACCATACACTTCGTGCTACTTTCACGCGGACTTTTTGCCAATGCCTGGAAAGAAGACGGTCTAAAGCAACAATAAAAACGCAATGCATCACCCTATCCGGAAAGGTTACATGCAGGCATTTTTTTTTTTTTCGAAAAACTAATGTGAAAAATCTTTTTTATTAAAAAAATGTGCATTTAAAGTAGAAAACTAACATGATTTACCGGTATTTTTATATTAATTTATAATGAAATAAATGTTAGGCATTAAAACAATAAATCAACTAAGCTAATAATAAAATTGCAAATGTATCTATTACCGTTTTGGTATCTCGAATAATAACCTTTAAAGTACACAAATACATCAGGCAACTTTAATTTAACAAATCAGTATGAAACGCTACCCTCAATTAAAAACTTTAACAGATACCCAAATCGGTCTTATTTTCACAATAAACTTTTGACGCCGGTATTCTCGGACAGTTCTAAACAACTAGTTTATGGCGTTTCAGTGATGGAAAGTGTTATGCACCTGAACTACTCCGTTTTTCTTTCCCCTTGCCCCTTATGTACCAGCCCCTCTTTGGTTTTTGTGCTTCAAAACGTGTTTTTTTAAGGTTAAGGATGCATTTGTTGAAATTATTTGTTTAAAATGGAATTAGATATTAAAAGAGATTATTATTATAAAGCCAAGAGAGGTTAAAAACAACGAAATTTTAAAATTTCTTAAATTTATCTCTCTTCCTTGTCTAAGCATGCGTTCCAGTGACTAACTTTTATAGCAGATCAAGAGCTTCAAGCCCTGGAGCGTGACGCGCAAAAATTTTCGTCACTGGAAAGCTACCCCTGGCAACACTGTAATTTACCAACGATTCCAATTACCTACGGAGTTGGCCCATAAATAACCTACATTTAGATCCGCAGTGGTAAGAAGCATTTTTCGATTTTTACGACTTCGCGCAGTAAACAAATAGATGGGTGGACAAACATGCGCACTTAAAAGCCGTGGCAAAATACAAACACCGGCACCCCGTACCCCCGTCCGCGGTCTGACCGTCACGCTCATTAGCTACCGTACTCCGAACAGAAACCAAGACGCCGTCGACAAATTCTTTCCGATAATGCGGATAGTCTGTTTGGCGCTGCGTTCGCCCTCGATTTGCTGGCGCACAAACCCGTTTTTTTCGCCCATGAAATGTAACTTTTGATTTGCGCAGGTAATAACATTGGCAATCCATATAGATCAGTGAGTTGGCCGGGTAAGAAATTAGCGTAGCTGATTCCCAAAACTAAGACCACGGACCAGGGGCGGCATGTCCCCCCTTTGGTGCGACATCCTTTCTATTTTATTGTGTTTCATACATCATACATGTCTAATGGCAAATATGGGCATTTATTGAGGGTCCCCCCAAGGTTGGTCCAAGGGGTGAAGCTGATGATGGAATTGAAGAGTGAGGACCTTTTCAAATACGTGGGAAGGAGGTTTTGTGTAATTTTATAAAAAGAATGAAAGGTGAAAACAATAAAAAAATAGTTAGAGGACCTTTTAAAATTTTTGTTTTTTGCCACCTTACACACTTCTTCTTGGCCCATGCCCCCACCTCAGAAAGTCGATATGCCACAAACCACCTATTCTTTTAAATATATCAGAAGTCCTCCATTACTGACATACTGACGTATGTTTGAGGACACCAAAAATTGTATATATAGAGAACATTCGTCATCAATAAAGTTTTTTATCGCCAAATGGTTATTTATAATAATTTTATATTTTCTAGTCGGTACAAACACACTGGGACGCCATCTGTTGACTACTTAAAAGAAATCTATTCCTAGTTGGTGTTGGTAGATTTACAAAAATATATTTTGTGTCATGTTAAGCCCCCTTGGATGCGACATCCATTGAAATTGAAGAGTGTGGACCTTTTCAAATACGTGGGAAGGAGGTTTTGTGTAATTTTATAAAAAGAATGAAAGGTGAGAACAATAAAAAGAGGTTAGAGGACCTTTTTCTTTTTTTTTTGCCACCTCACACACTTCTCCTCGGCCCATTCCCCCCCTCAGAAAGTCGATATGACCGCCCCTGGTATATAGTCAGGCATAAACTTATCATTTAAAATATATTTTGATATATACAGGGTTGTTCACAAAAACGTGACGATATAAAGTTATGGTATTTTTAAATTGGTCACCCTGTATTTTATATTTTTGTTAAATTCGTCTTTAGATTCTAACAATTTTTTGTTATAGGTTATATAGGGTTAAATCTTAAAATTTAGGAAATATTGTAGTTTCTTTTGGAAAATTGAAAATTCAAGACATTTTTCATACCGCTACCATTTTTCAAATTTCAAATGTTATTTAAGCTGTGTGGGCAGGCATAAAGCTAATGGATGATATTTGTACACTTTGTTAATAAAATGTATTTTGATTATACAGGGTGTCGAGAAAAAAGTGGTCAATTGAGAAAAATTAAAACTTCAAAACTTTTCTTATTTTAAATGGAACACATAAGGCATTTTAATGCCTATAGATTTCCTTGTGGTTGCCCTATATTATCGATAAAGCACGAAAAGCTGTTTCGCACATGTTGACTATACAGAATGTAATGCCCCAATTACCCAACAACCCAGCAAAAATGCTTTAGAAAAATTAACTAAAGGATTTTAAACTATCAACCGTTTTTGATGCTTTACCGATGATAAAAACCATATCAGATAGATTTTATTAAAAAAAAAAAATAGATTTTAAAAAGTTAACAGCAACTTTCAATAATATGACTAATTTGTTTTGGATGATTTTCATCCGCTACTATAATTACCGTCAAAACTGATATTTTCCTAAAATTAAATAAATAAAAATATTGCAAAAACCGCTTGACTTATAGGACAACCTTAAGAAAACGTTAAGGTATTAAAAGGCTTGAACCAATCATCAAAAAAATACAAAGTGTTCCATTTAAAATAAGAAAGTTTTTGAGGTTTTATTTTTTCTAAATTTACCACTGTGTGCTTAGCACCCTGTATAATCAAATAACATTTTATTAACAAAATGTACAAATATGATCCATTAGGTAATTGCTCTGACTCTTGTTTGACCTCCGGACAGTGCGGACGTGCGTAGAGGACTACAAAGTTCTTCCCGGGGTGGCGGTTGGAGGTATCGTACGTACGTTTTTACCTTCGGGGATCAAGGAAAGATTCACGCTAAATTGACGGCATCTTTCTTCTGGATCTAAGCGCTGTGAGCGAAGATTCTTATAAGCTGATGGTATCCTCTATGGTGATGAACACGAGGTACTTCTCAAATGGCGGGAAATAGTTGGGCGTGCCATGGGAACTGCCAGTAGTGAAAGTGAAGGTTATACGTAACATCAGTAGCAGATCTTGGTTTGACAGCCGACAATTTATGCATTGCATCGATTGTTGAATTATTTTGTTTTCTTTTTGAATTTATGGGAGCTACGAGCTCGATTATCCAGATTTTCTGCCGACGAAGCCCTGGAAAGCATAGTCCGAAGGGGAGAGTGGTGCATTGGACCTGAAGGGACCATAACCAAGAAAAAAAATAGGAATAATAATAATAGGTAATTGCCTGCCCAGACAACTTCAATAACATTCGAAATTGGAAAAATGGAAGCGTTATGAAAAAGGTGTCGGCCCCAGGGGCGTGGTTATGGGGCAGGGGGCGTCCACCCCCCAATAATTTTAGTTACTTGGGTAAATGTAGGTTCTGCTAAAAGATTAGTCCCAAAATATTTTAGCAAAAAATAAATATATACCTTATTTGTTGTACTATAATCATCACTAATTGAATTATTATTAATTAATTATTATTATTAACAACAAAACCCATCATATAGTTTTTGATTCTGACAAAAGTGACAAAGTGGCAACATTGACTAGGAAGGTTAACTATTGTGGTAAATTTCGCAACCTGCAACTGCGGCGCGCCGTTTATTGTTTTGTCTAAAATAACTTCTTCATATCAATCTTTTTTATCATCTTATCGGGTAGAAAATCGGTATCGTTACAGAATGCAAGATCAGCCCTAGTTACTGTTACTTATAACGTGCTTGTAAAGAATTATTATACCGGGTAATCCAAATTAAGTGCCCGTTATTGGTAACTTCGTTATTATTTGAAATACGTTTAAATTAGCAAACTAGTAGCATTTTTTACGTTCTTTCAGACTGAAGATTAGAAAAACAATTGACAATCAGGTTTCTGAGTTATACAGCAAAATAACCTTTTTTAAATGGAACACCCTGTATATTTTATCACCATTAGAACGATCTTTTAAAATCCTTGAAAAAAAGTCCACATGTGATATATCCAATTTTTCATGGTTTCGGAAATATAGCCATCCTCAGAAATTTTATAGTACACTGGCATTTTTTAAATAAAATACCCTGTATATTACATTACCAATAAATAGATATTTAAAAGAGCTTTAGGAAAATACCACATTTGCTATGTCTCTCTCTCTCTCTCTTATAGTTTTGGAAATATGGCCATTCAAATCTAAAAATTACGTTCAATTTTCATTATATCACAACTTTAAGCTATAAGCAATAAGTTTTAGTGTCAGAAATAAAACGGGGAAAATATCTACCATCTTTTTCAGATTTAAATTGCTATATTTCCAAAACCTAAAAAGATAGGCACATCAAATGTGGTATTTTCTTAAAGCCCTTTAAAATATATTTTAATTGATGATACCATATACAGGGTGTTTTATATAAAAATCCAGTTTACTATTAAACTCCTGAGGATGGCCATATTTCCGAAGCTATGAAAAATTGGATATATTACTTAAGGACTTTTGTTAAAGGTTTTTTAAAGAACTTGCTAATGGTGATAAAATATACAGGGTGTTCCATTTAAAAAGGGATATCTCGCTGTATAACTCAGCAACCCGATTGTCAATTGTTTTTTCTTTCTTTAGTCTTAAAGAGCGTGAAAAAAGATACTAGTTTGCTAATTTATACAGTTTTATATTTTGAGTAATAACGAAGTTACAAATGAGAGACACTTAATCTATATATATACAGTGTGCCCAAGATAAGGATCCTAAGCATGGGAGTCTCAGTACCTATTGGAGATACAGCTTAGGTTAAATTAGGAAAAAGTTGTGATTTTTAAAGCTTATTTAATGCCGTTTAGAAACTTGAAAAATTTTCATGGATCCTTATCTTGGACACACTGTATATATATATATATATATATATATATATATATATATATATATATATATATATATATATATATATATATATATATATATATATATATATATATATATATATATATATATATATATATATTTTTATATATATGAGTTGGTAAAATACTGGATTTTACCCCCCAATAATTATGGGCTAGGCACGCCCCTGGTCGGCCCAACAGCGGCTTATCTGCGATCGATATTAAATAAATCCCAGTTTTTCTATCTGCTGGGTCTAGAATACATTTAATTTAAGACGCACTCTGCCAAAATGTAGGTGGACTATTAGAGAAATTTCTTAGAATCAGAAAAGAGTACTAAGGGTCGATACTTAATTAAACCCAAGACTAATACCCAGTTACGAATAGTTAGTTCTGGTAAGCAACGCCTTTTTTTTATTCCTTAATTAAACCCAAGACGAATACACACATACATATTGCAATACGTATATTCTTGTATTTTATATTGACGTAAATTTTGTAGGCCTCTATATGCAATAAATAAATAATATTGTGAACACCTTTTTTTTACCAGATCAGTCAACGCAATTTACCCAATTGATATTTAAAAATCCCCTAAATTTGCGACTCAAAAGCAAAAATCCTATTTTTTTTTTTTTAAATGATTAACCGATTTTTTGAAAATAAGATGCGTTCTTCATGCACATGAAATCCCCTAAAACAGGCTTTCTAACGAAAAATCCCCACACTTCTGTATTTATTAGACATTATGTTATTACTTCAAAAGCTAATTAAAATATAAGCTATAACATAGCTCATTTGTTGGACACAACGGCTACAGAAAAGTAGATAAAAGACGCGTTTGGGAATCCCAGGCCAGGCAGGGTTATCGATACCAAAAACACTCCGAAAGCTTACTGTCCATGAGAGTGGTTTTCCGCTCGCGGATGAGAATTCAGCGTTGTGATTGGCGGGAAAAGCATTTTAAATTTGCACTCTCCAATCACAACGCTGAATTATCATCATCCGCGAGCGGAAAAACGCTCTCATGGACAGCCGGCTGAACGCTGCTGGGTCGATAATATAGAATCCTAATTCTCTTGTTTAATGCATTAACATGAGATGGTGCCACTAATAAGCAATTTTGACAAAACAAATAGGTAATTTATTTAATGCATTAACATGAGATAACGCCACGCGCCACTAATAAATAATAGATTGGGAATAATTTGTAGCGGTGGGCTTAACAGTGATTTTTTGATATCGGTGATTGCTGCTATTGCTATCTAAAAGTAGCTGCTACTGAAAACTGTGATATAATCACTCTTTACGGAAACATGCTAAATTTTCATAAATAAAGTCATATAGATAACCTTATTAAAATTGAATGAAGAAAAAATATATCATTTTTAAATAGATTCTGTCATTTAATATACATAACATATAATTTAATTACTAATTTGCATTGGCATATAAGTAAATGTATATAAAAAAACCGACATTACACGAAGTATATCAAATATCTTAATTTTTTTATAAACATTTATAGCTTTGATCATATTATTTGGGCAACCCATTCGCGATAGAATTATTAACAAATCAAATTGATAAAAAAATAGTTTTTATCCGGTAAGCAAGCCAATTCGCATCCCATTTCACTAACGTAAACATGCATAATCATCATAAACTTAAATGAAAGAGGTTAGAATTACTGAATCGCAATCACAATCACCGACCAGCGATCGCAGTCGCCGTTTAATGTTGTGGTTATGGGCAGCGCCACCTCTGCCAACTGCGAATAATAAAGAGTGATTTTTTCACTGCGATCGCCAGGCGCAAGTAGCAGCTACCAAAATGATTTGTTAATAACCGGTGATTGATAGCAGCGACTGCGATCGCAGTCACACCTCTAATAATTTGAGAAAATAGAAATTAGAATTTTAAGAATATAGATTGTAAAGATTGCAGTTTGGATAGTATAGCGATAAAATCTTAAATCCCCTTTAATTCCCCAAATGAAAATTATTTTCCCCAGAAGAAATCCCCAGAAAAAAATACCCAAACTAAAAAAATTCCCTGATTTTTGGGGAAAATCCCCTAATCTGGCAGCCCTGTCTTCCCAACATAAATTTCCATTTACAAACTAACACATTTTAATCCGAGAAGAAACATAACGAGAAGCGACAGCTAGGCCTCCCGCCAAAATCGTTTATCTATAGAGCATGCGCGAACCAAGGTGTGTTTCCGTCAAACATATCAGCTGTTTCCCCTTTCCACTTTAGTTAGCGAGCTTATGTGCTTCGGATGTGTTGATCGAGTTAAAATCCGTTGTTGTGTAGTGTGCTAATTTTGGAAATTAGTTTAAGAGCGTAGTTGTGAAGAAATTTTGAGATTTGTATACCTATCCTGAATATAATATATTTTCTAAACTATTATCATGTTAGGATATCATTGTACTTACCGCAGTTACCCATCTAAAACAGAAGAAGAAATAAGTCTTTTTTCTTTTCCCAGGAACCATTTTTGGTATGTATAAACATGATCGTCTAATAATTACTCATATACAACAGAATACCACATTATGTCTGAAATGAAATCAAGAAACTTTTGTTGTTATTGATTTCCATAAAGAAAAAAGCTTGGTTTATGCAGAAAAAATTAAATTTGGTTTTAGCTATTAGTTTTAATTTTAGCCTCAATATTTTCATGGGTTTATGCAGGTAGGTCGTAATTTAATTTTAATCTAGAAAAATGCTCTTCAGAAATTGAAGCCTTTTGGAAATTTGATCTTGTATTTAATACTGTACTTAAAACTTAGCTTGAATAATAAATAAACGTTGAAAATTGGAATGATTTCTTCAAAGCGTCAAAATTTGAAAACCACATACCCTTACAATTTTCCTCAACTTAAAGCTTGGTTTATTCAGAAGAACTTAAATTTAGTATTAAAATTAGCTTTAACTTTAGCCTGAAATTTGTTTATGAGTTTATGCATATAGGTCATAATTTAATTTTAACCTAGAAAAATATTCTTCAGAAATTTAAGCCTTTTGGAAATTCGTTTCTGTGTTCGACACTGTTCTTCAAATTTAGCTTAAAAAATGCATAAATGTTAAAAATTAAATGTTTTTCTTTAAAGCGTTAAGATTGAAAAACACCATAACCTCAAAATTTTAAATTTACAGAAATTCTACGTCATTTCTTTATACCAATGATAATGTTAAGCTTTTTGCGCACCTTGCATAAAAACTCAAAATTATCTCTTTGTGAGTCGTATTTCTTTTACAAGTATTTTTTTATATCAAAAATTACCTTTTGCCAAAATATTATTTTTTCTGTGCATTTGTGCTCTTGTAAACCCTATATCCGTGAAGTCTGTAGTAAATTTTTAGGCTTCCTCTTGGCCTATCCTATTGCACTTGCTTTAAGAAAAAATACATTTTGCGTTATCTATGACACTTGGACTCCTATACTATAAAACACAATATTTCGTATCAAATAGAAAAAAGAAATCATAAATAATTAATATGTAGAAATAAAAAAAAACAAGTACATTAGGCCTCGGACTAAACTTCGCCGAACAATTTCATTAGTTTTCTCAGTGTAGAGACTGTTTGTTTACAACTTGTAGTTATTTTTCTCGAAAATAAGGTGTGTTTACGTCAACAATGTCAAACTCGAGGTTATGAAAATCAGACCCCAAAACTTCAAAGGATCCGACATTAATGTCGCTTCTCGTTATTGCTTTTTCTCAGTTTTAATTGTCTTATTAGTCCTCTGAAACTACCAACATCAGAGGACTAATAAGACTGTAATTAAAGCTGAGAAAAGCGTAACGGAAGCATGTGGATCTGACCCCTCAGTTTCCCATTATTGACACTTTGTGGCTACAGAGGTAGCCAGCAAACGTCTCTACACTGGTAATATTGTTCGGCAGGTGCTGTTTTATTTCTACATATTAATTATTTATGATTCTTTTTTCTGTTTGAGTCAGTGTCGCCAGACTAACGCAGGTATCACTCTTGAAGCAGTCTGGCAAACTAGGAAATTTACTTGCAATTTCTGGTATAATTTACAAACGAAAAATAATATTTTGACAAAAAAGTAATTTTGATATAAATACTTAATAAAGCGACTCACGAAGATGACAGTTTTTGTAATGTGCAACAACATCATTGGTACGAAATGACTTAATTTCAACAGAACAAAATTTTAGAGATTATGTTCAATCTTAACGCAGAAAAAGGCATTTTGGTATGCATTTTTAAACTAAATTTGAAGAACGTGTCAGTACAAACAGTGTCCCAAAGAAAGTAAATTTCTGGAGAATGTTTTCTGGGTTAAGATGAATTATGACCTACTCATAGGCAAATTTCGGGCTAAGTAGAAGCTAATTTTAATAACTGGTGAAGCTCTGGTGAAGCGGATGTGAGAACAACATTGATTTTCAGAACTGGCGCTTTAACGAATGTTCAATTTCAACGTTTATTATTCAAGCTGGTTTTTAGTACATTATTAAATACAGATCTTCAAAGAGAGCATTTTCTAGATTAAGAACGGTACATCTGCCTAAACCGTAATGTGAGGCTAAAATTAAAACTAACTAGCTAAACCAAATTTAATTTTTATAAACCAGGTTTTCTTTTACGTAATCAGCCAACAGTTTTCTTGTTCATTTCGAACATAATAATGATAATTCTGATAACATATGGTAATTATTAGACGATAAATGTTGCTACATACCAAAAAATGTTCTGAGAGAAAAAGAACTTATTCCTCTTCTGTTCGACTCGAATTATTTATCCCAGTGATCTTCTAACATGACAATAGTTTAAGAGAAATATATTATATTCAATATCTTAAAATTTCTTCACAGCACGCTCTTAAGCAGAGTAGCACGCTTTACGCAAGGATTTGTCGATCAGCATCCGAAAGCACATAAACTCATCAACTAAGTGAAGAAGCAGCGATACTTTGACATTACACTGCCCGGATTCGCACGTATCTATAGATAAACGACTCTCGACCATGTTCTTTCTCAGTTGCATGTGTTGAACAACAAAAATGAAAATTGCGGGGAACACGGTTTGGGTATTTTCTGGTCTGAAGTAATTTTCATTGAAGAATTAAAGAAATTTAAGAAGATTTGTCATATCCAAACTGCAATCTTTGCAATCTATATTCTTAAAATTCTAATTTCATTCTCAGAATTATTAGAGGTGTGTTTCGATCGCTGCTCAATCACCGGTGTATCTTTAGATCATTTGACGCTGCTACGCGCCCCGGCGATCACGGTGAAAAATCACTCTTTATTATTCGCAGTTGGCAGTGTGCTATACAACACGGCGACAATCGTAGTGTGATACGACGCATTCTAACCTCTTTCATTAAGTTTATGATGACCCGCATGTTTACGTTAGTGTAGGATGCGAGTAACGCGGATAAAAATATTTTTATCAATTGATTATCGCGAAATTATTAAACATGATCAAGCTATTTATAAAAGATTAGATATTTGATATACTTTAAGTGTAATGTCGGTTTTTATATGCATTGCTTATATGCCAATGCAAATATGCAATTAAATATATGTTATGTATATTAAATAGGCAGAATATCTATTTAAAAAATGACATATTTTTCTTCATTCAATTTTAATAGGTTATCTGTATGAAGAGTGGCATGTTTCAACGAGTGATTATATCACACTCAGTAGCAGCTTACTTTTAGATAGCAATGGCGGCACATTTCAGTATCAAAAATCCTGTTAAGCCCACCGCGTCCCAATCCTGTGTTGCGATATTCATGTTGGCGTGGAAACAAATTGCCTATTTGTTTTGTCAGAAACCTTAACCTCCTTCATGTTGAAAATACCAAATGGAAAATTAAGTTATTAATGTTGGCATTCAGCACCGGCTTTGTCCAGGCACCGCTCGCGGATGATGATAATTCGCGTTGTGATTCAGAGTGCAGAATTTAAACCTTTTCCCACCCATCTAACGCTATTCTCATCCGCGGCAGAGAAAACCTATACGCTGTTTTGCATCATTAATACAACAACCCAAACTTGCTACTTTCTGTAACCGTTGACTCCAACAGAAGCGACATGTTGCAGCATGACACAGTGGCTTTGAAGTAATGACGCAATGCAACAAACCCGGGGGTGTGGTTTTTCGTTAGGCGCACGAGTTTCATGTCATGAAAAGGCATCTTGATACAGGTATCATTTAAAAAAAAATAGGATTTTGCTTTAGAATCAAGCAGAACAGGGATTTCAAATCAGTGGGTAAGTGTTGACGGTAAAAAAGATTGTTCACAATATTATTTATTATTATATGGGCTACAAGAGAATTACGTCAATGTAAAATACAAAGATATCGTGATACCCAATATGTATTCTTATCTTGTAAGGAATAAAAAGGCCCAGCTACCGAGCCTTGATAAACGGCTGGGTATTAGTGGCGGGTTTGTAAGTGTGCCAGCTATGCTGGACTACAGGGGCGTAGTCCACCCGGCAGCTTAAATTAAATGTATTCTAGACAACGGAAAAAAACTGGGATTTAATATCGATCGCAGGCTAAGCCACTTTGTTGGGCGACCAGTAACCACATAGTATTGAGGTATTTGCAATATATATATAAAGAAATATATATATATATATATATGTATATATACATATATGTATGTATGTATGTATATATGTATATATATATATATGTATATATATATATATATATGCTGTATACGGTGTGTCAGAAATGGGATCCATGTTTTCAAGTTTCTAAACTTTGGCATTAAATAAGCTTTAAAAATCTGGCACACTCTAATTTAACCTAGCCAACAGTATCTCCAATAGTACTGGACTCCCATGCCAGGATCCTCTTTGGGCTTTTATATATATATAGATTGAGATGTCTATAATTGCTAATAGTACTCCCAAAATATAAAACTGTATGGGAATTAACTTAGGCAGTACATCTTTTTTACGCTCTTTAAGACTAAAGAGAAAAACAATTGACAGTCAGTTTGCAATTAGCTCTGCGAGATATCCCCCTTTTAAATGGAACGCACAATATTTTATCTGCAGCAAGGATTCTTTAAAAAACCTTTCTGCAAAGTCGCAAGTAACCATCATTTTTCATGGCTTCGAGTATGGCCATCCTCAGGAGTTTGAAAAATAGTAAACTGGATTTTATATAAAACACCCTATATGTAGTGTATCATCGAGCAAAAATATATTTTAAGGGCTTTAAAAAAAAATACCACATTTGATGTGCCTATCTTTAGGTTTGGAAATATAGCAATTTGGAAGTGGAAATGTTATATTTTCCCCCGTTTTTATTTCTGACTAAACACCCGGCCTTGCCAAAGTTGTGTTCTGTGAACAGTAACCCAGATTTAAGTATGAAGAGGAAGAGACAAAAATGTTATTTTCCCATGGCTCTTTTAGTATCATTTATTATTAATCACTGTTATACACAGAGTCATTTGTTCAAAAATGCCGAATGTACAATTTTCTGAATGAAACAAGAATGGATCATCACGTAATGGTACGGTGCCATCAGTGATAAAAAATATACAGGAGTGTTCCATTTAAAGGTTGATACTGCTGTATACTCAATTGTTTTCTAATCTTGATCTGAAAAGAACGTAAAAATAACGCTATTTGCTTAAGACGTATTTCAAATGATAACGAGTTAACGATAACAGCTGTACCAGTATGTGGTCTTTACAACACGTTATAGTAACATTAGGGCTGATCTTGCATTCTGTAACGATACCGCAAAAGATTGATATGAAAGAAAGTTATTTAGAAAACAATAAACGGCACGCCGCAATTACAGGTGCGAATTTACCACAATGGTTAACCTTCCTGATTGCCGCTGTCACTTTGTCAGAATCAAAAGCTATATGATGGTTTTGTTAATAATGTGGTGGTGGTAATAATTTAATTGTGATGATTACTGAATTAAGGTATATATTATTTTTGCTAAATGCAGGCAATGGCAGAACCCCATTTACAGTAACTAAAATTGACGAGTGCCTGCCCCCGCCCAGCCGCCTGAGCTGGCACCTTTCATGGCTTTCCACCAGTTTCAGTGTTGTGAAGTTGATCTTGGGCGGGCAATTACCTGTGTGTATTCCTGACGGTTATGATCTGCTCCGGGCCAATCTCACTCTCCCCTTCGGACTATGCTTTCCGAGGTAAGTCGCTGAATGCGGTGAGCTCGTAGCTTCATAAGCAAAGAAGAGCAAAAATAATTCGGCAATCGTGCAATGCGTCGGCTGTCAAATAGACTCTGCTGCTGATAATTTTCGCTTTCACTACTGGCACGGTTGCAATGGCATCTATTTCCGCCGTCACACCTCGTGTTCATCACCATGGAAATCGGCATATGGCTAAATACAACGCCCAGATCGAAGCCTGCCAGTCAGTTTAGCGACCAGTCTCGTGATCCCGAGCTTATTGCGTGTTCCAGCCACCCCGAGCAGTCTACTGACTCGGTGGTCAGGTGATTCCCACCTGTGGATCGCTGTTGTGCATTTTTGTTAATAAAATGTTATTTATTATACAGGGTGCTAAGCACACACGGTAAATTTAGAAAAATAAAACCTCAAAAGCATCTTGTAGAGCACACTTTATATTTTTTTTGATGATTAACCTTTTAATACGCTTAACGTTTATCTTAGACCTTCTGCAAGTCAGCGG
>JACEGR010001148.1:0-186783 GCA_014170235.1 Listronotus bonariensis
TACAATAGTGGTATTATTTGCTTGTCCCCATCCCGCTTTTCTACTCCAATTTGTTTTTCCAAAGGGTGCTATAAACTAAACTACAAACAGTAAAACCACAAAAAAACTTAACGCTTGCAGCACAGCCAAATAAATAATTATAAGAGTCAGATTAACTTTAACTATTTCTCGGCGGTTTTTATTAGTTTTTATAAGCAAAACCGCCAAATGGCGCCATCTCTCAATAAAATAAGTAAGAACCACCCGTAATAACAAATTAATTAACGTTTTCGGCAGTTTTCACATACGTAAATATAAAAAACGCCGAACGGCGGCTTTCTTCTTATAATTAAGCAAAACCACCGGCAATCGTTTAGCCAGTGCCATGAAATAAAAGTTTTTGTGTCAGGTAACTTTAGTCTTTAAACTAACACTTGCAAGTTTAAATGACTCTTTGTTCTGGAAAACTTGTCCGCTCATTAATAAAGCTTGAGTAGTGGCAGCCGTGACAGCAAACAAGATTGTGCTTTAGAATTATTAAACTGTACATGATACCTTTTACGTCCTTATCCAATAATAATTTAAGTTCTATATGTGGTTTAAAGACCAAGTGGTTTGAAGTGCGGCGATTAATTTCCTGAAGAGGAGGCTTGGGAAATTTTTTTAAAATTTGGCAAACATTTTAAAGTCAAAAGTAGGCATACAGCTAAAATATTTTTACAATTTCGACACTTTCGATTATACCGAAAGTTAGTGATCATTTTTTTTTATTTAAATGGGACACCCTGTAGCCTATTTGTTTTTTTTTGTTTGGCGTACAGTTCTAAGCATATTTTATGTATCCTGTACCTAACTCCAACGGTTTTAAAACGTTTTTTAAATTATATGGTAAAAACGATGTTACATGCCATTAAGCTAAATTTATAGATTGACGTTTTCGTAACGGATCGCCGTTTGACGTTTCGGTTTATAATATGGTATATGAAAACGGTAAACAGAAACTATAAATTGACAAATGCAAAGTTGTTTTTTATCTTCTAACTGAAAACGTCAAATGGCAAACGGAATCAGAAACGTCAATCTATAAATTCAGCTTTATACAGTAACCGGCATAAGGTCGAGAACACATAACCGCAATGAGCCCGTGGCTTTGCGTTTCCTTGGTGAAATGTAGGGCGATGCGGTGAGTATGTAGGTAGTTTTGTATTTAATCAAACTGCAGTTATATGAGTTAATTATATCACGCTTTAAATTACACCTAATCATAAAATAAACCCTAACGTTTGGCCACATATAACCACACAGAGTCCTGCACCGAAATACGGCCGTGTCTTGATTTTGAAATTTACCGTTGTAATCAAATGCCGTAGGCTTAATATTATCGCTCCGAGCCCAACCACATACCCCGCACGGCATTTTAACAAGTAAACAAACATCACCGACCAACCGATGTACGTCACGCCGCGTCGGCTTCAACGCATTTTTAATTAGTCACTTTGCATCAAACTTGTAATGTTTATAGTTTATTAGATTTCTCGAACTAATAATTTTAAAAAACCTGTTAAACAAAAAATAACTATGTATTTGTAAGTCTTTCTCACATATTGTTTACAAGATGTAACAATAAAAACAATTTTACACTTTATAATACTTATTAAATCACTTTTTCTTGTTTTGTTTGTTTACAACAACTAATCTTTAACAACTAACTTTTAACCTTTTATACGTAATAAACTGAAATAATAGGTGTCGCCTGTAAACCTAAAGCTTGGTTCGGGAAATATCGACGCTATCTGATCCACGATGATTTCATTTGCTGGGCATGTTTCAGACCATACGAGACACGGTCGTGCTATGGTACGGGTCTTGTGGGACATTCGTACGGTTATGTGTGACCAGACTTCTACCTATACTACAACCAAAGTTTAAATAAAAAGGAACAGAGAAAAGTCGAAAAATATGATTAAAGAGATATACACACATAAAATAATATACTTAGCTTGACAAAAAAGGACCCATATGAAAAAAAAGTCGTTGATGGTATTTTTAAAACCGAAACGTCAAATTAAAATATAAATATAGAAAAGCATTGCTTTTATAAAGTTGTCCTGATTTACAGATTGTAAAAATAATGAAAAATTAAAATATTACCGCACTTTTTCTATAATGTACATTTCGGTGTTAAGGCGTTTATTTACAAATAAGGCAGTGCCTCCTATGTGACTATTGGTTTTTGGATTATTTTATTATGATATTTCCAGGTTTTAGGCAAGTAACTAGCTCTTCTTTTAATAGGGTTTCGCTTAAGTCCTGAATATCCCATTTTATACCTTGTAACACCCCTCCGGTCGGTCCATATACTCTTCGAGTCTTATCCTTCTGTTGGGTTAAGTCGCAATCATTAGTTTTTTGCATTTTGAATCATTTAGTTGGCTTTTAAAGGAATGCATATACAAGCGAATATTTCGCTATATAGGTAGTAACAAAATTCGTCTCTCCTGTCACATTTGCGCAAATATTTCGCAAATTTTCGTATATTAGGATATATTTTTCTTTTGATATATGGAAAGATGGATTCTTTAAACTCTGAAGAATAAACTATATTATTATTGGCTGCCTTGGATGATAAGGAAGTTAAAAAGTAGGGCATTTTAATTATTTTTTGTTAAACATAATTTTATGATCTTTAAGTCAGGTAATTTTCAATAACCGCCATTTGGAAGTAGGTAAAGGTATTGACTTTACAGGGTGGGCCAAATTAAACTTGCACACTTTTTAACAAATAATAACTTTTTATCTGTTTCACCTTTCTTTTTCATTTTTGGAAGGCTATTAGGTATATATGTTTTTTTAAGGTTTGTCAATTTTGGTCCAATAGAATTGGACAGGACTGGACTTACGGGACTTTTTCCCAAATACTGTATTTAACCTTGTTGCAAAAGACATCTGATTTAGCTACAATTAAGCTAATACGTTTTTCTTGTAGACAAACTATGGGAAATGATTCAGTAAAAGCAAATCTGTCAACAATTTGAGGATGTAAGAATTATAATTATTTTTGATAAATAATGCTTCCCATAAAGCATGCATTTCTCCCAATTTTAAAAACATAACTTTTTTTAGTGTCCTTTGAAAATCAAAAATGTGAGGTTACCATGGTTACTAAGTTGAATGCTGACCAAAGTTAACAGTAAATTAATTTTAAAATAAACGTATTAGCTTAATTGTAGATAATTTTTTTGCAACGAAGTTAAATGCATCATTTTGAAGAAGGTCCCGGAAGTCCGGTCCTGTTTAAATCTATTTTACCAAAATTGGCGAACCTAGAGAAAACATATCTACCTATTAGCCCTTTGAAAATAAAAAGATGGGCGCAACAAATTAAAAGTTATTATAAGTTAAAAGTGTGCAAGTTTAATTTGGCTCACAAAGTATTCTAGGCTTATAAAGTACTTAATATGCTGCCCAACTCTCCCTTTGACATTTATATCTGTCATTCCTTGTTTAAAATTTGGTTTAGGTTGTCAATTTTTATGAAAATATACTTAATAATTTAAAAGCTAGGAGGGGAGTCCTGACCTTAGATAAGCACTGTATATGAAATATCATTTATTTATAAAATTGTGCCGTGTTTATTTTTATCTTTCCGTATTTGTTATAAAAAAGTTAATTTAGCGAAATAATTTCAAACAAAATGAACAAAGGCAAACATTAAATTTCCGGTATAACAGGTATTTTTCTTGTAATATTAGGAAGATTTTATTTTATTCAGAATTGCTTTTATTTCATTATAATTTTGGAAAAATAGAAGAAAAAGATATGCCGAGTCCGTAATAAAATTTCTTTATTAAATTCCTTCCCCCACCCCAAATCTTTAAGTATTTAAGTCCCGTGTCAACAAACTCCCTCTTGCCTGGCTTAAGACACCCACGGTACGTTAGTATTTAGGCTTTTAGCCTTCGTGGTTTTTCCAAAGATAAAAAATAATAAAGATTTTGTTGTAGTGGGCTAAAATTACTCTTTAAATTAGACCGAAGATATTCTTGAATTAAAAAATAATTTTAAAAAAATATACAAAACAAAATTTTATTTATTACAATGTTGCTTATACAGGGTCTTACAAAATATTGTTAGGATAATATAAGGAAATATTCTATATCAAAAAATTTTAAAAAGTTCATATAAACACACATATTTCGTTCTCAAGATGCAGGTTTTTAAACTTTCCACAAACAGAAAATTTTAAAAACACCTATTTTAGTAAATACTGTTAAAATGGATTTAAATAAGTATTTTTGTTTATGTCATAATTGCTAATACAAAATTATAAATAATAATTTTTTAAACAAAAGTTAGAGAAGATCACAAAAGAAGCACCGCAACGCTAAAAATATGCAAATAGATGGATTTTATTTTTTTCCCTAAACTAAACAAAATACACAAGAAGCACAAAAATTTAACACACTTTTACACTGTCAGTGGCGTAGAGTTTTGGTTAGAAATATTCCTTCAGTTGCCGCTCGAGACGCCACTGGACTTATTACATGTAATTAAGTTAGTGAAGCGTTACCACATAATACAATAAATAAAAATCCCAAATTAAAGTATATTTGAGTAAAAGATATTTAAAAAGAAAATAATTTTATTTCAGTTTAATACCCTATATCTTGAAAATGGGAAATTTGCAAACCCATGTTAATAAAAACATATCTCATATTTTAATTAGTAGAATCTGCTCCTAAATTTTCCTAAACACATCCTGTATCACCCTGTATATAAATACAAATTATTATTTAAAAGTTTAAGAGAAAAAAATTATCCAATTGCATATTCCAGACCTTGCAAATATTATAGATTATCTTTTAAAAATCTTTAGTCTTTATTATAGTTTCTTATAAGTAATGATAAAGCAAAAACAATAAATAATTCAGCTCTGAAAAATATTATTGGATTGGGATATTTTTTTCACTGTTATATTTAAAAGTATAAATGAAGATTGTACACTTTGACAATAGGCCCCTTAAATGATATGTCTATCATTAATAATATGTATCTGGTATTTATAAACAAATCTATATTACCTAAAATATAACAAAAGGAACCAAGAAAACTTCCATAATCATTTAAGCCTAATAGTTGAATACAGTGCGAGTCTGTAACTTGGAATAAATTCAGTAAATCAAATACCATTATTTTTTTGAAAAATGGTCGGACACGTCGATTAGTATTTTCAGTTGCGGTCTTTGTCATAAAAAAATTAATTATACAGTGTGTCCTAAACTAGAGATATGACGTCAACGATAATTTTTTAAATGGCAACCCTGTTTTTTTATGACTGTTTTTAAAGGGCAAATCAAGTTATACATAACTACTTATTTTTTATTTTTATTGCTTGTCGTTTCCAAGATAATTTAATAAACATTTTTTATTTGCAAAATGTAAAAAATCTATTCAACTTAATAATTTTTCTTCAATAAATGCTCAAAATGTTGCCCATTCACTATTTGGCAATACCCTAATCGCAATTGAAACTCGTGTTGAACATTTCTAATAATTTCTGGGAAAATAAGTTATTCGTGCTTTTAACTCCTCAATGTTTGCGGGCTTGGTCTTAAATACTTTGCATTGCACATATCCCCATAGGAAATAATCCAACAGAGTCAAATCTGGGGATCTCGGTGGCCATTCAAATGGCCCTCTTCTACCAATCCATCTGCCTGGAAATACATTATCCAGATAATCACGGACAGGTCTTGCAAAATGGGGCAAAATCAGCTTCTACCGGATCAGGAAACATAATAGCCAAATTCGGAAATAGTTCATCCTGTAAGAACTCTAAGTATCGCGCTCCATTCAGATCAGAATCCCTGCCCAAACATTGACTTTCTCTGGCCATTGAGTGTGGCCTTCCCTCATCCAGCATGGATTCTCGTCTGCCCAATAACGACAATTTTGTCAGTTTACCTCCCCAATTACATGAACGTTGACTCATCAGAAAACAGAATGTTTTCTGTGTTTACATTATTAGACTGTATTAGTTCCATAAATTGTTTACAAAATTGGAGTCTTCTATCTGGATCATCTTCATTGAGTTCCTGAAGGATTGTTAGTTTGTAGGGATAAAATTTTTGCGCTTTGAGAATTCTTACTACTGAAGACTGACTAATTTGAAGTTCGAGCGCTACCTGCCTAGTGGGGATATTAGGATTTTCTTGAACAGCTAATAATACATCAACTTTGACCTCTTCATTAAGCGCAGATTGACGATGAATAGTTGTTTTTCTAACGTGGCCGTTTTCTCGAAACTGTTTTTCAATCTTGCTTATGGTACTTTGTGATATGGGTGGTAAATCAGGATATCCGTCTCTGAATAAATGACTCTCTGTCTCACTCTGTGTTCTCGCTCCATTTCCATATCCAATCATCATTAAGATTTCAATTTTGTGCTTTTTAGATAAGTAAGGCATTGCGAGATGGAGATCTAACTTTGACACAATGACAAAATAAAAGTAGTAGTAAAAGTCACTTAAACAGGGTTGCCATTTAAAAAATTATCGTTGACGTCATATCTCTAGTTTAGGACACACCGTATAATTAATTTTTTATGACAAAGACCGCAACTGAAAATACTAATCGACGTGTCCGACCATTTTTCAAAAAAATAATGGTATTTGATTTACTGAATTTATTCCAAGTTACAGACTCGCACTGTATGTAGATTGTAATATCGGCTTTAATCATAAATATGTATGGTAGATATGTTTTGTATTGACTTGAGGGATTTATTTATTGAATAGATCTAGTTGAATGCATTAATATTCAATATTAATATGGTAAATTGGCGAAACCCAACTAGGATTGTTCTATAAATAGAATAGAGAATATGTTATTAAAATCTATTTTGTTTACACGTAAAACAAGATTCTGATGCACACGCAATCATCTTTTAAAATAGTGAGTGTCTCCATAAAATGACTTAACTATACCTATATTGTTTTTTATTTTTCCTATGACCACTTGTGAAAATAGCAAATAGCACACTGGTTTCATGCATAGAAAATGCGTTATATCACACTAGTGTTGCAAAGTACTTTACAGCACTAGTGTTGCAAAGTACTTTACAACACTCGTGTGATATATATTATGATGTCATTCTAAAAACTGCTATTGGTTTTGCAAGTGACATATTTATTGTAGTGACAGTAAAAAAACTTTTTACTTACCTTAAACAGTAGAACCCAAATTAGCGAAAATCATCTTATTAACGTTAAGTTACTACACAGTATAAGCTTTCTTCTAATATTAAAAAGAGTAATAATAAAATTTCCGAAAAATAAAAACATAAACAAAAATAGACATAACCACAAAAACAACTTTCACTGACTGCTCGCTCAGTGGCACAGTGTTGTCAGGTAAGTAGATCAAATTAAAAATCTCCCTCCTACCTTTGAGCACGCACTTTATAGAGGCAGCCTTGCCGCTTGACCGTTCGACCTAAAGCGCCAGAGAAAAAACTCCTATAGATCAAATTCCTTTCTCTCTGTCTTCGTGTACTCAAACAACTAGTTAAATCTTTTTTTTATCCCTTAATTAAACCTGAGGCTAATACACACTTTATGAATCCACTTTCTTTTATCCATTCATAAATAGAATCAGACCCTTCCGACGTTGCCAAATGCTTTCCATATTTTGCATGGTATAACTGACGTTTAGTAGTCGTTTTTTTTCTTACTTTTAGGACTTTAGGTTATGCATTTACAATTTTCATATTTTTTATATTTTTCTCAAAATATGAGGAAAAAATGTTATTTTTACTTAATTTTACATGTGATGTTCAGTTTCATTAACTCGTTTTACCAATTTTACCCCACCCAGCACCCCTTTTCACTCCCCGGTCCCGTAAGTTTGTTTACTGATATTTTTTAAAAACGGAATATTTTGGATATGCGCCAATTACGTTTTATTTGGAAGAGTGTCTAAAATATGTAAGAATCAATAATTTAAAAAACCCTTAAAATAGCAGAAAACCGTATTAAACTATTACTGTTATTACCTAACCAAACCATACAATTTTTATTAAGTGAGGGCCTTTTTAAATTCCAAAATGATAAAAGTTATATAATGCTTCTAGGTAGGTGATTTTCGATGTAAAAATATTGTCAAAACAGTATAATATAGCAGTGAGGGAGAAGTACATATCACACTAGTGTTACAATAGTATATTACATTACAAGGGTGGAAACTGACTTATTTCACACGAGTGGGAATATTGTTGCACGAGGCGTCAGCCGAGTGCGACAAACCCACGAGTGTAAGAAAGTCATTTTCACACAAGTAATGTACATTATTTTTCCTACGACCACAAGTTATTCACCAAAAAACAATAATAGTTGTTTGTCTTCACAGAAAAAATAAGAAAACAATTGAAAACTTTGCATCACTAGGGTGATATATACTTTTCCTTACTGCGATATATTATACTGTTTAACAATATTTTTATATCAAAAATCACTTACCTAGTAGCTTTTTATCACTTTAGAATTAAAAAAGGTCCTCATTTAAAAAATATTGCATGGCTTTTTCAATGTAAATCCCATTAACAACCTGATAACTCCAAATTTATTTTAAATAACAATGACAGCGATGACAGTTTTATATTATACTTTGCAACACTTGTGTTGTAAAGTACTTTGCAACACTAGTGTGATATAAGGCATTTTCTATGCATGAAAACAGTGTGCTATTTACTATTTTCACATGTGGTCGTAGGGAAAAGTAAAAATCAACCTAGTGTTGCCAAGTCTCAATTGTTTTTTATTTTTTCTGTAAAGACAAACTTTAATTTTTTGGTGAACAATTTGTGGTCGTAGGACAAATAGTGTACAGTACTCGTGTGAAATTAGTCAGTTTCCACACTTGTAATGTAATATACTATTTAGCAGGCGCGGCTGGTGACTTTTTTTTCAGATGGGTCAATTTTTTTAGTAACTGATTCCTCGCTATATAACATGTTTCTTTATTCTTGTAAAACAATATATTATGTCTTCTTTAATCTACTGATTTTGCGAGTTTATTTTGTACCGAGCGCAACTGACAAATTTCTATAGATGCTCTCAGCTTGCCATGGAGAGAGACAGGCATACATAAATTTCAAACATATCTAACCAATAAAATTGTATCTAACCGGTAACGCAATCCTCATTGACTTAGGCGGTAAAGAAGAAAACTGCAGAATTTTAAATTCTTGAGTATTTGGGATTGTCTGCCAAAAACTAATTTGCATCTGGTGAATGCGCCAGAATTGGTTTGTTTGGTTGCGTACGGCGTTGACCTTTTACTATAATAAGTCTCGTATTTCTTTTTTTTTTTTGATTGTGGCATTTTGCATTTCCATAAAGAAATCCGGTCACAGAATGCACTGACCGGTAAGAAGTCTCTGGTGTTTAAATTGATTATTAGGGGTTTTCGTATAGTAATAGATTTGAACTTTTTGTTTGTTAGGATGTTAGTATTAATTTTCGCTATTATTTATTGGTTTTACTACAATTAGGTGGGTTATTGACCGAATGACCTTATGGACGAGCCGCGCCTGATTTTTAATATTTCAAAAAAGTTACTTTTTAAAAAAAGATCCTTTTCAAAAAAAAATTACTTTATCTACAGCTGGCGTGGAGCAAGTGGTGAAAGTAGATCAACAGCTTGTCGAACAGTCAAGTTATCAAGTTACAAACTAAGCTAAAGCATAATTAAATGATTTTCGAATCAGAAGCGAAAATATTTAAAAAAGAAAACAAATTCCTGTAGACGTGAGTATCCGCACTTTGGAAAGTGTAAATAATTCCTAAATTATTGTTTTTATTTATATGTTGCCACCCAATCCTAACTATAATTAAAAAAGGATAGAGAAGAAAAAATCTATAAAGTTTTATACTTTCTCATCTATTATCTTTTCAGCATAAAAGAAAAACAAATGAACCATCAAAAACTGAAGAAAAATCAAAAGGGAAACTTTTTAAAAATAAAACACCCACAAAGATCTTTTGAAACACTTTTCAATAATACCACATTTAATATACCTATCTTTAATAGTTTTCAAAATATGCCCACTTTAATTTAAAAAATAATACATAGATATAAGAAAATTTTCAATTTCCATTATCTGCCCAAGGCACTAATAAGGGCTAAGACCGTAGATGTAATGGAAATTATATCCAGATTTAAATGGCCATATTTCCGAAACTATTAAAGATAGATATATTAAATGTGTTATTTTTGTTAAGCTTTTATAAAGATTAATAAAATAAAACAAAAATATACTTTGTTCATAGTCACTTTAATTGAATGTTTAGCCGTTACGGCTAAACATTCAATTAAAGTGACTATGAACAAAGTATATTTTGTTTTATTTTATTAATTTAAAATGTACGGTCACAAAGTAACGGACGAAACCATAAATTCCTTTTATAAAGATCTTTTCAATTGTGACACCATATACATAAAAAAAAGTTTAACTTGCCCTTTTTAGTTTTTGATGGTCATTTGCTTTTTTTATGTTAGATATTGAAGAAAAAAGTATAAAACTTTTATACAGGACGCCTTTTAATCCTTCTTAGTTATAGTTAAAAGTGGATGGCAATATATAAATGAAAAAAATACCCTGTACAAATTGAAAAAAATACTCTAAAGGCCGAGAACAAAATATTAACCTTTTGTACTTGAGGACCATGTATTTTAAAATGTTAAAACTAAAAATACCTTTGTCACTGTAATAAAAGTTACAAGCTGAATGTCTGTAAAGGTAAATTTATTACTCCAAAGGCACTCTCGTAGCACGTCGTGCCGCATAATTTTCCCATCTAGCCAACGTTTTCGTTCATCTAAAACCTTGTGACGTTTTTTGTTGATTAATGAAAGGCAAATTATTATTAAAATCGCGCCATTGTAACTAGCACCTGAGCTGTGTTCGCATTAAATTTTCTGGCCGACGAACGGGTGCCCAATTATAAATCTAAATTTTATCTTATTATGAGTTGTTTTAAAATTACTACAATAACTTTAGATTTAAGAAATAGGTTTTCGTTCATCTAAAACCCAGTAACATTTTTGTTAATTAATGAAGGGGCATATTTGTATTATTAAAGCCGCACCATTATTACTAATACCTAAGCTGTGTTTATATTAAATTTTTTGGCCGACAAACGGGTGCCCAATTAAATATCTAAATGTTATCTTATTATGAGTCGTTTTAGAATTACTACCATAAGTTTAGCTACAAAAAAGGCACTTTTGTTTATCTAATACCCAGTAACGTTTTTGTTAATTAATTAAAGGCAAATTGTTATTATTAAAATCGCGTCATTGTTACTAGCACCTGAGTTATGTGCACATTAAATTTCCTGGTTGGCCAACGGGTGCCCAATTATATACAGGGTGTCCGGGAAAATGTGGGAAATCTCTCGCACACGTATGGAACAGATGAAAATAACACGACAAGTTCCTATAAAATTTTTCCGTTTAAGCCCCCCTGCGGAGATATGATCCCCTAAAGGGGGCAGCTAGAAATCGATTTTTCGTGAATAACTTTTAAAGCGCTCTGTATAATTTGATAATATTTTAGTACGATGCATACTAGTAAAGACCTCTTAAAATAGTGCCCTTGAAACTTATGTCGCTTCTTTAGTTTGCCAGGGACGGACTAGTTTTCGCACATTATTGATAATATTTTTTACGCCCTGTATGGTGAAGACACAAAAAATATGTTTTGGGTAGTTTAAACCTTTTGCTAAAAAAGGTACTCTTGTTTGACATCGATAAAATGAGCCGTTTTCGAGTAAAAAATTATTTTAACAATAAGAGTTTATTTTTGTTTAATAATACAATATTTTATTTTCGATGTAATTTGTAATTTTTGATTCAGTATTGAAGTCCTCTCGTAGCAGGTCAGGAATTTGTTGCAAATGTTTGTTGCAATAATTTTTACTCGAAAACGGCTCATTTATCGATGTCAAACAGGAGTACCTTTTTTTTAGCAAAGTTTAAACTACCTAAAACATATTTTTTGTGTCTTCACCATACAGGGCGTAAAAATATTATCAATAATGTGCAAAAACTAGTCCGTCCCTGGCAAACTAAAGAAGCGACATAAGTTTCAAGGGCACTATTTTAAGAGGTCTTTACTAGTATGCATCGGAACGGAAAAATTTTATAGCAACTTGTCGTGTTATTTTCATCTGTTCCATACGTGTGCGAGAGATTTCCCACATTTTCCCGGATATATATTTAATTTTTCTTATTATGAATTGTTTAAAACTACTACCTGTAAAGGTCAAATCACACTAGGTACTCAGGTCTCGGTACGCTCACGGACCGATCAAATATCTTATATGATATTTAAATTTTATTTAAGGTCATTCATTTAAAAAGCATGTAAAATATTTGATCGATCCGAGAGCGTACCGAGACCTGAGCGCCTTCTGTGGTTTGACCTTAATTTTAGCATTAAAAATACTTTTTCGTTCATCTAAAACCCAGTAACATTTTTGTTAAATAATAAAAGGCAAATTATTAATAAAATGGCGACATTATTGACTAGCACCTGAGCTCGGTTCATATGCATTTGTTGGCCAGCCGATGAGTGCCTAATTATAAATTAAAATTTTATCTTAATATGAGTTGTTTTAAAAAACACTACCATTGGTTAAGCTCTTAAATATACGTTTTCGTTTCATCTAAAACCCAGAGACGCTTTTGTTGAATATTGAAAGGCAAATTATTATTAAAGTCGACGCCATTGTTACCAGCATCTGAGCTGTGTTTATATTAAATTTTCTAGCCGGCCGACGGGTGCCTAATTATAAGTTGTTTTAAAAGAAGAACATAAATTTAGCTCTCAAACATTCTTTTTGATTATCTAAGACCCAGTGACGTTTTTGTTGATAAATTAAAGGCAAATTATTATTAAAATCGCGCCATGAGGTGTGTTTATATTAAATATTTTGGCCGACGAACGGGTGCTCCATTAAAAATCAAAATTTTATTTTATTATAACTTGTTTTAAAATTACTACCATAGGTTTAATTTAAAAAAATACGTTGCGCCATTATTACTATTAAATATTTTGGCCGACAAATGGGTGCCCAAATATAATTTAAAATTTTATTTTATTAAAGTTGTTTTAAAAAGACTACATCAATTTTTGCTCCAAAAATGCTTAAACAGAGTTTTTACTTTAATATGAGCACTACTGAAACAAAAATGCAGAAATAAATCCAAAACGACTCTACAGACTATGCAACTTATCGTACGACAGGTTGTATAGACATTACTAGAGACAGTTGGTGCAACAAGTTACATAAACTTATAGTCCCAAAGCAAGTGAACCCTTCGAGTAACGTTAGGCCTGATGAGTCATAGCTTGCTAAGTATGAAAACCATCACTCGGAAAGCATCAGCCCTGCACATCATCACCCTGTATATTTTTAAAAGTTAAAAAAACACTTGAAGCTGTAAGCTTCAAATTTTTCAAAGATTTAGTTCATTCATAGTAAGGTTTGATAAAAAATTGACAGGCGCTTTCAATGAGCACAAGTACCTGCCAGGCGAACTGAAAGGTGTGGCTGATTTGGATGGCCATATTTTCAAAACTAATAAAGTTAGATGTACCAAATGTGGTGTTTTCCTAAAGCTCTTTTAAAGATCTTTTAACGGTGATACTGGTGATAATATACAGGATGGAAAAAAAGTTTTTTTTATTTAATGAGGCACCTTTTATTTTATATTACCATTTAATAGATCTTAAAAAGAGCTTTAAGAAAATACTTCATTAGGTACATCTAACTTTATTACTTTTGGAAATATGGCCATCCAAATCAGCCACACCTATCTGTTCGCCTGGCAGGTACTTGTGCTAATCGAAAACGCCTGTATTTTTTTTCCAAACCTTACTATCTATGAACTAAATCCTAGAAAAATTTTTTGTTTTTATAATTTTTTTTTAACTTTTAAAAATATACAGGGTGATAATGTGCAGAGCTGATGCTTGCCAAATGATGGTTTTTATAGCAAGCTATGACTCATCGCTATACAAATTTCTAGCCTCAGGCCTAATGTTACTTGAAGGGTTCACCAGCTCTCCTACTATTATGCACCGACTTTTTAATACCATAGTAGATATATCTTATAAAAATAAGGTTGCCAAAAGCACAATCTTAAATAATTTTGAAATAATGATAGTTTAATGTATCGTAGACAAGTAAAAAATATGACTTTTATTTAAACACAAAAAATATAAAGTATTTTAATAAAGACCTAACCTTATTATAAAAGATTAGCTAAAATTAGTTTTTGCCCATTTTTCACGGAGATCCTTAAATAGAGGACGAAGGGTAATGTTTTTTAACACGCTTTTATTAACTTGGGTTGTAACTTATCCATCTATCTATCTATCTATCTATGTAACGGAATCTTTGAGCCTAATTTTTACCAACTTCCAGCTATTCGATTTCTTTGAAACTTTGCACACGTATCAAGGACCCATGACAATGCAATAATCTGCAAACAGTATCCCGTTATCCTGGTTAGGATCGCCAGGATAAAAAAATTCCTTTATATTATAAAAACAACACCTGTGTTGCCATCTTTTGGCAACATCCCAAACTTTTCTCAGGAACTTTAAAGAAAACACGCTTTTATTAGCTACTCTTGACAAAATGGCGAAGGAATTTTTAGTGAATAAACTGGAGCATTTTTTACATACATACATACATTGCATATCGAACTAAAAAATGAAAAATAAATAATAGTTTAAAAAAACTAAAAACACGCTTTTATATGCAACCGAACTAAAAATTAGAAAATAATTTTTCATTAAAAAAATATTGTCACTTCAGAGTAAAAAGCGTGGGGTGCATTTTACTATTTTTTCATAACTTTTCCATCATAGATATTGGCAAATATAATAATTATAACATTTAATATATTAAGCACCCCACGCTTTTTACTATGAAGTGAAAATATTTTTTTTAATGAAAAATTATTTTCTAATTTTTAGTTCGGTTGCATATAAAAGCGTGTTTTTTTAGTTTTTTAAACTATTAATTATTTATGTTTTGCTTAGTTTGATTAATAAAATAATATTAGGCTACTGAGAAAGGAATGTTGTGTTGTTTTTTATACACATAGGTTTATTTTTTCTTATATTTAAAAATACATTGGATAAGTAAATGGTAAATTATTTCTAAAGTTTTTTATGCTTTATTTGTTTTCTGGGATATTACGTTTAAACAATCCTTTTATTTTATTATGGAGAAAAGCCAAATAATATATATTTTTTAGGTCTAAAATTACAATATATTCTATACATACTTGCCATAATGAGTTAGTAAAAATAATACATTTCTTAAATATCTTTAAAACTGCTAAAGCTACTATACCAGATTTGGTATCTAAGATGTATTGGACATGCGGAATTAAATAGTGATAGTGGAACTTTTGCCAAATTTCCTAGTTTTGTGCTACACATACCTCTTTCGTTTTTTTTTTTAATGCAATACCTTATTTATTTTATTTCTATTAAATTGAGCGGGTCAAATTTTTAAAATTCTGTCTTTTATATTATGGGTCCATTTTAAATAAATTAATGTTTTTCTTTTTTTTATCTTTCTTAAATCCAGAGCTAGATCCGAAGAGAATATACTTACTCTACAAAAAGAACTAGAAAGATGTATTTTAAATTGCTTATTAAAAAAATATTTAAAAATTATAAAAAATGGCAGTAGCGTACTTTTGTTCTTAATAATATTGGCTGTGGTGCCCACTGAGATTCCACTAAACCCAAGTCATTTATTACTTCAAAAACCTGTATAAAATTTTAGTCAAATCAGTTTAGGAATATATGAAGTTTTTATAAAATATCGTTTTTTTTTTTACTTTAACTTTAAAAACTAAGAATCTTTGGACATATACAGGGCTATTTTTAAGTTAATATATTTCTCTTGACACGGTATAGAAAGAAAATGAGAACATTTTTTAAATAAAATTATGGTTGAAAATGCTTTGTTTTTAAAATACAGGGTGTTTAAGTTTTAAGCAAAAAAATGCCTTTTTAATTAAAACTTTCCTACCACTCCATACATGTCGACAAAATTTGGTACGCTTCTTCTAACCATTAAATTACATTTTTTGCTGTAAAAGGTAAAAAATAAATATATAAGTGGCGTTCACACGATTTGTATTGATTTTTTTCAAGGAAAAAGTAGTAAGCCAATGCATTTTTTATTGAATCAATATTGTTTTTAAAATATTCATTTACTTTGGAGTTAATTTGGTCTTTTAATTTTTTAGTAATTTTTATTTTATATAAAAATTATTTTTAATAAAAGCCATGATGCACGTCAAAATCGCTAAAATCTGATATTGTGTTTTGTATGTAAAATTCGCTTTTGTCTAAAACAAACAAATTTTACATACGCAGTAGCGTAAAATTTTTTGCTTCAAAAAACAATACAAATCTTGTTCGAGCCCAACTGGAATTTTTTTAAAAACTTTTACAGCAAAAAGGTAATGTAATGGTTTCAGGAAGTGTATAACATTTTGTGGACATATCTGAGTAGTAGAAAAGTTATGATAAAAAGGCATTTTTTCCCTAAAACTTTTACAACCTGTATTTCGGAAGCGAAGCATTTTCAAACATAATTTTATTTGAAAAATATTCTTATTTTTTGCATTTTTTACTGTTTTAGAAGGAATATATCAATTATTAATGATCCTTTACTTACAAAAAGGCTTCCTCTCTTTCCCATCGTCGAGCTGTGGGGGATTTATCGGTACTTCCATGGCTTCTGCTCTGAAGAATTGTCCAGTATAGTTCCTCCACTCACGATTCCCAACAGAGAAACTCGTGATGTCACGCGTATGCATCCCTATATAGTCCAACTGGACAGGCCCCGAACTTTTCACTTTGTTCGTTTTTTTATTCCTAGAGTTTCTAGAATGTGGAACCTGCTGTCCGCGGAGGTCTTTCCTTCCCCTCCAAATCTTCAAGTATTTAAGTCCCGTGTCAACAAACTCCCTCTTACCTCACTGAAGACACCCATGGTACGTTAGTATTTAGGCTCTTAGCCTTCGTGGTTTGTCCAAAGATAAAAAAATAACCCTGTATATTCATAGAAACTTTTATCATATCTCTCCAAATCTCTTTTTATAGTTTTGTATCGTAACTAAGAAACACTCTGTATGTAAGTGCCAATTATCCATTTGGGTTCTATGTTGAGATAAATATCTTAATTAATAATTTCTCCAATGAATGAGACGTCGTTTACGAGTCTTCATTTAGTATCTACTTATTTAAAAGCATTTCAGACTTTAAACTCGAGCATTTTACGTCTTAAAAAGACGACAAGAAACAAACTACTTTGCAATCTGTTGCCTTTATTCGCATAAAGTGGAGTGCAAGACCTTGTACAACGCGTAAACAGTCGCTTTATTATTTTCCATGGTATTAAGCTTAAAAATAAAAAGCACTAGATGTTTTAAGTAAGTAAAAATCTTGAATTAAAGCGAAGGAAAACTTGACATTGTTTTGTTTGGCCTTGTTGATACTAAATTGCAGAATACTCTCTTTTATAAATATTGCGTCTAAAAATTTAAATACTAAAAGGTGGCGCCATTGTTTTTACTTCATTTTCTAAAACAAAAACTTTGAATAAAATTTAATAACATTTACTTTGTTTGTTAATTATGTTTACTTAGAGCATGCTTACTGCGATTTAAATGATTTAAAGTTAAGCTTTGTAATTTTATGGAAAAAAGGGGTAAAATAAATATACAAAATGGGGTTTTAAAAGGTGAAATTAAATATCAAGTGTCAATTTAGCTTAAAATCAAGAATTGTTGGCAAGAAGGGAGTATATAGTAAAAAAGAAAACGTTTGCTTTTCACGCTTGATAATGGGTACCTCAAGAATAAAACGTTGCCGCTTAAAATTCTTTGAGATTCGTTATCAGCGCCCAAAAAAACTTATAAAACGAAATTATTAAAATCGGACACCAACAAGTAAACAATTACTAAAAACTCTATTATCTGGTTTCCTAAACTTTTATCTTACATTGAACGATTTAAAAAAATCATCTTTAACTAGAGGAGCAATCATTAAAAATTAAAGAAAAAAAATAAGATAATAGGCTGTGACTGCTTGTTTTAGTAGGGCAATTAATGGTTGTAGTAGTTTGAAGGAGAAGGTGCATTTAAAAACATATGTCAACAGAAAAAAGAAACCTATTTTGACCTCATTAATATGTCCCTAAAATATTTGTACTAAATTCTAAAGACGTTCATTGGTATGTAAAGGACACCAATAATCAACGGTTATTGTTTTCTTTCTCACTTATTATTTATTAGTTATTACTTTTTTTCTTTATCGACTATCAGTCATTTAATTTCTACTTAGGTGGATCCTGGGACTTCAAACATTATTATTAAGAAAACGAATACCGCTTGCTTATGTGTTTTTTTTTTTTTTTTTTTTTTTTTTTTGATTGTGAGAAAAGAATTCTCCAAATAAAGGACATTTAAGAGTATGTTTATTTTAAAAGTAAAATATATTGTAGGAAAAGAATTTTACCATAAAAATCTCCTAAAGTAAGTTAAGTATTATTATAAAATATGTTGAAAACAATAAATGAAGTTTATAGATTTTTAAAACATGAAATAAATAATAAACCATTTTAGTTGCCCATGCAATCTCTAGAACATTATAAAACAATTAATTGCATGGTCTAATAATAATTATTATAAATTTATTTAAATTATAACAGTATTCAGGTTCTTTAGTTTCATGTATTATTACATCATAAAATTAGAAATATAAGTTTATATGGAGCATCATTTTCTTTAATTGGGTTATAAAGTGTTGTATGCCAGGTAGCTTTAGTTTGTTTATATGTGCTGAGAAAAAGCTAGTATCAGATTTTCTTATTAAAATTTTAAAGGTAAAATAATTTTAAAATTTATTATCTATAAAGTTTTTATTTACACCTAAAATATTTTACAAATTTGATATTACTAAGCATTATCTGATCGTCGTATATCTGTTATTGTGGACGGCCATTCTTCAAGCTTTCACCAAGTAAATGCTGGAGTCCCTCAGGGCTCAGTTCTGGCACCAACATTGTTTCTTCTTCATATCAACGACCTTCTCTCGTCCACAACTAATTCCATTCATAGTTTCGCTGACGATAGTACCCTTCACTCCAGTTTTCAGGTTCCTAAACCCATTACTAAACCTGACTTGGAAAACAAACGCAGAGCGATGCAGATATCTCTTTCGCAGGATCTTAATTTAGTATTGGATTGGGGCGCTAAAAATCTCGTCCATTTTAATTCATCCATCCATCCAATGTTCCTTGTCGCGAAAAGAGTCATCAAATACTCATCCTCTACTTATGAGCGGCCAAGTTTTACAGAGCAAAGACACCTTTAATCTTGTGGGCGTCACATTTGAAAGTAACCTTAACTGGCATAAACACATTGTATCTATAGCCACGGCAGCTTCAAAAATGCTTGGATTTCTCTTTCGAGCCAAAAAGTATTTTTCCTCTTCTAATTTATACACTTTGTATGTGTCCCAAATCCGACCTCCCTTGGAATATTGTTCTCATATCTGGGGCATGGCGTCCCCCACAACCCTAAGCATTCTTGATTCTATTCAAAGAAGAGTTATTCGTCTCATTAATGATTCTTCGCTTACAGAAGGGCTTCCCTCTCTTGAACATCGTCGGGCTGTGGGGGATTTATCGCTTTTTATAGGTACTTCCATGGCTTCTGCTCTGAAGAATTGTCCAGTATAGTTCCTCCACTTACGGTTCCCAACAGAGAAACTGGTGGTTCCGCGCGTATGCATCCCTATACGGTCCAACTGGACAGGCCCCGAACTTCCCACTTTGTTCGTTCTTTTATCCCTAGAGTTTCTAGGTTGTGGAACCTGCTGCCCGCGGAGGTCTTTCCTTCCCCCAAATCTTCAATTATTTAAGTCCCGTGTCAACAAACTCCCTCTTACCTCGCTTAAGACACCCACGGTACGTTAGTATTTAGGTTTTTAGCCTTCGTGGTTTGTCCAAAGATAAAAAAATATTAAATCGATATTGTTGAGAGCGGTCCATAATAACCGCCTATTGTGGGAGAGCCTACGATGCTAAATGAGGATTTGCTTGAGCATCATAGAGATCTATTGGGTTGCAAAGCTTAGATAATAAGAGGAAAAAAATATTTTCTGTACCTTTTTATTATTTAAAATATGTCAAAAAAATAATGTCATTATTTCGGCTTGTAAAAATTGTTCGGATTGTATTGGATTATATATTTTATGTTATCCTAAAATATTTTCTTCAAAATAAAATAAAAATAGCCACGCCCAAGAATGTCAAAATGACTTTTTTACAACTTTGTAGCCCTTCTGTTATTTTACGTAGTTCTTAAATTGTTAGATTAGTAAAATATACACTATTTAGCATGTTATTAAATTACCACATCTTAATTTGACGCGCTCTAAAATTTCTAAATAATATTTTTGTTTTTTTGATCGGCCCTGTATACGGGGCTTATATTTAATTAACTAAGATACAAGGTAACCGTTGGTATATTCTTCTTCCACGCTGTAGTAAATTCCAAAATTCCTAAGGAGAAACTATGTCCTGCAAGGGTTCCAAACATATGTTTTTATTTTTTTATTAAAAATTAATTAGTAATATATCAGCTTTTAATAAAATATTGACAGTTTATATATGTAGATAAATTAAGTATTAGGTAGAAATAATCTATCCTAAACCAAAGATAGGAATATAAATAAGTAGCCGACAAGACAAAAAAATGAAAATATTTCTAAAGGTTAAACTACTAAGTAAATATTATATTTTGTACATCTTAAACAGTAACGTGGGGTCGCCAGAGACTTCACGAAATAAAATTTTAAACGTATTTTTGAAAATGTTTTAAATTTATATAACCTGTAAAAAGAATATGCATATCATCTGTTAGTAAATTTTAAAAAGCAAAAGTAACAAGAATCCTGGTATATTATTTGTTAATAAATAAGGAAAAGCAAGTAACAAAGGTGAATAATAAATAAAACAATTAGTGCTGGGTATCGGTATTTTAAACACTGTAAATTTAATTCTATTGTTAAAATTATACTTTTTTACCACCAACTTTAAAATTATTTCTTACAGTCAATATATTACTTTTATATACAAATTAAGTATGCAGGACAACTGCGGCTACTATACTTTGGGCACTTTAAATTGAGAAGAACACCTAAATAAAAAAATGTGTTACATTAATTTAAACTGGCAATATCCCTAGTCACCACATTTTATTGGTTTCAAAAGTCAGTAACCATAGAAATTAAATATTTTTCTCAATATATCTGCCGTACAACAGAAAAACACCGTATGTGTATATTATAAGCCTATTTACATACAGTGTTTTCCGTTGTACGGCAGTATAAAGTGCCCAAAGTATAGTATAGTATGCCATACAATCATTTGTTATGCTTTATGGTTACTTTATAAGAATACAATTATTAAAAATGATCAGACATAACATTTATTTTATGAAATTACAGAAATTATTAAACACAATTATTAAAGGATTTAATAAATATCGAGTTAACAACAATTTCATAGACCATCATTCGAAGCACATTGACGCAATAAAAAATAAACAGGTTAAATTAAAAACAAATCTTGTTTAGCTTACTTTACTTTATTTTTAAATAAATCTAATTATTTATTTAAAATTGATCATTCTAAAAATTTTATAATGTTTTATTTTATAAAATTAAAATTAAGTTTTAATACAAAATTACTATCGTAATAAAATGCTTAAACTTATCTAAATAACTTAATTAAAATACAAATTTGTTTTTTACTTTTTATAACAAACTACTTTTTAGCCCATTCATACAATGTTTTTAAAAACTAAAAATTATTAAAAATAGGATTTTACTTTATGAATTTTAAAATAATTCAATAGCATAGAAGCCTAAAATATAAAATTCAAATTTGACTAATATTTATAGGTAAAACTTAATAGCTATATAATATATTAATTTTATTATTATATATTATATTTAAAAATAAATTATATTATTATTCATTAATTCTACCTAATTAAAATAAATATTTATATTTTTAGGTATTTTAAAGATGTTTGCAGTTTTGCAGGCCAGTTTTTTATCTGGTAAAAAATATCAATAAAAAAAGGTTGATAGATAAATTTACGACTGTAATACGCAGGCGAGTAGTGTAAGTCATATGAACGGGACATGAGTATTTCATGTGAGGTTGCATACTACACTTTTCTATGACTATTTATATATCACTGAAAAACATTTAAAAATAACTTTCTTGTAAATTGTATTATTAAAAACAATAAATTCATTATTTGGTATGCATGAATATTTGTCATTATAGACTACTGCAAATTTTTTATCTTATGTGATTGTTTTATCTATTAGTCAATTTTACGTACTTATTAGATAGGTTTATAATATTTATACTCATATGTGACTAAAAAAAAACGACTTTGGAGGAAAAGTGATATTTAGAAAACGAGGTTGTCAAAAACATACAGAATCAGCCAGTCAGAAATGTAAACAGGCATTGCGTGAAAGAAAACAGTATAACGCGAATGTCAGAATGTAAACATTTTGGATTGAGTGACTAATAGTGCTTGTTTTGTTATTGCATTAATGGCACAGGTTGGCGCAACATGAACGTTATGATATAAATATTTTACAATGTTTGTCTATAAAATCGATCCGATTGATTGTTGGCGCTAAGGGCTTAACTCGTATGTTAGCGATACATCCGCTGCGTAAGAATAACTGACTTTGCACATTTAAAGCACCTTATGACGGCTGTTGGTAATGAGCGTGGGTAATGAGCGTAGGTATTGGCCGTGGGTAGTGAGCCATATTAACTGTTTAAAATCAAATTATTAATGAAGATTTACATTTTAAAACAGTCGTAAAAACACTATTAATTGTTACTTTCACCGACTATTTATAACAAAATCTTCTCTTGAAGATATGTTCTATATTGGTTAGGCGGATTCTTTTATCCAATGGTCTTTTTGTTGGGTTCACACCAAAATCTGTCTAGAAAGAATGGAGCTACTTTTGTCCTGGTCCTTGGGTATAGAGAGCTGATCCAGTTCAGCCCTATTGACTCATATATACTGGCCGGTCGCCTGAAACAAAATAAAGAAAAAACCCCAAACAACCAAAAAAACCTAATTAAATAACGACGTTTCGGTGGCAAGTCTGCCACCGTTGTCAAGTTATGAAGTTTAAAAATAAAATTTAGAAATTTAATAATATTTAAATTAAAAATAATTAAACTTTTAGGTTTGTTAGTTTTGCGAACTCTGAAAATAGTGTCATAATTAATAATATTACTAATGTCAAACTATTTTCAGAGTTTGCGAAACTAAAAAGCCTAAAATTTTTATCAGTTGTAATTTAAATATTAGTTAATTATTTATTTTTAACTTAATTTTAACTTGACAACAGTGGCACACTTGCCACCGAAACGTCGTTTTTTAATTAGAATCATTTGGGTTCTTTATTTTGTTTCAGGCGACCGGCCAGTTCATAGGGGTCAATAGGGCTGAAAAGGGTCAGCTCGTTATACCCTGGGACCAGGACCGAAGTAGTCCCATTCTTTCTAGACAGGGCGTGTACCCAACAAAAAACAAAAAGACCACTTTTTCTCTTTTTACGAACGTATACAATTCAGGCATCTAGATACAATGAATTCTTTTTAATCGAAAAGATGCATTATTCTGACAGGTTAAAAAGTAAAAAGAAAATAGGTAAACAGACAAAGAGCTATGCATAATGTTTTTGAAAGAAGACTAACAGGAGCTACGGTAAAAGCATTTGCTATATAACATATTGAATTGCAAGGAAATGAGTTATAGATTTTTATGAAGTAACATAATGTATAACAGTTAAAAATGATTAATAGTAATGTTTGGAATAGAATACTCGTTTACACAAATGTATGTTCATAATGTGGGTAAATGTTCGTAAAATAAAGTAAGTGGAATATAAACTCTTGTTCCACATTAAAACCATTTTGTTTGCTTAGGGGTTATATATATCCAGCAAAATATCCGAACAAAGCCCTTTTTTTCAAGATTTTTTTCTGAAAAGCCCTCTAAATTTATTATTTTATTTTTTTACATATATAAGTATATACACTATCGGACATATGTATTGCAACAAATAGAGAAATGGTTTAAATTGCAAATATCATAAATTTTCATGTTGCTTTATAGATTTAGTGTCGTTTTCAAGATAGATCATACTGTGATAATTAAATATAAACTTCTTTGAAGCATTATTTGAAGCAACATGCGCAAAAAAGTAGATAATTTTAGAAATATAAAAAATGACGACAAAAGTATTGCAACATTTGCATTAAGGTTAACAAATTAATTAAACAAAGAGAGTACAATAATATAATAATAAGAATACAATTTAAAATTATTTACGGGTTCAATAACAAATAGCAAATCAATTGTTGCCTATTACTTTGGCACATCTTCTGGGTTGATTAAAGTTTATAAAACATTAAGTTAAAAATTCTCCAAGCTTCTGAAATTTAATTCATAAGTGCCCTTTTGTAAGAAAAAAATTGGTTCGTATTCGCCATTCTACATCTTCTCATTGTTTTCTATGGGATTTAGCTGAGGTATGGCGCAGGCCAGTCTAAAACTGGAATATTGTTTTTACCTGAACCACTGCCACACATACTTAGAAATGTGCTTCGGATCTTTATCTTGCTGAAAAATGAACCGTAAGGGCATTTTCAATTCTGAGAAAGATAGCATCACGTTTTCCATAATGTTTTTATACATAAACCTGTTCATTATTCTATTGAAAAGTGTAGAAGTCCAACCCTCAGATGAAAAGCAAGCCCCCAACACAACACTACTTTTAATATTAATTAAATTTAATTAAATTAAAATTTTACAGGTGTTCTAACTAGCCTCATGTCATCTAAATTAAGTATATTGTTTCATGTTTCATCAATAAAAAGCAGCAATACGTATGTCCGGTAGTGTATATGTATCTTCTATCAATATGTTGACATAATATGTCATTTAGTTTGTCAGAAAAATATTTTGAATACCTCTGTAGCCGATGTCCGGGTGCTTCTCTAAAAAAGACGTTTTGGGGTGACCACTATATATCTGGAATGGGTTAAAATAAGGAAACTAAACGTATCTAGTTTTAGAAATGTATAATTTATAAATTAATTAAAAGTATGTGCAAAAGAAAAAATACAAAATGTCGATATTTGAAACACAAAAGATTCTTTGAGAGGGGCAAGAATGACTCCAAACGAGTAAAATTTGTTACAAAAATGTGATTCTCTACAAAATTTAAAGTGTGTTAGAATTTTTTAATAAGTAAACAATTAAAGAAATTATATTAGAGGAAAGGTTTTACTTGTATGCAGGTTGATTCTTAACCTATGACAATGCAGAAACCTTATGAAGTTGTGCCCTCGGTTAAATTTGCTAAAACTTGGCACACAAATAGCTCTTAGCTTGCTGATCAAAAATCTTA
The DNA here is from genome assembly GCA_014170235.1 of Listronotus bonariensis. Taxonomy (NCBI): domain Eukaryota; kingdom Metazoa; phylum Arthropoda; class Insecta; order Coleoptera; family Curculionidae; genus Listronotus; species Listronotus bonariensis. The sequence goes on from JACEGR010001148.1 coordinate 25,613, forward strand.
ATTGATACAATCCCCTAAAGTCAACCCCAGACCCCCTACGCCCCCGGAAATCCCAAATACGCCTAAAGTATGTTAGTATGTTACGATGTCTAAGGGATATATTCGTCTGAATGTTCGGACAGAGGTATCATGATTATCAAAATATTGTGACGTATATTTTAAATACATTAGGGCTACTTTACGTCACTGGGGCAAATGTACCATATGGAACTATCTTCTTGGGACCATGAGACCTGTGGACAATAAAACCATCTTGTTTTTATTTCACTATTAAATAACACTACATGAACTACATATTTAACTAACTAAATTTAGTACGGGCATACCACCCACTAGGGGTAGGCCCGTACAGGGGGCTTAACTAAAACTTTAACTTTATACTTGACTTCACTTCTACTACCTACTTCTAATATTTAATGGGCGGAACCTCCCAAAATCAACCCCCGACCGTGGGGTCGTGGGGGTCGGGAGTTGATTTTGGGAGTTTGCGCCTATTGTATCTTTTGATCATGATTCTGAGAAATACCTCTGTGCAAAACTTTAGATGAATAAGTCCCTTAAACATCTTAACTTACATTATGGCGTATTTTGAGATTTCGGGGAGCTTGGGAGGTCGCGGGCTGATTTTGGGGAATTACACCCATTGGAACTTTTGAACACCATGCTGAGAGGCCTTTGGAAAATTATGGGTTAAGACAAACAATGACTAAAAATTAAAAGAACGTAACATATTTTTTGTTAGAATGATAATTAATTATTTTAAAGTTTATAAAATAACGTTAATTTTAAAAACAAATAAATTACCTATAATACAAAACAAGATAATACTATTTTATATTACACAATAATCAGCTAAACTTTTTGTTCTGTATAAATCAACAAATAAGTCATAATGATAATGTTTAATAAGTCTATTAGTACTCTACTATTAGTTGTGGTCGTGGATAAGTTTTCACGGGAATAAAATTTAAAATATTAATTAACTTTTTTTCATTATTAGTCATTGTTCCTAAGCTTATGCGAGTAAGTTAAGAATAACCTTGTATATTTTTAAAAGATTATATACATATATTTTTCTTTAGTTAACCTTTAGCATCATTATTTCTTGCAGGTGATTTCAAAGGTTTTGTTATGATTAATTAAGGTATGTTTAACTAATCAGTTTACTTTATAGCTAACTTTTCTCTTTTAATAGTTTTCTCTATAATAATAATACACTTTGAATTTAAAACTAAGCTATTTTCGTCGTAATAAAGCATAATTTACCTAAAATATAAACCATACGTCCGTTATTATTCATGTGTTTCGTAATAAAATTTAACAATTCTTGGGAAACCACAATACACAGCGCAATTTCAGGTATGGCTTCATTCTCGGAACTATGCTAGAGTAAGCCCAATTTTCATGATATCTTGAAATTATGTCCACGAAAGATAGAGAATTAAGGCAAATTACTAAACATTAGTAAAATATTCTGCCTTTTAAATTCATTACTTTTTTAATTTTTTTATGTTACATTGTTTTAAATACCTACAATGTGAGCCAAATAAAACTTGCACACTTTTTAACTTCAAATAACTTTTTATTTATTGCGCCAATCTTTTTTATTTTATAAAGGGCGAATGAATACTAATGAAGCTAATACTTTTTTTGTAGACAAACTATGGAAAATGATTTAGTAAAAGCGAATCTGTCAACAATTTGGGGATTCGTGAGTTATGATTATTCTTAATAAATTATGCGCCCAATAAAGGATGCATTTTTCTCGCTTTTAACAGGGAACTTTTTTTATTGTGCTTTGGAAATCAAAAATGTGAGGTTACCATGGTTCCTGGCTTGGATGCTGACACAGTTTAACAGTAAATTAATTAACTTTAAACGTATTAGCCTAATTGTAGATTAATCAGTTTTCTTTTGCAACAAAATTAAATTCATAATTTTGATCAAAACTGGAAAACCTAGAGAAAGCATATCTACCTATAAGCCCTAAAAATAAAAAAGATAAATCCAACATATAAAAAGTTATTATTAGTTAAAAAGTGTGCAAGTTTAATTTGGCCCACACTGTACAGTGTGGTCCATTAAGAATGCAACAAATGGAAAACTTTTTTATTTGCTATTTGTCAGAAAAGTTTATTCGGTAGTTTTCTAGAAACCAGCGGCAACTCCGATTTTAACGAAATTTGGTATACGGGCATTTTTGGGGCACTGATCACGAATCTGAAAGATTTTTAGCGGAAACGTTTATGTTCTCGAGATATTCATCAATCAAAATTCAAATTTGAACTAAGCTTATTTTCACTATATTCCCCCTTCTTTTGCACCAAATTCTTGATTTGTTAGCTAAAGTGTCACAATATTTGATTTTCACCTTTTAAAACCCCGTTTTTCTACGTTTTTTACATTATTTTTGCATTAAATTGCGTGGTTTTTCTTTGATAATGCGGCAACCATACATACACATAGGGCTTCATGGCACACTGGGATTGAATTAATTCAAAGTATGGCTATGCAATTTAATGCAAAGGATAATGTAAAATACGTAAAAAACAGGGGTGTTAAAGAAAATCAAATATTGTGTGCCACTTTAGCTTTAATTCAAAGTAGTGTGCAAAAGAAGGAATATTGTAAGCATAGGATTAGTTTAAACTTCAAGTCTGATTATGAATATCTCAAGAACGAAACGTTTCCGCAATATTTTAGATTTGTGATCAGCGCCCCAAAAACCCCCGTATACCAAATTTCATCAAAATCAGGTTGCCGCAGGTTTCTAGAAAATTACTTTTATTCTTTGTAAAGGTTGATGCATGGTCCGAAACAGCATTAGCACCAGTAGTTTTTTTATTAAAAGTTATTTGGTATACAGGTCAACAAAAGCAAAAACCGCTTAGGAGTAAAGTACCCCTATTTTTAGAAATACAACATAATGTTAAATAAAAAGTTATTTATATTCAAAAGTTATGCCTAAATACCAAGTTATGGCCTCCTATTTAAATTTTTAAAATGTATTGAAAATTTTTAAATTAGACCCTGTATGATACAGATTTTTGATATTCTGATTTATTATTTTTTAAAAGCAGTTCCAACCAACTGACTTTTAAACAAATTTAATTAAATCGAAGCAAATTTGTAAAATTGAACTGCATTTATATTTTTTAGCTAACCGATAACTTTAAGTTTGTTTTAAGGATATTTATAGGGTCCTTAAATTATACAAATATGCTTCTTATTAAGGCAAATATACTATAAATATAAAATGTAAAATATTCCTATTTACTTTGTAAAATTTTTGTTTAAAATTTTTATGAAGATGTAGAACAGATATATTAAATTTAAAAAATAAATAATTAAAAACTTAAATAGAAGGCCATAAATACGTATTTAGGCACTAACTTTTAATTATAAATAACTTTTCTGGTCAACATTTTTTTGTATTTTTAGAAATAAGGGTACTCTACTCTTAAACAGAGTATAATCTTTTTGACCTGCCCTGTATACCATAAAACTTTTAATAAAACTAACTACTGCTAATACTGTTTCGAACCATGCTTGAACTTTTATGAAGAATAATAAAATTTTCTGACAAATTGCAAATAAAAAAGTTTTTCATTGTATATGTTAAGTATAAAACTTGATTTTTAAAACTTTAGTCAGTGATAATATTTCTGGTTAAAAAAATATATTATTGGTTTGCTTAATACTAACACCTAAGACCTAACTTACTAGCTATCCATATACAGTGCGAATCTAAAGTCAGGACACCCCTTCTAACTTTTGAACTGTATAGCATCTTTTCATAAAAATTCAAGGAGCTTAGTAGGACAACATAAACCAAATTAAAAGGCAAGAAATGACACATATAAATCGTGAAACTAATAATTGCTCGCTATTTTGAAAAAAAAAGTAAATTGTCTTGTGGTACATGGCACATCATTTAAATGCTCCTGGACGAGTACTATAACCCCAGATATAACGTCAATATACCTACTATAAAATAGAGATACTTTAATAATTACCTGAATACTTAATTTGGATGGCCATATTTCGAAACTAATAAATTTAGATATAACTAATGTGGTATTTTCTTAAAGGTCTTTTAAATGACGTTTTAATGATGATTTAATTTACAGGGTGCATCATTAAAAACGTATATACTTTTTGCCCTACTCTGTATGTTTTTACAAATTAAAAAAGCTTTAAAAAAATGCAACGTTAATTTATCTAACTGTATTAGTTTCTGAAGTATGGCCATCAAAATCAGGTATTTAGGTTATTATTAAAGTTTAGTCATTTTGTATTAAGTAGGTAAAAATATAAACTTTATGTTTCTAGCTTTAAAATGATTTTTTATAGTTTGCTTTGTTTTTTAAGAATAAAAATTTAAATAAAAAATATTTCTTGGCTTTTTCCCAAAAATAAAAATATTAAATAAATATTTTAAAAAATTTAACCTTTAAAAATAAATTAATAGTTATTTTTAAAATGAAAATAAATATTTTTATTTTGGTTATAAAAAGAAAACAATGCAATTAAAATTAAACTTCCATTCTTCTTCTATTATTATTTTTTTTTTAAGTAATTTTTAAGTAATATTTTAATTTTTGTTATATTATTGTAAGAGCAGATTAGCCTTTAAATTATATTAAAAATATATATATATATATATATATATATATATATATATATATATATATATATATATATATATATATATATATATATATATATATATATATCCTAAATATCTTTATTTTGGAGAAAAGTCAAATAATATTTTGTTTAACTTTAAAGTGATGTGTCACAAGTCCATTAAATTTACTTTTTCAAATAGCTCCAAACTGTCAATTTACGATTTATATACAGTGTGTCAGCCTAAGTTCTCTACATATTGGAAAATTTTTAATTATTAATTTTTTGAAAAAAGTTATTCTTTATAAAAGTTTTGCATGATCTAAAACCTGAAATGCAATCATTAGATATTCATTTTTCTTCGTAGTATAAGAGGTATCTCAATAAATATGAATTATGTTCAAGAGAAAAGTACCCTTTCTGCTGAAAATAAGTATCAATAATTATTATTAGGTTAAAATGTTTAGAAATAAAAATTACTCTTAAAAATGCAAACTTTTTATTTAAAAGAAAAAAGTTTCTGTGAATTCTCGCTGTTTTGACGGTTAAGCTTTTTGGATATTACATTTTTAAATACGTATTTACAAATGTGCAAATTTAAATTTACATCGTTTTATTATTAAAAAGAAAAAAATCTTGCAAATAAAGAAGAGTGCATATTTAAGAGTTATTTTTATATCTAAACATTTTTTCCCAATAATAGTTTTCGATATTGTCAAAAATCACGGTACTTTGCTCCTAAACAAAATTCATATTTTTTGAGATACCTCGTATAATACTAAAAAAAATGAATATCTAATGATTGCTTTTTAGACCTCGAGAACTTTTATAAGGAATCCCTTTTTTGGTAAAATTAATAATAAAAATGTTTCCCATATGTAAAGAAATTAGGCGGACACGCTGTGTGCTATTTATTGCCTAAAATTTGGTTTCTGTTATTTAACAAATGTTTTTAAATTTTTATGTAAAATACTGAACAATTTAAAAGTATAGAAGATAGACGGTGTCCTGACATTAGACACGCACTGTATAAAAGAAAAGTACGCTTAGCCACTTAGATCATGTTTGGTCACTTTATCACAATTTGCACATTCTAAGGTAACTACGACTCGTTCTTTAGACTCCTATTCGTTGTTTTTTCTAACCATAATTTATTTTTTTTTAAAGAAAATTACCGAAACTAAATAATTCGGCATATCAATGCCTCTTAAAGAAATAAAAGCCCTATATCTTTTAATCATAATTCGTAATTTTCTAATTACTGTAATAAAGCCCAACATTAAAAAGTATAACAATTTTTTTTTGTTTTAAATGTATCCTGAAAATTGAGAAGATTTATAGAATTAAGGCAAGAAACTAAAAACAATAAAACTATATCAAAAGTCAAAGGTCGTTCTAACCGTGAGATAAAAATATAAACTTCTATCTTTCTCAAATATCCTTAAGTCCTTCTAGCCCTTTGACAAAAACATCAGTCAAAACTTTTTTCTCGTTTTTTTTTTTACTTCAAACTTTTAAAGATAAAAGAAACACTTTGATAAACACCTACTTTGCTGTAAATTTTACTTTGATCTGTATGTAAACTTATCTGTTTGAACCAAAAAATGTATTTTTACATCATTTATGTATGATGGAGTTGTTGTAGTTATAGCTAATACGTTGTAATAATCAAGGTTAGTTTATATTTATAAGGTTGCGACATATCCTCACCTTTTAGGCGGTTCGAGGTCGGGGACGCAAGGAACGGCACTCCACGGAGAAATGTTGGCAAAACTGGGTAAAATCAAAGCCGATGATCAATCCAGTGGCGTCTAGAATTTGCGCATTTCATTTTGCATTGTTTTGGTAGTGATATTTGTTGAAAGATGTAATTCCAAATGTTTTTTATTTAAAGTAAAAGAATTTACAACTTAATAATAATTAAAAACTGTTGTATAAACGATTGTTCTACTAATACGATAAACTGTATATCTCCGGCACTGAACAACATGGCCGAAAAATGGGAGATGTGACGTCATAACACGTCAAAGCAATATGGCCGAATGTCGTGACCTTATATAGACCGACTTTGGTAATAATTGGTTTTAAAACGATCACAGCAATTTAAGATGCCTAACCAAAGAAAGAAGTGCACATAAGCACTAAAAATAAAATTGATGGTAGTTATTTGGGTACACGCCAAAAATTAAATTAAAAGTAAAAAAAAATAACCATGTAAAAGAGAACTAAAAATCGACTTTTCGGTGGCAAGTTTGCCATCCTTGTCAAGATAAATTAAATAAAAATAAAAAAATTAAAATTAACTATTATTTTTAAATTTTTTATTTGTATCCATTTTATCTTGACAACGGTGGCAGACTTGCCACCAAAACGTCAATTTTTAGCTTTGTTTGTTTTTTGATACTTTTAATTTATTTTTTGGCGTGTACCCAAATAACTACCATCAATTAAATGAATCCGCCGAACCAATATAGAACATATCTTTCAATTCACTAAAAGTATATTGTAAAAACCTTGAAGGCAGTTGTATTTTTTCTCCTTTGGTCACGGGGGTAAGCGAAGGGTATTTATAAAAATCGCTTAGATTGCTCAGTAAAAAATTGGATGACAAAACAAGTGGACTAGATCAAGAAATACGAATTGACATATTGAGAAATATACGCATAAGGGTGCTCAAAAAGAATCACCTCTTAATCAAAATTGTATTTCCAATAATAAAGAAGTTAGTAATAGTGCCCTTTTATGTTTGATCACCCTGTATACAGGGTGTTATAAATTCGATGTATTAGCATTGCTATCTTGATAATTATAAGAGATAGAAAGTTAGTTAATTATAGCAAAGTTCCGCCTCCTAATGCTGAATTATTGGGCGAAAACAAAATGAAAAATTCCGGTTACTTCGAAGATTACCGAAAAAAACCAAAGAATTAAATTATCCATATTTTTTAAGGTCTTGTTAGTGATTATTTGAAAAAACCAATAGCACTTACTTGAGGCACTTTTTTATGCTCTTTAAGAGTTTTTTTTTCCGATACGACGTTTTGTTTTTTAGCTACCATCATCAACTTTATTTTTTAAATACGGACCATGATAATGGTACCTAAAAAAACGAAACGTCAAATCGTAGAAATAAAAATATTTTTTTAAAAAAGCATAAAAAGTGCCTTAAGAAAGTGGTATGGGTTTTTAAAATAATCACTAACAGGGCCTAAAAAATAAAATGGATAATTGAATTTTTCGATTTTTTCCGGATATCTTCGAAAGTAACCGAAATTTTTAAAATTTCTCTTCGCCCAATTATTCCGCATTAGGATGCGTAACTTTGCCTCTATTCAACCAACCATCTATCTTTTATAATTACCGAGATAGCAATGCTAATGCACCGAATTTGTAACACCATGTATAGTCGAACATATCCTCTGTTTAAAGTCGGTATAAAAGGTATCTACTATGTATCTACAACCATGCCTAGCTTAAATAATAATTTATGTAACAAGTGCATAAAGTAATACTTTTTTCACCAATGGGAAGTTTGTCAGCACGAGCCGTTAGGCAAGTGCGGCAACCCCATGAGTAAAAAAGACACTTTATGCATGTGTTACATACCATATTTTTTCACGACGGTATAAAAATTTCCCAAAATACCATTTTATACATGTTTTATTTATCTAAGATTATTAATTTTAATTTTTGCAGCACAGCCATTATTTTGCAACAAAAAATCATACATAGCCTCCTTATTTTTAAAAGACAATTATCCTCTGCATATCTAAGCATTTATTATTTAATCTTAACAAATTGTACGTACTTACTTTTTGTAGAAATAATACTAAAACAGTATAAATTCCTTTTAATTTCTTAGTCATCCAAATTCATTCTTACTATTAATTTTCAATAATTTCTATTAAATTTATTTGCAAACTGTCAAATTTTAAAACTAGTGACACATGAACTAAGACAAATAGTGACAAAATCAAAGGTAACTTGACCGTTTGGTTCAGTCGTTGTCGCGTTTACTGTTACATTGCATAAATTGAAATTTAAGTTTGTTGTAGGAGGCAATGAAACAAAACACTAATTCAAAGTGTAAGAAAAAAGATTCAAAGTGTTAAAAAAGTTACTTTTTTAACATTTTATGCAGTGTACTAAAATGGAGTACTTTAATTTTATGTTAATGATTTAAAAAACAGCATTTTTTTAACGGTCGTGGAATTTCCTTTTTGCCCTTAATACTAACTTTATTTCCGTTTAAGCGGGTTGTTGTAAATTGTCATATTTAGCATTAAAACCAATTAAGCACCCTTTTGCGCCTAAAATCGTAAAATTTGGGCCCCAATCAAAATGAAGTGCATCCTCGTTAATAAAATTGACACACTTAGACGAGCACATACGAGCAGCAGGACCATTCATGTGTTCAAGCTCTCTCAGTGACTTTAAAGGGCCCGCTAACAATGCTTTTGTTAGATAATTGGCACACAATAACGAAAGAATACCTGGAAGTGGCTCTACTTCCGCTTCCGTGACTTGGTTATTGTTTGAATTATTTTTCCTTTAAGTGTATTTTTAAATAAAATTTATTATGACTTTCCTGAGAATTTTTTAAAAAGATAATACACTAAAAAATGTTTTTTAATTAAACTAACGATTGTTAAGACGTCATTTACAGTGTAGTATGAAAAAGTATATGGGTCAATTAACATAGTTTGTCCAAGTTTAAATTTTTATTTTTATTTATTTAATTTAATTTACTTCCTTAATTTTAATCTTAAATGAGCAGAGCACTTAAGACAGTTTAAACTATAAAACCAAAAAATTCACATTAGGTACGTCTTTTGACACATTATTTAAATCTACGACACCAGGATTAAAAGGCAACTACCAACAAAGTAGATGTGTGACTCGATCGCAGTCGCTGCTACCAATCACCGGTTACTAACAAAATATTTTAGTAGCTGCTACTTGCGCCTGGCGATAGCAGTGAAAAAATCACTCTTTAATATTCGCAGTTTGCATTCACTCTTTCATTTACAAGGTGGCGCTGCCCGTAATCACAACATTAAACGGCGTCTTCGATCGCTGAACGGTGATTGCGATTCAGTGATTCTAACCTCTTTCGTTTATGTTTATGGTGATTATGCATGTTTACGTTAGAGAAACTGAACAAACTGGATGCGAATTGGCTTGCTTACCAAAAGTATTTTTCTTCAAATATGATTTGTTAATAAGTCTATCGCGAATAGGTTGTCTAGAAAATATAATCAAAGCTATAAATTTTTATAAAAAAATTAACATATTTAATATATATTCCGTGTAATGTCCGTTTTTCTTTTTTATATACATAAATTACATGCTAATGCAAATCAATAAATAAATTATATGTATATTAAATGACACAGGATGTATTTCAATTTTTTTCTCTTTATTCGGTTTTACCAAAGTTATTTGACTTTATTTATGAGAATTTAGCATGTTTCCGTAAATACGTATAGAGTGATAATATCACAGTTTTCAGTAGCAGCTACTTTTAGATAGCAGAAGCAGCGATCACCGATATTAAAAAATTACTGTTTAGCTCACCCCCACAACAGAGCTATTAAATTGTCAATCATTAAGCCAAATTACCATAACCCAAGAACAATCAAAGTGTCCTACGGACAACCATTTAGTTTTAAATACACAGGGTAAGTTTTTTTCGAGGTTTAGTTAAGGGATCTCAGAAACCGCTGCAGCTACAGAGATGGTTAAATGGGGAAAGAATTGCAGTTTTTAGAGCTTAGTTTAAATCACTTTTTATTCTTTCCAAAAAAGTCATGGCTTACTAGATATTTTAAAAAAACCGTTTTTTCCAAATCTGTTTTTCCTCTGTAGCTTAGTCAATATTCGAAATAGAAAAAAAGTGCAAATAGGAAACTTGTAGATATTTAATCTTCTTAATAAAAAGGTAAAATCCGATATTTATTATAGTAGTCCGTTTTTAAGTTGCGAAATAAACTTGCATTTTTTTAAATGAAAACCATAGTAGACTATAACATTTTAAAGAGGCCTTTTTATAAACTTTATAACGATGTATAACAAGATATACTTTGAATAAAAATAATCGTAGTTTTGGACATATTTTTTTTTAATTAGTTATTACTGAATTTGTTTTATTGACAATGACTTCTCTTTTTATCTCATCAATACTATAAATGTTTTAAATCTACTGAATAAAAAAAAGAATTTTTATAGCTTTTTATTAAACAATTTTGGACACTGACCCTTAAAAAAATAAGTTTTAAGTTTTTTTAACAAGGCAATAATAGTTTTATATATTTTTTTATAATTTTGAAATACTAACTAAATTTTTTAATATAAATAACAAAGACTAACAATTAACAGTAGAAATTAATTTAACTACTAAATTTACTACTGTAATAATTAAAATAGTGCTTTAAATTAAACTAAGTAAAAAAGAGAAACATTACTAATTAAAAATTATCAAAAATTTTCTTATTATTGCCTATACCCATGCTATATCTTTTAAAACCAAATTTGTTGCGTTAGGGACTCAACTCATACGTTTTATTTATAAATAAATATTGTTACATGAACTGAGTCTCAAGGCATTTGAGAGTTAAAATAATCATTGATTGGAAAGGCTGTAAAAAATGAAGAGGAATTTTTAAGAGTACTTAGTTCACTTTTTTCACGGCCAGCTAGAAAATTACACAAATTTATAAATTAGTATATCTAAAACTACGTTATTTTTTTATTTAAAGTATATCTTGCTATACATCGTTAAAGAGCTTATAAAAGGTCTTTTTAAAAATGTTATAGTCAACTATGGTTTCCATTTAAAAAAGTGAAAGTTTATGTCGTAGCTTAAAACGGACTTGTGCATTAAATAGCGGATATTACTTTTGTATTAGGAAGATAAGTATCAGCAAGTTTCCTACTTGCAGTTTTATTTATTTTATCTCGAATATTAACTGAGTCTACAAAGGAAAAGGAAAAAACGTGTTTTTCAAAACATCTAGTAAGCCATGACTTTTTGAAGAAACAAAAAGTGATTTAAACTAAGTTCTCAAAAACTGCAATAATTTTTCCCCATTTAACCATTCCCTGCAGCTGCAGCGGTTTCTGAGATCTCTTCACTAAACATGGAAAAAAGCTTACCCTGTAAACACAGGGTGTTCAGTTACTAACGGACAAACTTTAAGGGGTATTTTATAATAAAAATAAAAACAACCTTATCTCAAACATATGATTCTAAACTTCCAAGTTTTTGAACTGCAGCAACTACTATTTTCGTTTTTTATAGCTTTTATACCAATTAAGTTATTTTAAAATGTTTGGGAAACGTCTTCTATGCATTAGAAGACATGTTTGGACATACAAAAAATAAATAAATCTTTACCAGTGTCGTCCATAAGCGGTTAAGGGTAACTATTAAAAAAACGGTACGTTTTTCCATTTTTTAAATAAAAATAGTTTTGTTAGATCCCCGTTTAATTTGGCACAAATTTAATTTCTTGATTTTTTTGTTTGAAGAACGGTTTTTACATAAAAAATAAAAACCATTTTTTGCGTGGTCATTTCGCATTGCTAATATTAAATTCCACAGTAAAACATCAACCTTTGGTATTAATTTTTTAATTAGATAGAGATTTGATCATGCAAAAAAATGGTTTCTATTTATTTACGCGAAAACTGTATATTCAAAGAAAACAAGTTAGGACATCAAATTTGTTTTAAACTAAACGATGATTCAAAAAAAAAATTTACGTTAGAAAAATATATAGAGCGTATCATTTTTTATTAAAAATATTTACCCTGAACCACTTATGGACGACACTGGTGAAATTTATTTTTTCTTTTTCTTTTAAAAAAATATCTTTTACTGCATAGAAGATAGCTTTTAAATTTCTAAAAAATATTTTAATTAGTATAAAAGTTATAATAAAAAAACACAATTTTTTAACACTCCGTAGTTTAAAAACTAAGACGTTTAGGACATTGTAGATTCACCTCTTAAATTTGTCGGTTAAGTTACTGAACACCCTTTATATTAATACATATTTTTATTGCATGTAAAATAATTTCTTTTGATGCATAGGAGACATCTTCCAACAACTAAGACGTTAAGAATATATTAATTTTAAACAAAATATTATTTGGCATTTTCTCCAGAATAAAATTAAAGAGTTTAATTAACATTTTAAGAAAATTAATACTTTTTATACATTATGAAGAACTATTCTGCTCTTACATAATATAATAAAAGTTATTATTACTTTAAAAGAAATAAAATAATGAAATATTCAATATTAAGTTACTTTACAATACAAAGGTTTCAAATTTATAAACAAAGGTTCATTGGCATTTTTTTTCATTCATTCATTTCATATTTATCTGTTAATAGATTAAAACCTTCGTATTGTAAGTAACTTTTAATATTGAATATTTTATTATTTTATTTCTTTTTTAAAGTAATAATAACTTTTATTATCTTATGTAAGAGCAGAAATAGTTCTTCATAATGTATAAAAGTTTTAATTTTCTTAAAATGTTAAATAAACTTTTAATTTTTGTATTCTGGAGAAAAGCCAAATAATATTTCTTTGTTTAAAATTAATCTCCTCCAGAAAACAAATAAAACATAAAAATACGTTAAGAATATATGTTGATATAAAGTATTTTTCCTATTTTTCGTTATAGAATCATCCGTGTTTGTTGGTTGAGTTACTGGACACCTTGTATATACGTAATTTAATCAAAACTATAATTAAACAGTTAAACACTTTATTACCTAAACTATCTGAAGTTTATTAATTAGAAATTGTGGCTGACATGACGTGTGCAAACTCAATTTGACTAGAATATAGAACAATCTAACAATTAAATTTATCAATTTACATTGTTAGTATCCCGTCAACAAGCAATTAAAAAACTTAATTAATATCACCGACACACAAAAAAAAATTTAGATATGCACCGAACGCGACCTATCTACGAGTATGTTTCTCGACCCTCTGAATCCAAATTTCTAGCTAGTTTAGGCCGTACTGATCCCAATACTGATTTCAAGTAAATTGCAAAGAACCGTAAAAAATGGGTAAACATTTTCGCTATTTCTTATGGTTTTTTTCAATTTATTCAAAACAGAAAGGTGTACGGCCTAAACTAATTTAAAATTTCGATTCAGCGGGTCAAAAACATGCCCCTAGATAGGTGCACATTTATTTTTTATTTTTTGTTTTTTTTTCATTCAGTGTGTCCAAAATTGGTAGGGAATGTATTGGGTTATTGAAAACTATAAGAGATAGAAAGATGGTTAAATGGAAAAAGTTGTTGGCCATTCAATAGTTCATCTAATGCCGTTTTGATGACGGCCGTATCTCGTTTGGTTTTTGAGTTATTTTAAAAAAAAATGTGCATTTTAGAAAAAGTGCTGTAGTTTTTTTATTTTAAATAATTTTTAAAAGGAAGCAACGTTTTCAAAAAATGTAATTAGGTCAGCTAATTTTTTGATATGTTGTTTTCCTTCCTCTTCTGGATAGACCCTTGGCTGTCTGGCTGGAGGTAGTGGTTGAGTTTATTAGTTCGCATCCTACCTATACAGGTAAAAATCCATCGTTTAAAAACATTTCTAGCATAAAAGTGTCTAGCAATAAAAACCTATTTTTTTTATTGCAAGACACTTTTATCATTGCTAATTATACAGTCGCCGCTCTTCTACCTTTTGGACCGTTCGGTATATTTTTATGGAACAATAATATATGACCAATTTAAGCACTTTTCAATACATCGTGACGACTCTAAATGTCAAGGTGACAGCTATAAATGTCAAGGACATAGCTGGCCGCCAACGCAACCGCTACCACCAGCCGGATAGCCGAGGATCTACCCGAAAGAGGAGGAAGAGTAACACAAAAAATCAGCCAACCTACATTTTTTGTATTTCTGTCGTTGCTACCTCCCGGACTATTAAATAACAATTTTATTTTGTTTCAGGAACCTAATAGAAAATGAGCTTTTTAACTCTCTATCGGAATATGTCACCAATAGCGTTGCTGGATTGACGCTCAGTCCAAAAAGGTAAGATTATCATGGTTATACAGTGTGTCTACCAGAGTTGGGTCGTATTCGAATACTCAGTATTTTAAATAGTATTCAGAATACATTGGGCCGGTAATCGAATAGTATTCGAATACATTTTTGTGTGGGGTATTCGGTATTCGGCAGAATACTTTTTGGTAAGTATTCGGGATTCTGTATTCGAATACTTTTTTAAAGTATTATTCGAATACCCGGCGTACCGAGTATTCGAATACCCAAATGTGGAGAGCAATATTCTAGTATTTGAATACAAAAATATATTTTTTTTATCTTTGGACAAACCACGAAGGCTAAAAGCCTAAATACTGACGTACCGTGGGTGTCTTAAGCGAGGTAAGAGAGAGTTTGTTGACACAGGACTTAAATATTTGAAAATTTGGGGGAAGGAAAGACCTCCGCGGGCAGCAGGTTCCACAATCTAGAAACTCTAGGGATAAAAGAACGAACAAAGTGGGAAGTGTGGGGCCTGTCCAGTTGGACCGTATAGGGATGCATATGCGCGGAACCACGAGTTTCTCTGTTGTGAACCGTGAGTGGAGAAACTATACTGGACAATTCTTCAGAGCAGAAGCCATGGAAATACCTATAAAAAAGCGTCAAATCCCCCACAGCCCGACAATGGGCAAGAGAGGGAAGCCTTTCTGTAAGTGAAGGATCATTAATGAGACGAGTAGCTCTTCTTTGAATAGAATCAAGAATGCTTAGGGTTGTGGGGGACGCCATGTCCCAGATATGAGAACAATATTCCAAAGGAGGTCGGATCTGGGACACATACAAAGTGTATAAATTAGAAGGGGAGAAATACTTTTTAGCTCGAAAGAGAAATCCAAGCTTTGTTGAGGCTGTCGTGGCTAGATACAATGTGTTTATGCCAGTTAAGGTTACTTTCAAATGTGACGCCCACAAGATTGAAGGTGTCTTTACTCTGTAAAACTTGGCCGCTCATAAGTAGAGGATGAGTATTTGATGACTCTTTTCGCGACAAGAAACATGATTGTTTTGGATGCATTAAAATGAACAAGATTTTTGGCGCCCCAATCCAATATTAAATTAAGATCCTGCGAAAGAGATATCTGCATCGCTCTGCGTTTGTTTTCCAAGTTAGGTTTAGTGAACTATGAATGGATTTAGTTGTGGACGAGAAAAGGTCGTTGATGTGAAGAAGGAACAATGTTGGTGCCAGAACTAAGCCCTGAGGGACTCCAGCATTTACTTGGTGAAAGCTTGGATTAGCAAAAGCGGAAAAAAAGGAACAATTTTTTCTGTGTGAGGTGAGGACCTTTGTTTTTTTGCTCTTTAAAATTTGTATGAAGTATGGAGTGGGTAAACAATTAGGTGCGTCGTTAGGGAGTGGGGTAAAAAATAGATGAAGATCTTTTTTTTGCTCTTAAAGTATTTGAATCATCGTTTTTTTTTGCAGTATTCGAATACCGATTCCGGCTATTCATAAATACTCAGTATTCGAATACTTTTTTCTTCCTAGTATTCAAATATTCAGTATTCGAATACTTTCTTTTTCCGCTATTTGTATTCGTATTCGAATATCGATTTTCAGTATTTGCCCCAACTCTAGTGTCTACTTAGGATAGGACTATATCATTTTTTTAAATTATGAATTTTACAAAAAAAGATTTATTTCTAAACAAAAAATTACAACAAAAAACTTAAAAAACATTTATTATTTTTTTAGAGGTATACGAGGTATCGTAAAAATGTACAAGATAAAAGTACCTCAATTCTTTAAAATATCCACAATATTCGTAAAAGATGTTTAAGATTAAAAGTATATAACGCAAACTTTTATATTTAAAATTATCCCATTAACCATAAACCAAAGTTTTTTTCTTGTAGGTCAACAATATTTCATATTTAGGATTTATTTATCCTAACCATTTTTTTAGTAATAATTTTAAATATATTGGTACTTTTCTCTTAAGCGAAATTCATATTTTTTAGGTACCTCAACTACCACTAAAAAAATAATATCCGATAGTTGCCTTTTAGTGCGCAGACCATGCAAATATTTATTAAAAAAATAACTTATATTCGTAAAATAATATATAACATAAATAGTAAATATACAGGGTGTCCCAACTCTATTTATACACAAAATTCCTTCGCCCTTGTACAAGATGCAAAAATAAACTTAAAATAAGAAATGTTTATTTGGGTACTATTGGTGTCTCAAAAACAGACATTTTAATAGCAAGTAAGTTTTTTAAAATGGAATACCCTGTATATTTTAATAAATTTTTCCAAATCTTGTGATAAAGCTAGAATTTTAAAAGTTCAGGCTCACAAGAAGTTTCTACAGGAACCTAGTCCAGAAAACCGACAGGCCAGCGTTGAAGCAAAAACTACTACAATCAAACAATTTCTGAAGCCAAAGATTCCTTTGACAATCGTATTAAAAACAAAGTTCTTTCTTGCTTAAATGGCTGCAAATCTTTCTGGTCGTTTGCGAAAATCATAAGTAGAAAGTTTTGTACCAGTTCTTTTCCACCACTAACTTTGGAAGATGAAATTATTTCTATCGCTAAAGGAAAGGCAGAACTATTTGCTAAACAATTTGCTGCCAATTCAACCCTTGACCCTCCCGTAAATCATCCAATTCCAGCGGTTACCCCAGTTCCTCATAAAATGCCCGATATTATTTTTAAGGTAAAACACATTAAGCGTATCCTTTCTTCCCTTAACACCAAGAAATCGTCTGGGCTGGATGGCATACCAGCAATCGTTTTAAAAAATGTGCTCCAGAAATTGCACCAATCTTAACTCGGCTCTTTCGAATTTCTTAGGACACAGATATCTTTCCGGAGAGCTGGAAAGCTGCATGTGTTCAACCTATTCCCAAGAGAGGATCTAAATCTCTTCCCTCTAACTATAGATCAATTTCAATTCTCTCAGTTCTCAAATTAATTAATTCACAAATTCTTAAGTACTTAGAAAAACACAAAATTTTGCATGACAGGCAGTATGGATTTCGCCACAAAGATCTACAGCAGATCTTCTTTCCTTCGTATCACACTGCTGGAATAAGTCTCTTGAGTTTCTAGGTGAATCCCAGATCGTTGCTCTTGATATATCCAAAGCTTTTGACCAGGTCTGGCATGCCGCACTTCTTAATAAACTTCCCTTTTATGGTCTTTCAACTAAACTCTGTACTTCGCTCTCTAGTTATCTATCTGATCGTCGTATATCAGTTATTGTGGGCGGCCATTCTTTAAGCTTTCACCAAGTAAATGCTGAAGTCCCTCAGGGCTCAGTTCTGGCACCAACATTGTTTTTTTTTCACATCAACAACCTTCTCTCGTCCACAACTAATTCCATTCATAGTTTCGCCGATGATAGTACCCTTCACTTCAGTTTTCAGGTTCCTAAACCTATCACTAAACCTGATTTGGAAAACAAACGCAGATGCAGATATCTCTTTCGCAGGATCTTGGTTTGATATTGGATTGGGGCGCCAAAAATTCTGTCATGCATCCAAAACACAATCATGTTCCTTGTCGCGAAAAGAGTTACCGAATACTCATCCTCCACTTATGAGCGGCCAAGTTTTACAGAACAAAGACACCTTCAATCTTGTGGGCGTCACATTTGAAAGTAGTCTTAACTGGCATAAACACATTGTATCTATAGCCACGGCAGCTTCAAAAAGCTTGGATTTCTCGAGCCAAAAGTATTTTTTCCTTTCTAATTTGGACACTTTGTATGTGTCCCAAATCCGACCTTCCTTGGAGTATTGTTCTCATATCTGGAGCATGGCTTCCCCCACAACCCTAAGCATTCTGGATTCTATTCAAAGAAGAGCTATTCGTCTCATTAATGATCCTTCACTTACAGGAAGGCTTCCCTCTCTTGCACATCGTCGGGCTGTGGAGATCTATCGCTTTTTTATAGATATTTCCATGGCTTCTGCTCTGAAGAATTGTCCAGTATAGTTCCTCCACTCACGGTTCCCAACAGAGCAACTCGTGGTTCCGCGCGTATGCATCCCTATACGGTCCAAATGGACGGGCCCCGAACTTCTCACTTTGTTCGTTCTTTTATCCCTAGAGTTTCTAGAATGTGGAACCTGCTGCCCGCGGAGTCTTTCCTTCCCCCCAAATCTTTAAGTATTTAAGTCCCAGTGTCAACAAACTCCCTCTTACCTTGCTTAGGACACCCACGGTACGTTAGTATTTAGGCTTTTAGTCTTCGTGGTTTGTCCAAAGATAAAAAAACAGAAATAATCGACGTGTTGCTGTTTTTAGTGCAATTAAAGTAAATTTGTATCAAAAATAAACTAATTTGCTTATATACCCACCAGTAGTTTTGCAATGAAAGGGAAATTATTTGCACGGTTTTATATTATTTGCCAATCTGACACTGACAGAATTTATTTAAAAATTATTAAAACCAAAATATTATTTTATTTCTTTAATTTTAATTGTTATTGGGTATATCAAGCATTTCGTTGATTTTTAAAAACCAGTAATAATTGACATATAGTGTGTTATTAATTTTTGATGTAGACTTTAATACAAAGTCAAAATTTGTAAAAATATACAGGGCATTCTATTTAAAAAACCTACCTGTCATTAAAATGTCTGTTTTGAAACACCATGTATATTAACTGGTACTGTCAGTAAAAAGAGTGTATCCAAGTAAACATTTTTTATATTAAATTTATTCTTGTATCTTGTACAGTGGCGAAGTTATTACGTGTATATAAATAGATTTGGGACACCCTGTATATAAATAAAAGTGTTTTTATAGGGTGCAGAAGTAGACAAACTGTTTAAAGAGAAATATTTACCATTTTTTAATTAAATTTATTTGAAATTTTGCTATATTTTATGTTGCCGTTAGTTAAAATAGTTACGATTTAAAACAAATATAAAACTAAGTAGCTTTTATAGACTTTTCTAATAAAAACCCATTTTATTGAAAATAATTAGTCAACAAATACCCAATGCATTATAAAGGTTTTACACTTATATTACAACTTCTTTTCAGGTTTTCATTAAGCCGCACCGACACAACAGAAAGTTCAGCCGGTGTCTCACCATGTTCTCGAAGTAACTCCGGCGACAGTAATACACCAGGATTTCCCAAGGTTCTTCCAGCTCCAGGAGCTACAGCGCTAGTACAGCGTAGGCGAAGTACTTTGGAAGCATTAGTACCCACACCTCCAGTACGACGGCCAGGGTCTTTTAGAGTACGATCACCAAAAACGACCACCACTGAAAGACCGTCTAGTTTTGTTGTAGAAGGCTAAGTTGGCCGGAAATTGATCATCAGGTCAGATCTGGGTAAGTTTAACTTGTGTTTTATAAAGGGTTATGTAAAATGTATGATAAGGTAGCCAATATACTTTAGATTCAGTCCTGCCTAACACTTGTTTTTTTCGATAAAAAATGCAAGTAAAAAATATTTTTGGTATTTTCTTTTCCCTGTGCAGTTTTTTAACGCAATTCATCCTGGGTATTACAGGATGTTGTTCAAAAAAATTAAGGGCAGATTCTATATCAAAAAATACTAAGAAAAGTTTATATAAACATGGGTTCTGCTTATTTTTTGTTCTCAAGATACAGGTTGTTAATGTTTTTTATATTTTATCTGTTTTCTGGAAATATAAATTTAAACAAAATATTATTTGGCTTTTCTCCAGAATAAAGATATCTTATAAATATTTTAGGAAAGCCTAAACTTTTATATATTATTAATGAGCTATTCTGCTCTTGCAATAACATAATAAAAATCAAGATTACTTTAAAAGAAACAAATTAATTATAATTTATTATTAAATATAAAATAATTAGTTTTATTTAGGTTATATAGAAAATTTAACAAAATAAAAGTTAAAAAATCTTACTTAGACAAGGTTGCAACCCCCAACATATTAACAACATAGGTCCCAGGGATTCCTAATCATAAAATAAGTTCTTATCAAGGCTGCCATACGTGAACTGAACCCTTGAAGAAAAGTGTTAATTACACTGGATATAAATTTTATTTAAATTAGTATTTCTTTTCGTTAATATACAGCGTTCTACTTAAGTTTGCACCATACAATCTAAAGTTAGTCCTTATAAAAGTTATGCATAGTCCAAAACGTAAAAGACAATCATCAGATAAATATCAAGGGAAAACTACCTCTATTTTTCATCATATCAAATAATTTTTTTAAGGAAAAAAAGGTTAAGAAATAATATTTAAATATGCAAATTTGCCTAATTTCAAAAAAACTTTTTTATGCATTAATGGTAAGAATTTAACTTGATACACTAATGCATACCTATTTCAAAATGTAATATGTCAAGAAAGCTTAAAAACTAGCCAAACAGCGAAAAGTTACAGAAACGCTCGCTATCGCAACAAAAAGTTTTACCTAAAATTAAACTGCATATTTGAATGATATTTTGATTCCTATACATCTTCTATTTATAAAAATTTTCGATATTATAAAAAATAAAGGTACTTTTCTCTTAAAATTTATATTTTTTGACATACCTGGGTATACCACTAGAAAAAATATAATCTGATGATTTAATTTTATTTTTAAAATCAGGACAAATTAATAAAAAAACCTTTTTTCTAAATACATAGTAAAAAGATTTTATAAAAAGTCCCTACATTACTTCTTTTATGGTTATTAAAAATTTACAATTATTTGTTGTTTTTCTTAAACTAAACAATGTACAAAGAAAGTTTTCTAAATCTAAAAAAAGTACATATATTTACATAGTCAGTAACGTACTTTTTTTATTAGAAATATTTTGTTTAGTTGCCGCTCTGATGGACTTAACTTATTTACATTTAATTTAGTTAGTTATTAATTACCCCCTCAATAACCTACACAATATTGCCAAATTAAAACAAAATTAAGTAAAGAATATTTGGAATATTTAACAAAAAACATTTTTATTACTAGTTTAACACTCTCTATTTAGTGAGTTGCAGACCCATGTTCATATATTTTTATTATTATTTTAATAGTAATTGTGTAATTATACTCATGGTATAGTTTTCATATATTTTTAAACAACACATATTTTCTATGAAAAAGATTCTAAAATGAGAAATGTCTATCATATAATTATAAGTAATAAAAAATAATAACTGTGTATCGTATAATACAAATTGAAATTCTGTTTCGTTACAGGTTGCTATACCTACGTAAAACATAGACGTAATCGTCGTCACTGGTAAATAGAATTATTTTTATATAATGGAAAATTAAATATAATTACTTCTTAATAAGCTCATTTACAAAAGAAACTAATCAGCCACAAAAATTGAATTTTAAACAATAATACCTCTTTTTGTATAAATGTTGGGGCAACAACACCAAACCAGACGCTAATCTTAATTTTTTAAAAACCCTTGGACCCGGTTTTTTCCATTTGAGATATTTTAATAATCATTACGTTACTTTTATAACTCCAACTCTCAAAAAGATAACACAACCCCTATATAAATTGGGTAGTCGAGTAAAACTTGATCAGATGTTTTGAGTGTCATTTTCAGCCATACCCAACACTGTAAGTTTTGGAAAATATTACATATACCCAACACTGTAAGTTTTTGAAAAATATTATTTAAATATTTGATTACAGTGGCTACTAGCTTACCATAGACCATTAAAAGATTATAAAAGCATATATTAGAAAAATTAGGATAACATAAATACTTAACAGGCTATTATACAGGGTGATTCAAAAATCGATCACGAAAGTTAAGGGGTGATTCTACTTGACAAAATAGGGGAGAGCGTCATATATTTTTTTTCAAAATGTCATTCGTTTTCGAGTTACAAGCCGTCAAAGTACAATTTTTATTGTGATTTTTTTGCCATATTGCATTTATTTTTTAACCAATTCAGTTGATATTTGGCACACGAATCGAGCTTTGCAGATTCTAAAATTTTAAAACAAAAGTACTTTTTTTAAATACCGCCAGAGGGCACTTTACCTAAAACTTAAAATTTATTTACATCATAACTTTTTATTTTGACAGATATCGCAAAGTTGGGGGAGCCATTTTATAGACAATCAGAGACTTAAAAATAAGGTTATCTTTATTAAAGTCAATAAACCTCACCGTTTAGGCACCAATAGACATCAAAGTTTTCAGCAATTTCTTTGGTTAAGTCTGTCGGTTGAGTTACTGAGGCACCCTGTATGTATGTAGGTAAATTGATTGAAATTGATGAAAACTTTGATGTATATTGACTTTAATAAAGAGTGCCTCTTTTTAAGTTTTTGATTGTCTATAAAATGGCGCCCCCAGCTTTGCAATATCTGTCAAAATAAAAGTTATGATGTAATGTCTCATAAAAATATTTACAATTATTAAATAAAAATTAAAAATTATCTAGCTCCATTACTCTTATTAAATTTTTTAAATTTAAATAGTAACCTAAAAACCACTTTATAATATTGCATTTAAATTTTAAAGAAATAACAAGAACCTTTTTTATATTTATTAACATTACTTTTTAGTTTCGTAAAAATAAAAAAATCTTAATTTTTTAAGTTTCTTAAGTACCATTTTTAACAGAATAACAGAAACCTATTGTTTTTAGATGGCCCTACTAAACAAAAACTTGCTTTCTCGTAAACGCTATAATTAATCAACATTTAACAGAAGTACCTTTTTTTAGCTAACGATTTAAGCTACACAAAAATACTCATTTCATATCCTGATTGTACAGGGTGTCAAAATATTTAACACTATTGTAGTAAAGGTAGATGTGTTACAAGGATGCCATTATAAAGAGTCCTTACGTGTATTTATTATATTTAAAAATTATTTCATTATACCAAGTGTTATAAAGTTATTCAAGTCAAAACTGTTTTTTAGCGGCGTCCTTTAAGGGCACATAACTCTGTAAAGCGGGGCTTTAGGAAAGAAATTTATAGGAACTTGTCCCATTATTTTGACGTTTTGTATATGAATCCGAAAGAGTGCCCACATATTCTTGGACACCCTGTATGATGCTCAGCTGTCACATTGACATTTAAAGTTGTCATTGATATATCAAAAAATGCATAACTTGCTTATTTATATACTATTGTTTTAAATTTCATTTAAACATACCAAACGGTTCAAATTGCAGAAAGGGGGAGTGACTGAAGCTCCCTACTATATTAAAATAAAAGGACTTTTTTAATATATATATATATTAATCGACCACCCTTTTTGTGTTCACTATGGTGGTTGTGCGGCACTTTTTAAATAATTTGCAGGAATAAGGATGATAATATAAAAAGTAGATATTCTGCGTAAATATTACCGGATTCAGCAGTTTTTAATGATTTGCTAAAAATAGCTGCTTTGTCTTTTTGTTGCGCCACTTATTGTATATATTTTGTTAAAGAAAGTTTTAGTGAATCATCTAAAGGTCATTTATATGCACTTTTATAGTATAATTAAGTTGCAATGAACCTAATGTTACGTCCACATTTTGATTATTTGCAAAAGGATAAAAAATAAGAATAAAGTGTTTTAGGAAAATCTAGCAATTAAAAACGCAAATAAATATTAAAAATTAAAAAATAAATCCATTTAAATGATGTTTCAAGAAATCAGGTCGTCTAACTTTAAGAAGCTTTAAAAACATTCTTTTCATATGATACGAACTGCAAAATATTACCATATTATGTTCACTCATATTTTTTCCCTTCATATTGGGCTTTGCAAAAAGCGGAGAGTTTATTTAAAAATATATAAAAAAATATATAAGATATAAATTGTCAAATACGATCTAAATTTAAAAAGCCAAATATAAATAGAAATTTATATTTGGATTTTTGAATATAAATTCATGACCTCATACAGGGTGTAATTTAATTGATGGCTAAAAATACACCACATAGGGTATAGCTAACTTTATTAGTTTTGGAAATATGCCCATTCAAATCAGGTATTTAAGTTATTTTTAAAGTACCGCCATTTTGTAGTAGGTATAGGTATAGATGGGTCCACATTTATTTTATTCTAATAGCAATACCGCCAAGTACACAAAAAATGATAAAGTAAACAAACCTTTTCAAAGGCACATAGCGCTGACAGAGCCTGATTTCCTATTTTTTAGATAAATAAAAAAACACTGCTAAAACACGCGTCACGTACTTAAAAATCATCCTCTTATTCTCCTCTGTCTTGCCATAAAACCGGTGGCACGTGGCGTGAAACTAGAAACCCGTTGGGTTAAATATTTTTTGCTGCAATAAATCATTGTTCACAAAAGGGTTTATTTACTTTATCATTTTTTGTGTACTTTGCGGTATTACTTTTAGAATTAATTAAATGTGGACCCATCCATAATGACCTTATATTCTGAGGTTATAAAATACTCCTTAGAGGCTTTAAAATAATGCGTCACAAGATCCCCGATTTTATTTTATTTTTTGAAAATGGCGCTCAATTCTCAGTTTGACATTTATATCAGTTTGACATTCATATCTGTCATTTAATGCCTTAAATTTGGTTTATATTGTTTTACTAAAATCCTTATTTTTTTTTAAAGAATACTAAATGATTCAAAAGTTAGGAAGGGGGTCCTGACTTTAGACAAGCACTGTATATTATTATAATAATAATTAGACAAGTTTCATATTATAAATGGTGATTCAAATTGAGTTTTCACAATTAAAAGTGTTTAAAAAAAAGAGAAAAATTAAAAATCATTAAAAAAATGCCTTTTAGGAGTAGTTTAGCAAATGACCTCTGTGGCTCATGTGGCATGACGTAATCCGTTTCCAGAAATTTTCGACTACTTCGTGGCACAAATCAGGTTCTATGTTGGTAATTTTGAGTCTTATTACCTGTTTTAGCTCCGCAATGGTGTTTAAGTTATTCTTGTAGGTTGTGTTCTTAAGATACCGCCGAAGAAAATAATCTAAATGAGTTAATTAACACGAATCGCGGCGACCAATTGATATCGCCGTTTTGTCGAATAATGCGACCTGAAAACTTTTCGCCTAGTAATTGTATTGTTTCTCCTAATGAGTGACAGGTGGCACCGTCCTGTTGAAACCAGAAATCTTCGAAGTCCATATCTTCCAACTGCTCCCAGAAAAACTGTGTTATCATGTTTCGCAAGGCCGATTTTGTGCGCCAAAAATATCACGTAAAACAGAAATAGTATATTACATAACAAGTGTTGAAAGTGATATATTTCACATGAGTGGGAAGATTGACAATACCACGAGTGAAAATCACTTTTGACACGAGTCATGTAACAATATGTTTTCCAACGACCAAAAAGTATTTATCATTAATCTTAAATTATTTTTGGTGCCGAAAACGGTTTTCTGCCGTTTTTATGATTTTTTTTCTCAATATATATGGTTCTTACTGGTTTAAGACCCTTTTTAAATTAAAACACCAGTGGCGCTGATCCAAAATATTCCGTTTTAAATTAATTATAACCTAACAAACTTGCGGGACCGGGTAGTGACTAGGGGTGCTGGGCGGGGTACCTTACAGAATTATATGCATTGTTATGTCAGTGTTAATTAAGTGTGGTAAAATTACGTAAAAACACCTTATCACTGAACACAAACACTAAATTAAGTATACATTTTTGGATAATAATTAATAATAAATATAAATTTGTGCGGTTATGTGACATATAACCTCACTTTCAAAGGAATGAAAAACAGTAGTCGATATGCTGAAATCGACGTTGCAACATTAAAAAGTTATCTTGAACGACGTTATCTATTAAGTACCTTGTAAATAGTAGAAGTATTTTATAGCCAATAAGGTTTTAAGTATATTTTATATTTATCTAGATTTTAAATAAGTTTCAATTTTAGGATAGTTTTTTTATCTATCGACACGCTATCGATATTCCTGTACATATGTTTAATGGGTTGCCTACTATTAAGCGTTTCCCATTCCCATTAAATAAAAAGTCTATAACCTAATAAACCCTTTAATATAAATAACTATGATATCAATTTAATTTGTAAAAAAATAATATTTGTTAGCAGTGGTAGGTTAAGACTTTATTTTCGTTAGACAAATACTGTAAATATATTTTTTCCACGGAATTTAAGCACCTGTCATTCTACTTTCTAACACTAGTGTTGAAAAGTAGATTTCAACACGCGTGTGATATTAGTCGTTTTCTAAATGATTAAGGAGTGCGTTTTATGTAATTTTCGTGTGTGGTCGTGGGAACATGTATTATTCTTGATTAACCGTTTTCTTAATAGACTTGAATAATTTTAACACGTTGTTCGGTCGTGTATTGCTCCATGACTGTTTTGTTTATATTGTGTCCTTAGAAATGTTATGTTGTCTTTGACAAGCAGTTGTGTTTCAAAAAATATATATTTGTAATGTGGAAATTGAATTTAAATCATCCTTTATAATTGTGTAATTACGAAGTTGTAAAGAAAAAGCTTATTTTTATTATTAATTTTATTAGAAGCTTGTTTTGTGTTTTAACTTTTATTAATTTATTTCCCATTAGTCATTTAATCCGTTTTGAAAAAGAGATAAGTACCTAACTGGTGCCCGTGGAAATATATTATTTTTTTCATAACCTTGTGACGCACTTTAAAGAGAAATAACAGAGATTACTTTTTGACACCCACAAAAGACATAAATATAATTAAAAGAAGTCGTCCATTCATTCCTCTAGCTCTGATACGTTGTCAAGATCGATAGCACTTTCGTGACTGGCCTTTCTAAAGAGCTGGAAATACATGGGGCGGATTTTCGGCGGACAGTCAGCAGGCGAAAATCACTTCGATCAAGATACCAGTGTTGCCAATGTTTAAAAACATAACATATTAAGTGATTTTGAGAAATCTTATTTAAATTTTATTTCCAGTTTGTGTTTTTAGATTTTTTTAATTCTATTATGTTCCGTCAATTTAGACAAAGCCGTACGCAGGCGGGGAGGCAATAGGAGTAATTGCCCCCCCGGAGCCCAAAGTTGTCTCTTAAAGATGGGTTGTTTGCTGGAGGTGGCGCTTACAAAACCTTTTTTTTTTTTGTTTTGGTTGTTGCAAATATGTCTAAGCCGGTTTATTTACTTACCTAAAGTCCTTTTTGCCCCCTCTCCCTCCAAAATTAGTTTCTGCGTACAACCCTGAATTAGGATAAGAGATACAATGACCGATCTTGATATAGGGCCCCAAAAGGGTATTTGTTGCGTGATTTAAAGCCTACTTTGACTACTACAATCGACAATAATTTTTGCCAAATATATGCATGTAAAGCTGGTAAAATTCAAGGATCTATGCCTAATTAAGGGTGGGCTTGGGTCGGAAATAGTTTTTCAACAAAAATATTAACACTCCGGAACAATTTAAAACATTTACGATGGGTTGTGTTGCGCATTAAAACAAAGTTTTCATTAACTAGTAGAACGCGATCGCGCTTTTAATTTTTTTCTACTCACGTGCGAAAAAGTTCACTTTTCCGCACGCATTTTAGTTATGAAAAAGTCATTTTGCGGAACTAGTATGGAACAGTACTTTTCCGCAGTATCGCGACAAAGTACAAAAATGCAAAACCATATATTAGTGAGTGGCAATAAAGGATTTTCATGAACTTCATATTTAAAGGAAAATTTTGTCTTGGCCAAATCAACTCAAGAGGTGAAAGAAACAATTTCGTAGACCACAACAAAAAACTTCTTCAATCTGCTATTAACTTGCCAAATGCCACAAATTGTACATTTCAACAACACCATCAATAATAATAGGTACAAGTGGAGAATTAGGTAGCGTTGTGTGTAAAATAAAAAAAAGAATAATAATAAAATTTTGGTTTTATATCTTCCTTACGCTCGTAGAAAGATAGTAGCGTTCCTAACACGTGCCGAAAGTGCCTTTTCCGCACTTGACTGCCTAACCGAACTTATTTACATGTTGTTTGATCAACTGCTGTCACGTACGGAAAAGTGGCATTTTCAGTACTAGTTAGGAAGTATACTATATCAGTGAAAATTTTGGGAAATAGGAGATTATTGATGTAGAATTCGTCAATTTAACGATATACCGGGTGTTTTCTTATTGCGGTAAAAAAATAGGGCATATTCCTGAACTAATAAAATACATTAATGTTTTGGCAAGCTAAGAAAATTGCGCTAAGCCTTATGAAAAATTATTGAAGAACAAATAATAGTACCAAAAACAAGAGTAGAAGCAATTTTACAAAAACATAAATTATAATTAGTGTATAATATGGATACTTGGCGGGCAGAGCGACGATGATTTGTATATTCACTTGTAGGTCCTTCAAAATTTAAATATTGATAATACTTCTGGCGACAGTTTGATACATGGTTTTTTACTATTTTATTGTGTATCTAAGAATTATTGGTAAATACAGATTTTGGACATTGTTTTGAGTTTAATCAAAGTGGTGCTAATCAAAAAAAAATATTTTACCAATTATAAGTAAACAAATTTAAGAAACCAAGGAGTGAGTAGGGTTGCTGGATGGTATAAAATAGTTAAAACTCGGGTGTTGCTGTAAAATGTAAATATATTATAGACCAAGGTTTAACTTTATTATTTGCTTAAATAGTCAGTTAGCAACCATGGATTTGAGGCCTTGAAAAATAATTAACAACTAGGAACTATAACGTGTATTATATAGTTTCCATCCGCCATAATTTTATTGATTTTATGGGGTGTTTCATAGGGAAAAAACATATGTTTGGTTTATATTTTAAAAAATATTACTTAATTAAAAAAACATCCAAGTATACCACTAGATTCTACGTAAAAATGCTACTAAAATCAGTAATTACGTTTGTTAAGTTACAAGACAACTAAAATACAATTTAAAAATGGAAAAAAATCGCTCTATATATCAAAAACGAAAAGAACCATAAAAAGCTCCAAGTGTTATTTTTTGTTTTATCAAAAAGGTATAACACAGCATAATTTGTCAGCTTTTTTGTCGCGATTTTGTCGTGCAAAAATAAAATTTGTAGCAAAATAAAAAAAATCAATGGTAGTGGTAACTTAATTCCTTAATAAAGCGAATTAAAAAAATGATTAACTAATCAAAACTAAACTAACCATGACCACCCCAGTGTGTTAGTTTTTGCAAACCATAATAAAGCGATTTAAAAAAAAGATTTTACTACTACTACAAATATAAAAACATTTTCACGACAAATTTTGTTTTTGCGCGAAAATATCGTGACAAAAAAGCGACAAATTATTTACTAGATGAGACTTAATACTAAATTAGCACTACCATTTGGTTCAAAATAAAAAAAATCATAAAATTTTTTTGCACGAAGAAATCACGACAAAATAGCGAAAAAATATGTGCTGGGTGGGATTTTTATCAAAGTATTAGAAGATGGTTGGTAGTGCTAACTTGATATCATAATAGCACTATCGTCGATTTAAGGTAACACTTACATTATAAAACAATGCACATTTATGTAATATTCTTAAAACCAAATTTTATATTGATATTTTAAAAAAATAAAAAGTTATAGACACCGGCTAGTGACAATCGGTAATTTTTAAAAAACTACAAAAAACTAGAAAGCTCCCAAAATACAATTTGAGACTAATATAAGGCATCATTTGACGTTGTTTTCCATTGAAACTTTTTGACGTTTCAGTTGGAGGAGAGAGAATGAGAAACAAGTTAATTTTGACACGAAAATGTGTACCCTAAAAATTTAAAATTCGCATGTTTCAGGATTTCCGCTTAAGTATACAAATGCCGGATTTAAACGGGGTGGCTTATTTTATTGGAAATGCACTGTATATACAAAGTGTCTCTAAAAGGTCGGTACAAAATGCTACCATAAACGCCTTAAGCAAAAATACATTGATGAAACGCAATTTACTTTAGTCGAAAAGTTAATCGTTGGCGAGATACAGGGTGTCAAAGTTTTTATTTTATTTTAGTTGTTTTTCAGTATTTTATTTATTAAATTTCTTTTACAAAATACGGTATACAGGATTTTTAAAGAAAGGAATCGAAAGCTACTCATATTTTTGATGTTAAGTGTAGAGGAGTCACCTGCAGTACTTTGCTTTTGTTTAAAGTGTTTTTTGCCTCGATATAATATGATTTTAGTAAGTAAATGTTGTTTTCCCATATTTTTGCACAAAAAGATATACCTAATAAATATCGCTAAGAGCAACCGTTTCTGAGATATTTTAGATTTAACTTTTTTTTCACATAAAGAAATTTCTTCGCATTCCTTTACACTTTCTTTATGACACTAGGATAGTCTTGGGAAAGGTCTGTACAAATTGGTACTTCTATTTTATTACACCAAAATACAGCATATATTTTAATTTGCCTTAGTTAAAAAGTTATACATGGCGTCGAAGTAAAAGTATTTTGTACATACATTTTGGGACACTACCTGGCGGCGTAAATAAATGCAATGGCAAACTTTTGTATGGAATAAAATGATTAGTCTAAAATATTTTAAAAAGGGTTGCTCGTAGCGATATTTATTAAGTATAGCGTTTTTGTTCAAAAATAAGGAAGAATAAAAATTTTATACTAAAATTGTAATATACCTGAGCAAAAAAGTTATGACAAGGACTTAAGCAAAGGTGGCTGCCTCCACATTTTACGGCAATAACTTGAGCATATTTTGATTTCCCTCTTTAAAAAATAATGCAATACTAAATTTTGTAAAAAATGTCTTATAATAAATAAAATATTTAAAAATAAGTAAAATAAAATTAAAACTTTGACACCCTTCTTCGTATCTTCCAAACGATATACTTTTCGACAAAGGTAAATATAATTAGATCGTTGTATTTTATTCCAAGAAATTTGTGGTAGAATTTTGTAGACACCTCTGTACAGGGTTGGCCAAATTCGACGCTTTTAAAAAGAAACTCATGTTTCTGTATATTTTACAAAAAACTGACCCCCATTTGCGAGGCTCAAATTTTAAACCAGATTTACTAGTGAAAACCGCAATTCGCTATTTTGCGTCGTTTACTCGCTACAGCGTGTTTTCTTATTTCTGGCGTTTTCTTTTATCCTTTACAACTTTTTATTTTTAAATATTTTTTAATTCTGTAAAAACATTTCTGCAGCAACTTTTACGCAGATTGCAGATATAATTTAGCTTTTTTCTAGGGTGGCACATTTTTGAGTTATTTATTTATTTTTGGAAATTTTAAATGGAACACCCTGTATATTGCTTCACTATTAAAAGATTAAAAAATTACCGTTTCAAAAATGTTTACACTTTATATTTCTTCTCAGCCGTGTCGGAGATATTGCATATTTTGTCATTTATGACTGATATTGGTTAGATAGTAGGCCATGAAAAAGTAATTATGTTTTACTTTAAACAATCTTGTTATAACTTTTGTTTTTTATTAAGTGCAATGACGGGAAACCATTTTTATTAATAATTTAATAACGCAAATATGCGTCCATAAAAACAAAACTTATAACAATATTGTTTAAATTAAAATATAATTACTTTTTCATGGCCCACTATCTAACCAATATCAGTCATAAATGACAAAATATGCAATACCTTAGAAACGACTAAAAGAATATAAATTGTGGCACATTTTTAAAAAGGTAATTTTTAATCATTTTAATAGTAAAAAAATATACAAAGTGTTCCATTTAAAATTTCCAAAAATAAACAAATAAATCAAAAATGCACAACCTTAGAAAAAAACTAAAATTATATCTGCAATCTGCATAAAAATTTGCTGTAGAAATGTTTTAACAGAATTAAAAAATATTTAAAAATAAAAAAGTTATAAAGGATTAAAGAGAAAACGCAACGCACGCTGTAGCAAGTAAACGACGCAAGATAGCGAATTGCGATTTTCACCAGTAAATTTGGCTTGAAATTTGAGCCTCGCAAATGGGGTCAGTTTTTTGTAAAACGTAGAAAAAAATGAGTTTCCTATCAAAAGCGTCGAATTTGGCCCACCATGTACATATTGGCAACACTGTCATTTATGAAAACTTAACCTTTTTCTTGGATCTTTTGCAATAAATTTTGAACTAAGTCGCCGTACCTTAGAAGTTATGTCACGCAGCGTGGGCCAGAAGCTTATTTTATTTTTTATTTTTATCGTCGGCTTTAAGTGGTAAGTTCATAACTTTTGAGGAAAAATTATTAGGGCGTTCTATAAAAGGAGTTTTCGCCTTAACTATAATTTATTCTTTTTACGCTGAAAAGCGTTGAGACCATTATTGCGCAATAAGGCAATAAATTGATAAAAAAGATGAATTTCGTGTGCTTATAAAATAGTTACCAATTATTATAATTTTGATAAGCTGGGTGTCTCTAGAAAGTCTGTACAATATGTACTATAATAAATTATGTAGTCAAAATATAGCGATCTAGCGCACTTTAACTTAGTCGAAAAATTAACGAATTTTCATAACTTAAGTGTTTTAATTTTTTTGACATATATACGTAATTCAGTGGATATCATTATTTTTTTTAAACTGAGAAACCGATTTTTTTTTAAATAGATAATAAATGAGCTTTTAAAATTTTTAACTGCAACTAGAAAAGACCCGGTTTAAAATAATTACCTGCCAAATCATGTGGCTTTAAACATAATCCACTGAACTATAATAATTCACAAAACGTAGACATAACCCTCTAAATTTTAAATTTTACAAAATTTTTAGATATTAAAATGGAAATAGAGTTATGT
Organism: Listronotus bonariensis; assembly: GCA_014170235.1. Lineage (NCBI taxonomy): Eukaryota > Metazoa > Arthropoda > Insecta > Coleoptera > Curculionidae > Listronotus > Listronotus bonariensis. Next base: position 58,996 of record JACEGR010001148.1, read on the forward strand.
TTTTATCACATTGTTAGCCGATGTTTTTAACACAAATATTTCTAGCATAAAAAAGTGTACGCCACTGATTATGGTACAATTTTTACATTTTTTTAATTTTACAAATAAAAATACAGCTTTTTGCCTTTTAATATTTTATTGCAGCTTGTTTAACTTTCGGAAAAATAATAAGAGCCACTAAATTGTATATCCCCGAAACTTTTTTATCTAGGTTATTTACAATTATGTAACAACATTAACAATAGTTAGAGATCCCTGGACCACTTTTTCAAGTCATTACTAAAAGTATATTTTTCGTAAGTAGCTTTATTTTGATGAGATGCTCAACTTTTTCCTTACAACAATTTTTATTGGTGGTAAATGTCGTGAAAAATAACTACTAACCAGCTGATGTTTTTTCTATTGATTAAATAATATTTGTATATTTTAATGTCCACATTGCCCTACAGATTGCGATGTCGTTATCCTGGTTTTTCATATTAAAATTTATTAAATCAACATATTTAATCTCTGCTACCCTGTATGCTACCAGCCACGAAATATTATGAAAGAAAAAAGTTGGTCGTCTCCTCAAAATGAAGCTAATCACGAAAAATTAGCTTGTTAGTATTGACTTGGAAAAATGGTCCAGAGATCTCTAACTACAAATTCCTAATTTATTTAACAATAACAATACCATCTAAGTTACCAAGTTTAACTTAGTAAACTTTTTAAATTTTTTCCTATTATTTCGGGTTGGTTCAAGAATACGTCATTTAGTAAATAATATTGTTTTTTTTTTTATCCAAGCAAGATGGTAAAAAACTTACAAAACAAGAAGTCCTTTTCCTACAATTGTTTAGTTTAAATGAAATATTTAAAATTTACTAAAGCCTTTGACGTACATTTAATTGTCAAAATTAATCGCTTAGGTGACCCTCGTGACGCCACTGACTTAATAACTTTATCATGTTAGTGTTTCATTAGCTTTTAAATACAATTAACAATCTTCCGCACTTTATTCAAATCAGTAAAGGAATATAGGTTTAATTGATTTTATCAATAAAAAACAGATTAAACAAAAAACTTATTTTTAATAACATTAGCTAATAAATGAATCCTTATTTTTTTATCGCAATAAGAAAACACCCTGTTTAAAATAATGACCTGCCAAAACATGTTGCTTAAACATAATCCACAAAACTATGATACGCACAACGTAAACATAACCAAACGTAACGTTCTAAATTTTAAAATTTACGATTTTTTAGATAATAAAATGGAAATAGAGTTCTGTTTTTATTACATTGTTAGCTGATGTTTTTCACACAAATATTTCTAGCATAAAAAGTGTACGCCACTGATTATGGAACAATTTTTATATACACATATATTTTAATTTCACAAATAAAAATAGCCACTAAATTGTATATCCCCGAAACATTTTTGAATCTAATTTATTTACAATTATGTAACAACATTAACAATAGTTAGGGATCCCTGGACCACTTTTCCAAATCATTACTAAAAGTCTATTTTTCGTGAGTAGCTTTATTTTGATGAGACGCTCAACTTTTTCCTTACAACAATTTTTATTGGTGGTAACTTACACGGGTAGCAGAAATTAAATGTGTTGATTTGACAGATCTCAAAAATTTATTACACACAGAGATTTTCTTTGTTAATTTTTAAGATAAATAAACCGAAAAAATATTCGTCCTACAAAATGTAAGGTTTCATTAAAGAGTCACCTACCACCAACATGTATGGTTAACGATGTCGTGAAAAATAACTACTAACCAGCTGATGTTTTTTCTATTGATTAACTAATATTTGTATATTTTAATGCCCACATTGTCCTACAAATTGCGATGTCGTTATTCTGGTTTTTGATATTTATCAAATCAACATATTTAATCTCTGCTACCCCTGTTTGCTACCACCAACGAAAATTTATTTAAGGAAAAAAGTTGGTGGTCTCGTCAAAATGAAGCTACTCACGAAAAATTAGCTTGTTAGTATAGTTGTTAGACTTGGAAAAAATGGTCCAGGGATCTCTAACTACAAATTCCTAATTTATTAACAATGACAATACTATCTAAGTTACCAAGTTTTACTTAGTAAACTGTTTTTAAATTTTTTCCTATGATTTCGGGGTGGTTCAGGAATACGTCATTCAGTGAATATTATTGATATTTTTTTAACCTAGCAAAATGGTAAAAAAACTTACAAAACAAGAAGTCTTTTTCCTACAATTGCTTAGTTTTAAATAAAATATTTAAAATTTACAAAAGCCTTTGACGTACATTTTATGATCAAAATTAATCGCTTAGGTGACCCTCGTGAGGCCACGGAACTTAATAACTTTTATCATGTTAGTGTTTCATTAGCTTTTAAATACAATTAACAATTTTCTGCATTTTATTCAAGTCAGTAAACGAATATAGGTTTAATTGATTTTATTATTAAAAAATAGATTAAAAAAAACTTATTTTTTAATTTTTAATAAATCCTTAATTATTTTTATCGCAATTAGAAAACACCCTGTTTAAAATAATGACCTGCCAAAACAGGTGCCTTAAACATAATCCACAGAACTATGATACGCACAACGTAAACATAACCCTATAAATTTTAAAATTCACGAGTTTTCAGATATTAAAATGGAAATGAAGTTCTGTTTTTATCACATTGTCAGCCGATGTTTTCACACACCCGGCTGCATATAAAATACTATTCTAGCAGCACGCTTCTATAAATATGTAACAGGCATGCTTGACGATACGGCCAATTGAGATTAATTTATTCAGTGTTTATTTATGTGACAAAAGAAAAAAAGGAAAGAAACTTACTTAAATTTTACTTTGGCTCTTTATAGAGAGACACAATTTTCATACTTTAAGGAAGAAGAGGAGTTAAAAGAAAGATATTTTACGTATTTTCTCGTAGCAGATAAAAAGGTAACTAACTAATTTATATGTAATAAAAAAACACTTTTCATAATCTTAAAATACGAGTAATGTCCTAAACCTCCTAACTTTTGAGCTAAAGGGTGTAAAACTTTCAAGAAAAAAATGTTTTTATTTTTATTATAACTTTAAAACTGTTGGAGATATTTTTCTGGAATTTTGCAAAAACCTACCAAGCACCAACAATTTTTTTTTAACATTAAAGAATTTTATATATTTATACCAGTGGCGTCCGTATGGGATGAAGATTGAAAATTTTACGCCATTGCTTTTTCCAAAATTAAAATCATTTTTAAATACCCCTTTATTTTGCAACAAATTTGACCTCTTTGTATTTTATCGTCCGATGCACCGTTTTTGCATAAAACAAAAAATAGAGTACCAGCCTACTCGTTAAGAATAATTTTGCTATACCAAAAATCCATCAAAAATGGTTTTTATTTTTACGCAAATGGTGTATTCGACAAAAAAGTTCAAGAAGTCAAATTTATTTTGGTTTTTAAAAAGCAATGGCCTACCATTTTTTTTATTTCCAGTTTATATCCTGTACGGAAGCCACTGGTAAAGATAATTTAAAAAAAAAATTCAGATCAAAAGAAGCCTATTGTTGCTTGGTAGGTGCATGATAAATTTTATAAAAAATATCCTGAAGAGTTTTAAAGTTAAAAACGATATTTTTCTTAAAACTTTAACACCCTGTTGCTTGCTTATGTTAAGGACATATGTTCATATAAACTTTTCTTTCTAAAATGAGCTAAGAAGTCATCCCCTGTATTTTAAGCCTATAATTAAATTACATCCTGGCTTTTAAGAAGAAAAAAAAACAATAAAATAAAATTATTTTTTAAACAATTTATGTTGGCTCGCAAGTTTAAAGCCTTAGAAAAAATAAACTAAAAATTTCCGTGATATAACACAATGGGCAATAATGCAGCTTTAATGGCTCTTGTCATCCTTTGCATGGCTAAGTTTCAAATGTGGGTCATATAACTTAATTAGTTAGCATGTAACTGGTGTCAGCAGCAACTCATTAGGTTAATTAATTTCTTAAGTAAAGATATTTTTGGGCCACTGTCCCTGTAGCAAGTGTTATAAATAGCTTGATGCATTGGACAAAAGGCCTAGATAAAATTGCTGTGTTACTGCTCACTGGTTAGAGCTAATGCCTGCATAGTAAAGGTTGTACCGTGCCTGCATAGCACAGGCAGTAGTGTCAAAGCCTACCTAATGCAGCATTTATCTACCTATCCTGTATAAAAATAACTTGGCAGATAAGGGGTACAAAAGATCAACATACCTTTCGGTCTGGTCGAAGTACATGGAGAGTCTATTTGTTTCCTTTACGAGCTGATGGATTCTCCACCCTTTATGTAACATACATACATACAAAGATATTTTAATAACGATTTTTTTTAAACTGTGCTATTTTGTAAAGATGAACTGTATAACGTAATACATAAAATAATAAATAAATATTATTTTAATGTAATTAGTAAATATTCTTATTTTTTCTTTTTGTATTAATATGTAACTAGTTAGATTGTTATAATACTTTCAAAAATAAGTATTCTTGATAAGCAGTCGAAATTTTTATACAGAAATGAAAGAGAGCTAAAGCTCCTAACTGAATGTATTTTCCTTGCACTGCAATGAAGTATCCGCCCTCTGTCGACACAACGAAACTAGGTTCGCTTAGTTTTACACACTGCCGACAGAGGGCGGAATGGACAATAAGCTACCACGCTTATACACTATTTCTATTTCTTAAAACATTTCTGGAGTTTTTTGTTACCGCCTGACTAGTGTGAAAATTTGCATCGCCAGATCGGACAGTGTGTCAACGAATGCTTCTTTGCAGTGCAAGGAAAATACACGCAGTAAGGAGCTTTAGCTCTCTTTTATTTCTGTATAAAGATTGTTATAAATTTAAAGATTAACGTTTTCGCTAGCCGCTTAAGTTGATCGACTTTAAACTTTTTTGTATGACATTCGTAAATACCTATTCACATCTTAGGGTGTTATCAGAGTTTTTTATGAGAAGGGGTTTAGACATAAGCAAGACCGGGGATAGCTTTTGTCAGGGACGTGAGGGTGTGAGAATTACGATTTCGGTTGCCAGTTCTGTTTAAAGTTGGTAGCATTATCAGCTGATGACAGAGTCCTGCCTTGTCGAAGCTTTGTTTAGTAAAAACTGTGGAAATTTGCCATTTTCATTTTGGTTCTATATTTTGCAAGGATTTCCAGTAGTTAATGTTTTTGGTTAGTTTAGAGACTTCACGTATGATTGGTTCGGACTCGTTTTATTTTAGAGATTTTGATAGTGTTTAGTCGAATAGTTTTTAGTCATTCGTATTTTTATATACATATGATACTGATAAGTGTCCGCTAATTAACGGTACACAGAAAAACCACAGATTTCTTATGCGAAAATACCCATTTAGGATTTAAACCAACATACCTATATCCAAGAGTTAATGAAAAGGAAGATACGGGGTGTTAAAGGGATATAAATATTTTTTATTCATGCATTTCGATAATTTCTGATATGTTTTAAACATTTTAATAAAACTCGGTACCTAGGAGTTTTTAGCTATCAGCTATTTATATCTGAGCAGTTGTAATTATAGCTAATACGATGTTATTGAAGGTACATACTTTCTGGTGCACTAAACAACTAAAACGTGAATACCTTAAAAACAGTTGTCAAGACTGATTCTTACTAAGTATACCTTTTTTGTGCAGAAAGCATAGAAAAGCTTACTAGTTTACATACATACAGAGTAGTAACAAAAAATTGGGTAGTTTTAGAGAATTTTAAATAGTGTACCCATCGCCTTCTAGTCTACACACAAAAATTAATATTCGATCTGAAAAGCTAATGTTTAAAACCCCGAGATGCCGTTTTATTAAGATATTTTAAAAGGGGGAACAATTATCGAAATAAATTAACTTTTTCATTTTACTATGACACCCCCGTATCTTCCTTATTATAAACTTTTGGATATTAGGTATGTTTGGTTAAATCTTAATATTTTGGCTTAAGGAATCTATGGTTTTTCTGTGTACCATTCATTAGAGGACACCTTGTATACAAAGTTTTTAAAATGGTTTTTGACTTACGGAACCATGGGAAAATGTTTTGCTCTGTTTGTAATATTCACACTTTTGCATAAGGTAATGCTGAACGGCAAACTATAAAATGCACCAAACGTCAAACGGCAATCGATAACAGAAATGTCAAACTATAAATTCAGTTTTACTATAACAAGCAGGCACAGATAACTACATTTTGTTTTTGTGTCACTTATGACACACCACACAACCATAACTTAAGTTACATTTTTTAAGGGCAACTAAATAGCAAGGATATGATGAAAAAATCTTAAAAAAAAATTTAAGGTCTTCATGCGAAACCGCATTTTAATAACTTTATTTGTTCTAAAATGTCACAATTAAAATGGATCAAAATACAGGGTGTCGAGTAGCTTAATCGACAAAACTTTACGGGGTGATTCTACGATAAAAATAGAAAAACTTCATATAAATATATGTTTTAAATGTCTTAGTTTTTGAAGTACAAGGTGATATTTTTTTAATAACTTTTAAACTAATTTAGATATTTTAAGCCTAAATAGTTATTTATTATACAAGGGAAAAAAAGCTTTAGATTTTAACTCGAGGTTGTGTTGTCTTGTTTTTGTTGTGAAATAATAAACCGGAGAGCTCTCTGCCGTACGTTGTTCGTGCGGCAAAGCTGCCTCTAGATAGAAAATATACTCTATAAAAGAAGGGCGCATTCAGAATCGACAACCTTTTATTAAAATTAACCTTTTTGCCAAACTAAAAGAGATACTAGTAGAGTGTTGCAGACTACTTAAAACCTTAACTTTAAACCGCTACAGACGGTCATGGAAAACTGTCACATTGGGGTCATGGTTAGTTCTGGCCAGTTGATATATTTAATTTAATTTAATTTGCTTCAAACCAATGAAATTACACGTGATTGTGCTTTTTACTGTAGTCTGTTTTTTTAGTTTATGTTTGCGGCTTTATAGGTAATTTTTATAATTAAAAAGTAAAAAAAACTTTTTTTTAATAATTGAACCGACTTTAAAACAACTAAAAAGTAACAAATAATAAAAATAAAACAGAAAAAAAGAAGTCGGGTAATAACATATGTTGGGAGTTGTAAAAAGTCTATTTGATAGAATTAAAGTCATTTGTTCTAATCAAAATATAAATATTGAAAAAGATTATTTAAAAAATATTTTAATTCAAAATAATTATCCTCTTGATTTTATAAATAATTGTTTCCTTGAATTTGAAACTCCAGTTATAAGACAAAATCAAAATAGACCTATTACAAATTTATTTTTACCATACATTCCCGGACTATCAAATAAAATTCAACGAATAGGGCATAAATATAATATTAGCACAATCTTTAAAACACAAAACACAATCAGATCTTAATTAACAAAAACAAAACCATACAACTTAAATGAAAATACAAAAAATGTTATTTATAAAATACCTTGCGAATGCAATAAATATTATATAGGTGAAACTTTTAGCCAAACGCATAAAAGAACACAGATCATACATTAAAATCACAGAATTTCATAAATCAAAAATCTGCCAACACGCATTTGATAACAATCATAGAATAAACTGGGATGCTTCTAGCATTTTAGCAAAGAAAACTTGTTCTAAAAACGCAAAATCAAAGAAAGTGCGTATATATTTTTAAATAAAGATAATTATGTAGCATGAATTTCAGTTAATTTAAATAACACTTGGTTGCCTTTGCTTGATACTAAAGTATCTTCAGGAAGACTAAAAATTAACTAACTATTCACCTTTTTTGTAAAATTAACAATCAATACACCAGCAACCAGTTATCTATGTCACTATGACTACAACACACAACAAACATGTTTTGACGTTTAATGTCAAAGTTTTCAGAATATCCTAGAAAAACATAAAAATTTTGAATTTTAAAACCTAAATAATAGTAAGTTTTTATTTTTATTATTTTTATTCCATTTGTCTTGACAACGGTGGCAGAGTTGCCACCGAAACGTCGATTTTTAATTATCTTTTTACTTGTTTAAATTTTTTTGGTTTTTTAGTACTTTTAATTTTATTTTGGCGTGTACCCAAATAAATACCATCCATTAATAATATATGTGTTAAGCTACTCATGTTAATAACTTAATATACAAAAACCTTTTATACTTTAGTACCATAATAGGGTATTACTTGATTTTTTTTTATTATTTTTTACTTTTTATGGAGTTTTATAATTGTTTTAAAATTGGTTTGATTAAAAAACTGTTTATTTAACAATGAATTATAAGGCTTTATTAACATACAAATTATTAAAGGTAAATAAAAAAAGAAATTTACATTAAAAACAGATATTGTTTTATCTGGGCATACTTCTAAATACGAAATATTATCAACACTTTTTAAAATATAGCATGATTTCAAATTCTAAAGAATTACATTTAAATTAAAGAACACTATGTAAGTCCAATTCCACTGATAAACACTATTTTCAAATATACACTTCTGATAATTCCATTTCAAGGGCGTGTTTCACGAAGCGTTGCCTTTCTTGAGATATCATGAAATATTTTTATTGAATTTAACTGAAAATAAGTAAGGACGAAAAAGCTGAAGTGGTACGTATCGCGATAAATAGGTAGTTTAATTTATTATTTTCCTTTAAAATTTTCCTTTTTAGATATTTACTATTCAATAGAGTTATAATAATATGTATTTTACAATTTTAAAGATACATCATACAGGTAAGTTTATTGTATTTTGCAATGCAACCATCTTAAATTTAAAATAGTATCGACCATCACATGATAAAGATTTAATTAAGGCAAAAAATAAGTTATAAAATAAAAATATTTGATTCTGCTATCCATCTCTTTGAAGCAATGTTTAATTGATTAAAGATATGTTCTGTATTGGTTCGGCGGATTCATTTAATAGATGCTACTTATTTGGTGCCAAGTCAAATCGAAAAACCAAAAACCCAAACAAAATTTTAAAATAAGTAACCAAAAAACTAAAAATTACGTTTCGGTAGCATGCTATCGTTGTCAAGATAAAATTAATAAAAAATAAAAAAATTAGCTTTAGTTTTGAATATTCTAAAATAGCGTTTGACATTAATTTTGGGTTGTGTAATAGTGTAATAGTGACAACGTAATTGGTTGCTAGTGTATTTATTATTTAAAATACAAGGTGATGAGTTCGTTGATTTTAAGTTTTCCTGAAGACACTTCAACAGCAAGCAAAAGTAACCATGTGTTATTTAAATTAACGGATATTAATGGTAAACATTTATCTTTATTTAATAATATGTAGGTACGAACTTGAAAACAATCACAGGATAAACTAAAATGCTTCAAGTGTTTTAGTAAATGAATCTTGTTTTAAAAACGCAAAATTAAAGAAATTGCCAAATTGTACCATCCAAATGTCGAAAAATGTATGTTTTTTTGTTAATGTTAATAACCTAAAGATTACACGAATCTTATTACAAAATTATTATAACCAATTTTACAGAATTTATCATAAGTTATAAAATGAAATATGCAATGTATCGTATCACCCATTAATTAAACCAAATAACCCATGATTATCACTGTAATTTTAATGTAACACTTTTTATAGTGTACCTGTTTACTTTTTTTCCTCTATTTTTTTGTGTTCTGTTTTAGTTTTGGATTAAGTTTTGATCGTCTCTTTTATTTTATTTCCATTAATTGTTTTTCAATATTAAAGAACTACTTATTTTACATTGTATATTTTTAGCACAGTTGAACCCATTGTGAATTCAAAAATGTGCTCTCGCAATTTTCGATAAAACGACCCAACATAAAATATAACCTAAATAAACAAAACAAGTTTATTGAAATATAATGGCTATGCGTATATTCTTTAAACGGAAAGCCTTGTCTGTTTTTAATCTACTTATTTAGTGGGGTCAGTAACGACTTTTTGATGAGTCCTCTATAACAGCTCCGATTTTGATAATCTTTTAAATTTTTTGCTCTTTTTTATACTATTTAAAATCAGAAACCTCTAATAGGAAGAAAATATTTCTATGTAGGTATTTTTTTAACAATATTATAATATTATGTTGTTTGATTAGGGATGATTTTTTTATCAAAAAATGAGAAAAAGAAACTTCATATGAACATATGTCCTAAAATTCCTACTTTCGGAACTACAGGGTGTTAAAATTTTAGAAAAATATTGTTTTTTTCATCACTTTTATACCAGTTCACATATTTTTAAAAATTATAGAAAGGTCTTTTAAGCATCACAAGAAATTTTGAAACCTTTAAAAAAACAATAATTTTTACCAGTGTCGTCCGTGAGGTATATAACATATACCGGATCGGCTAAATAACCTAACACGTACGCAATGTAAGGAAAAAAGAATATCTTACGTAAATACCCGCTTGTAAACATTTCTGATTGGATAAGTCACATACATCCTTTGTTGTTGCTTTACTGGCTGATATTCCGATATCTATTTGCTTAACCAGTATAGTGTTTAATTAATACAAAAAATATGTTCCCCTTCTGGAAGGTGGGATTTTAAATAATATATACATATAAAAAATATAAAAAAGATCAAAATCGGAGCTGTTACTAAGGATTTTCTACGACTGCCGGTTTCACAGTTTCATTGACTCGAATAATTTTGGTGGATATTTTATCAATGACCCAATGAAAAGCCGTGCTCTGTATTTTATTGATCTATTTTTATTATTTTGTAATAAAAATGTATTTTTATTTATTTGGATTCCACAAGGGGTGATTGGTTTGTTTTTAACTTAAGATCTACGGCATAGTGGTTTTAAATGGAAAAACTACAAGAACATTTTAATTAAAATAATGTTACTTTTAAGTAGAAGTTTGTCATGATGCCATATTTTTAAGGCAGGTAGTAACTTTCTTGTTAATTACGATCTTAAAACTTTAAAGGTGGGATTTTGAAAACTTTGCCCGAAAACTTTATTTTAAAGGCAAAAGTTTTAGTTAGTATTAACATAAGTTTATAAGATAGTTTATCGCCCTAAAAAATCGTAAATTTTTAAAACTTATACCGGGTAATGTGTCGCCGAGCGGAACATAGGAAATCCCATGTAACAATTTAAGGGGTTAAGTATTGGCTTCCCTGTACAGGGTGTCCCATTTTGATTGTTCCTTATGGGAAACTTGGAAACCATAAGAGATATTAAAAATCCGATACCCCATCCTCGAGCTCTTTTTGGAGAAAACATTTATGGTAAAAACAGATCATCGCTATCGCGAAGCGTTTCAGAGATACAGGGTGATTCTCGATTTTTTCACTTTTTGAAAAGGTCCTGTAGCTTTGTTGTTATTACAGATACGAGAAAACTAATTGCACATTATACAGACACTTTTTTCCGTAGAATCCAGTGGCGTAGCAAAAAATTTTTTGAGCTGTCATTTTTGACATATGACCCAAACATGTTTTTTTATTAGGGACACCCTATAAATGATTGGGTAATTAAATTGCTTGTTTTTTCTGATTAAAATAATATATCATAGTAGGTAGTTTAATAATTTTTTACGTCAAATATTGCAAAATTATGATTTTAAAGATGCATTGCGGCTTCTATCTGTTTTTAAATTGTTTTATATTTTTGTTTTAAAAGTAATTTGTCATCCCTTAGCTCAGGAGACATTTCCGTAGAAAATAATAATAATAATAATAATAATAATAATAATAATAAAATTTAATTAATTAATTTTTGTTTTTTTTTTCTACGGAAATGTCTCCTGAGTTAAGGGATGACAGTATTGTTTTTAAAGAAAAATATAAAACCATTTAAAAACAGATAGAAGCCGCAATGCGTCTTTAAAATCATAATTTTTCCAATATTTGCCGTAAAAATTTATTAAACCACCTACTATGATATATTATTTTAATCAGAAAAAAACAAGCAATTTAATTACCTAATCATTTATAGGGTGTCCCTAATAAAAAAACATGTTTGGGTCAAATGTCAAAAATGACAGATCAAAATTTTTTGGCTACGCCACTGGATTCTACGGAAAAAGTGTTTCTATAATGTGCAATTAGTTTACTCGTATCTGTAATAACAACAAAGCTACAGGGCCTTTTCAAAAAGTGAAAAAATCGAGAATCTCTGAAACGCTTCGCGATAGCGATGATCTGTTTTTACCATAAATGTTTTCTTCAAAAAGTACTCTGAAATGGGCTATCAGATTTTTAATATCTCTTATGGTTTCCAAGTTTCCATAAGGGACAACCAAAATGGGACACCCTATACATTTTACACAAAAATGTAAGATAACTTTTTGAAGACACCAATATGACAAACTCTCGTGTTAAGTTAAAAAAATAAGCTAGTCTTGAATTATATAAATAAACATAATTTCAAAATTACCCAGTTTTCGGTTCAAGTAAAACCAAACAGGCACCTGTAAAATAAATGCTGTCACTGACATGAAAAAAGAGTGTCAATAAATCAGGGACAGTATTTAAATAGATATTTTTGCACCAAGGGATTAAAATAGCACTTTTACGCCTCGCGAAGCTTGGGCAACAATCAGCTGTGGGCGTAAAAGTGCTTTACGCTAGAGGTGCAAACAATATTTTTGTACGACTAAAATTAATATACAAGCATCCTCTGTAGTTAGTAGAAAATAGCTCAGCTTTTAATGTTTTAAATTGTAATAAGAAAACTTTTAACATATGTTTAATTAAATGGTTTGTTGTTTTACCAAAAAAATGTGGCATTATTTAATTTTTTTATTGTTTTATAAATTTATAAATGCTGGCGATGTTGATACTTTTTGCCCTAGGGCGTGAAAATGCTCCTTTATACGCCCTTATTTATAAATACAGGCGTTTTTAATAATTTTTTGCCCTAGGGCGCAAAAGTGCAACTTTACGCTCTCAAATGAGAGCGTAAAATTGTATTTTACGCCCGGTCGTATACAAAGAATTTTATGTTTTATTTATTTGACGAAAAAGTTGTCATAATTAATTTTAAAAAATAATAAAAAATGGCAATTTTGCAATTATACTTCAAAAAAAAATAATTCAAGATTCGCTATTTTTTGGCACAAGGCTTTGTAAAATTGGTCTCTTTAACAAAATATCTTAAATTTATTTAAAAAACATACAGGGGAGTTAATATTTAACCCCCTTAAAATTTACATGGGATTTCGTATGTTCCGCTCGGCCTGTTTTTGCAACTTTTTAAGCTGTAACCTCCAAATATTTTAATTTTTTAATTTTTAAGTCTAGAGTGTCATAAATGCGGCAAAACGTCAAATTTTAAATCAAGCAGCAGCGGAAAAATAGCTGTGACAGTTTTTTGTTTTTTATAGCCTCTACAGACTCGTCTAAGGATTGTAACATCGTATTTATGGTAAAAAGTCCTAAGTCAATTTTAAACGTAGTTTGTATAATACTGACTAAGGGTACATCGTTTTACTAAATCCGATTCAACCGATCGAATAAAACCTAATCCCACAAAAATTGCGATATACACGTTTCAGATTGAGTAAGGGATTGGATTGAACGCCATAAGTCAATTCGGTTTTTCAACCGATTTGAATTGAGTTCAGTCCGATCGGTGGTTATATTTGTACAGCTGGTGCGCATTCAGAATTGACTCTCGGTAAAGGCCCGGTAAAGGCCCGGTAAAGGCCCGGTAAAGGCCCGGTAAAGGCCCGGTAAAGGCTCGGTAAAGGCCCGATAAAGGCCCGGTAAAGGCCCGGTAAAGGCCCGGTAAAGGCCCGGTAAAGGCCCGGTAAAGGCCCGGTAAAGATATGCGTAATAAGCAAGACCTTATCAAAACTAAACATAAGGAACAAATTCGTTTGCCAAGGTCACAAAATGGGTAAAATTTACCCCAAATTTGTCGAATCTGAATGCGCTCCTGATTAGTGTAAAAACAAAATAGTAAAAAATAAAATAAACATAAATATTTGCTAAAATATTGTGATAGGGTTTCTTTGGTAATTTTCGTTATTATTTTGCCTCATTTTCTAAAATTACATGAAATAAATTTAAAAAATACGACAAAAGTTGGGTTAGAAATTCATTTTTATTTGTTTGCTTTATTTCTTATTTCTTTGTTAAATTAAAAGAATTTAAAACCGGATTATCTGCATCCGCTAAATTCTAGGACGAAGGGCACGGTAGCTCTTTCTTTGACCTCCGAACAGTGCGGACGTGCGTAGAGGACTACAAAGTTCTTCCCGGAATGGCGGCTAGAGGTGTCGTACGAACGTTTTTACCTTCGGGGATCAAGGAAAGATTCACGCTAAATTAACGGCATCTTTCTTCTGGATCTAAGCGCTGTGAGCGAAGATTCCTATAAGCTGATGGTATCCTGTTTGGTGGTGAACACGAGGTATTTCTTAAATGGCGAGAAATAGATGGGCGTGCCATGGGAACTGTCAATAGTGAAAGTGAAGGTTATACGTAACACCAGTAGCAGATCTTGGTTTTGGTCGGACAGTCCGCCGACGAAGCCCTGGAAAGCATAGTCCGGAAGGAGGAGAGTGGTGGATTGGACCTGAAGGGACCAAAACCAAGAAAAAAAAATAGAATAGAATAGAATAAAGGCACGGTATAAGGTACAATGCCATCAGTTCAATCGGATTCGATTTTTCCGTGTGCCTTTAGTCATTGTTTTTAGTTTCTCCTTAATGTGTTTTAAAACTTTACAATCTGCAATAGTTCTCTGTTGACTTGTAAATGTCCAGTGTGTCTACGTAATTTTGCGTCATATGAAAAAATTTTTAACTATTAATTAACTAGTATTTCTTTATAAAAAGTTTTGTATTGTCCAAAAACTAAAATACAATCATTAGATATTAAATTGTGTTAAGTCATCTACGAGGTGTGGCCAAAAATATAATTTTTGCTTAAGCGTAAAGTTACTGTATGAGGTTTAAAATTAAAAATTACTTCTAAATATGTATTTTTGTTCATTTTCAAAAAAATATGTTTTTTTGTAAAAATCAAAAAAATTTAACTTTGCACATTAGTGCATTGTAAATTCTTCTTGTTTTCATAACAATAAATTTAAAAAGTTTATTTAAAACTGTTCTATAAAATTGATAATCATGAAAGGTATTCCACCAATGCACAAACCTAAATTTATACCATTATCGAAAAAAAAATCAAAATATATACATATATGTATTGACTACAAACAAAATTGTGTATTTGGATATAATTCTTAATTTTAAACATCTCTTTTTTATAATAATTTTTAATATTATTTTTTTTTACGTATTACGTATTTTAATTACATTTTTGGTCAAACCTCGTAGATGACTTATACAATCTGATATCTGATAGTTGCTTTTAAGGTTTGGGACCATGAAGAACTTTTTCTTAAACCGTTATTTGTATGGTATCCATATAAATAACGGTTTTACATAAAAATAAGCAAAGGTATTTTTATTTACAATCCTTGTACGTTTTTTTTTTTATAAATATAACTGTATCTTCCTTATTATCACCATTGAAATATCAAGAAATATCAATATTATGGAATATCTGGTTTTTTCGAGTATCATTAATAAGCAGACACCCTGTAGTTATGCAAGCACGTCAGCCCGGTCAGACTTTAGTTATCTGATTTAACTAATATTTATTTACTTTTACACAAAATCGAAGCTTTGTGCCTCATAGAAAGTTAAGGTGATTTCTCGGTTTTAAGATAAAAAGCTTTTGTCAGCAAAATCGAAGCACATTATCGTAGATTGAAACACATGAGAGACATAAAAAGAAAAGGCTAATGTACCGAAATGGAAAAAGGCACAATAATACGTTTCTCGCATACCTCAAAGAACTTTTTTTATCACGACCGTTAAAAAAATGCAGTTTTTTTAATCGTTAACATGAAGATAAAGTAGTCCATTCTAGTACACTACTTAAAGTGTTAAAAAAGTAACTTTTTTCTCACTTTGAATTAGTTATTTGTTTCCATGCCTACTTCAATAAACTTAAATATTAATTTATGCAATGTAACAGTTAACGCGACATCAACTAAACCAAACGGTCAAGTTACCTTTAATTTCGTCATTATTTCTTTAAGTTCATGTGTCACTAGTTTTAAAATTTGACACTTTGCGAACAAATTTAGTATAAATAATTTAAAATTAATAGTAATAATGAATTTGGATGACTAAAAATTAAAAAGGAATTTATACTCTTTTAGTATTATTTCTACAATAAGTAAGTACATACTAGTTTTTAAAATTAAATAATAAATGCATAGTTATAAAGAGGATAATTCTCTTAAAAAACAAGATGGCTTTGTTGCAACATAATGGCTGTGCTGCCAAAATTAAAATTAATAAGTTTAAATAAATAAAACGTGTAGTAATTTGGGATATTTTCATACGGCCGTGGAAAAATGTAGTATGTAACACATGCATAAAGTGTCTTTTTTACTCATGGAATGCTGCACTCGCCTAACGGCTCGTGCTGTCAAATTTTCCATTCATAAAAAAAGTATCACTTTATCCACTTGTTACATAAATTACTATTATTTCAGTTAGGCAACACGCCAGAATCTATAATAATTTGGTAATAAGTGTAAAATGTGCGTGTCTACTGTTCTGTAAAATTTAATAAATTTACTCGAACTTTCTTTATTAAGATTAATAAAAATTAAGAAAAATTCTTATTATTAATCCTTACAAAATTATTACTGGTCAAGAAAGGCAATGACTATTTAAAAGGGGGCTAAACCTTTAAAGTTTTGTTTGGAATAAATTTTTATAATGTACTATGTGTAATAAGCTGTAAGAAAAATTAAAAAGAGTTCTTTAAGTGGTATGTGTGTATGTATTTTTGCTTAAAATGGTCGCACTGATATTAAAAAAATTATCAATTTAAGCCTAAAGTTTATAGTTTTGAGATTTGACAATAAAAAATATGATTTAAGCAACGTATACCGCGCAATTCTAATGAATAAACCATCAATATTTAAGCAACCGCTGATTGCACAAAAAAATGAAGATGGTTTTAAAATCCTAATAAAATTCGCCACAAAAATCGTCTATGGTTAAAAAAAAATTACTCTTAACATAAATTTAAAAAATCAAGAATCAGGGGTAAAATATTAAGAAATCCAGTAATATTAGGTGTGTCTTTTACAGTTCAATATGTAAAAACACCCCACAAAGTTTCAATTTATTACAAGAAAGCGGTTTTTTTATTAAATTTGATGAAATTTTTGAAAGACAATTAAAGGGTAACGATTTTTACTTTAAATGATCATAATCTTTTTTAAAGTAAGGGAAAAATTCATTAATTCACATAACCTTAAGTATTTAGGAAAACACAAAATTTGCATAAAGGCAGTATGGATTTTGGCACAAAAGATCTACAGCAGATCTTCTTTTCTTCGTATCACACTGCCTGAATAAGCCTTTTGAATTTCTAGGTGAGCCCCAGGTCTGGCATGCCGCACTTCTTAATAAACCTATGGTCTATCAACTTAACTATGTACTTGGCTCTCTAGTTATCTATCTGATCGACGTATATCAGTTATTGTAGACGGTCATTCTTCAAGCTTTCACCAAGTAAATGCTGAAGTGCCTTAGGGTGCCGTTCTGGCACCAACATTGTTTCTTCTTCACATCAACGACCTTCTCTCGTCCCCAACTAATTCCATTCATAGTTTCGCTGACGATAGTACCCTTCACTCAAGTTTTTAGGTTCCTAAACCCATCACTAAATCTGATTTAAAAACAAACGCAGAGCGATGCAGACATCTTTTTCGCAGGATATTAATTTAATATTGGATTAGGACACCAAAAATCTCGTCCATTTTAATGCATCCAAAACACAATCATTTTCGCGAAAAGGGTCATCAAATACTTATCCTCTACTAATGAGTGGCCAAGTTGTACAGAGCAAAGACACCTTCAATCTTCTGAGCGTCACATTTGAAAGTAACCTTAATACACAAATTGTATCTATAGTCACGGCAGCTTCAAAAATGCTTGGATTTCTCTTTCGAGCCAAAAAGTATTTTCCTTCTTTATACACTTTATATGTGTGCCAAATTCGACCTCCCTTGGAATATTGTTCTCATATCTGGGGCATGGCGCCCCCACAACCCTCTGCATTCTTGATTCCATTTAAAGAATAGCTATCCGTCTCATTGATAATCCTTTACTTACAGAAAGACTTCTCTCTCTTGCTCATCGGCGGGCTTAGAGGATTTGCCCAATATAATTCCTCCACTTACGGTCTCCAGCAGAAAAACTCGAAGTGCCACGCGTATGCATCCTTATACGGTCCAACTGGATAAACCCCGAACTTCCCACTTTGTTCGTTCTTTTATCCCTAGAGTTTTTAGAATGTGGAACCTGCTGGCCGCAAAGGTCTTTCATTCCCCCTCCACATTTTTAAGTATTTAAGTCCTGTGTCAACAAACTTCCTCTTAAGACACCCTCGGTACGTTAGTATTTGGATTAAGAATCTTTAAGAAAATTCAAATAAATGTTTTTAGGTATTTTTAAAGCATTTTTATTAAAAAAGCCTTAAAATTTATTGAAGAAAACAATGAAAAAATAAATGAAATAAAGTAAATTTGACTCATTAAAAAAAGAAAAAAACAATTTCTTTTTATATTTTTTGTTTGAAAACCCATAAATTTAAACATTTTTATCAATAAAAATGTATTAAAAACTTTATTTTTTTTTTTTTAAATTTCAGTACGACTATTTTTAGGCGAAATACAGTCACTTAAAGACTTTAAAAAATTTGTATTTTTTTTGTAGGTTTTCTTATATTTTTTTACAAGTGTAAATACGATTAATATTAAATTAAATTACTGTCCACATTTTAATCCATTTTAACCATAAATAACCCAAAACAAATAAAGTTATCAAGATGGGGTTTCTTTTAAGTTTTTTTTTCCTATTTTTTTCCATTTTGTTGCGAAATTTCATTGCCACTAAAACAAAATGACCGATTCTGCAACAACTTTTTTATTTTAAATAAACACACTTTATTTTTTAATTTTCCTAAAATTTGACCTTTTTCCTTTAAAAAAGTTAAACATAACCCCTAGTTAATTTAAAAGTTAACGAATTTTTTGCGTTTAAAAAATTAACTACACGGAATACGTGGTTAAAAAACAACCAATACCAGAACTAACCTTGTATATAGCAATTTTTTATTGTCAAACAATACATCGTTGCCGTTTAGTCTCCGGAAGAAAAGCGAAATTTTTTCTTCCTAGGAGGAAAAGTACTGTTTTCCTCCCTCAGAAAAAAAAATATTTTTTTGTATTTTATGTATCAATAAATATTTTCTTAACCCAAATAAAAAAATTAAATTTAGCTTACTTCCTTATCTTAAAGCACATCAATTTAACCGGACATTTCCTTCTAACCTCATTTTCCCCTGGTTAATTTTGAAAGCTAATTTTATAACTTAATTAGTTAAGGTGTAACGAGTTCTCAAAGCTACCCCACTTTAACAAATGTGTTTCGTACAGGCCACAAAGGCTGGTATTAAACTAAGAAAACCCATCTTAGAGAAATTATGACCGTGCACTCTGATAATTTAAAAAGGTATTAGTTGTTGTATATTTAGAATTTTGATTTATTAAAATAGTTTTAGCAGTATCCAAAACATTAGAGTGTTTATATTTGTGTGTTAAAATAAAATAACATAACTTTTAAATCACAATAATTATAATCTAGACCTAAAGAGATTCCATAAATGTCACAACAAAGTTTAACATAGGAAAAAGGCAAAACTCTTTCATGTAAGTCCTGAAAACATTTTTAGATGCCTATTTTCTGCTGATGCACTTAAAAATGTCTTATTACTTGACAGAAAATTTTACAAATTAACCAAAAATATCGATTTTTTTTTAAATCTTTGGACAATCCACGAAGGCTGAAAGCCTAAATACTAACGTACCGTGGGTGTCTTAAGCAGGGTAAGAGGAAGTTTGTTAACACGGGACTTAAAAACTTGAAGATTTGGGGGAAGGAAAGACCTCCGCTGGCAGTAGGTTCCACAGTCTAGAAAATCTAGGGATAAAAGAACGAACGAAATGGGAAGTTCGGGGCCTGTCCAATTGAACTGTATAGGGATGCATACAACCACGAGTTTCTCTGTTGGGAGCTACAAGAGGAGGGACTATACTGGATAATTCGTCCGAGCAGAAACCGTAAAAGTATCTATAGAAGAGCGATAGATCTCCCACAGCTCGACGATGGGCAAGAGAAGGAAGTCTTTGATTAAGTAAAGGATCATTAATAAGACGAACAGCCCTTCTTTGAATGGCATCAAGAATGCTGAGGGTTGTAGGGGATGCCATTCCCCAAACATGAGAACAATATTCCAGAGAGGGTCGAATTTGGGACACATACAAAGTGTATAAATTGGAAGGAGAAAAGTACTTTTTGGCTCGGAACATAAATCCAAGCTTTTTTGAAGC
Source organism: Listronotus bonariensis (assembly GCA_014170235.1). Classification (NCBI taxonomy): domain Eukaryota; kingdom Metazoa; phylum Arthropoda; class Insecta; order Coleoptera; family Curculionidae; genus Listronotus; species Listronotus bonariensis. The sequence goes on from JACEGR010001148.1 coordinate 79,469, forward strand.
CGCGGTGGCTATAGATACAATGTGTTTATGCCAGTTAAGGTTATTCTCAAATGTGACGCCTACAAGGTTAAATGTGACCCCGCTCTGCAAAACCTGGCCATTCATAAGCAAAGGATGAGTGTTTAATGATTTTTTTCGCGACAAGGAACATGATTGTGTTTTGGATGCATTAAATTGAACGAGATTTTTGGCGCCCCAATCCAATATCAAATTGAGATCCTGTGAAAGAGATATCTGCATCGCCCTGCGTTTGCTTTCCAAGTCGGGTTGAGACCCGGGGTGATATACCTACCTTTTCGACCTTATACCATATACATATAGAAATTGCAAAAATAAACCAGCAGTAATAACTATATTGTTCTTACTTCTGGTATACACAAGAAAAACCTTATTGTTTTCTTCAATTTTCCAACAAGCACATTCTTTTCTATTCTCTTAGGGCACAGACATCATTCTAATATCCTCTTAAAACGCAAGTTATCGCCAGTACCGTCATAAACGTTGCCAAATTACATTATTACCAGCGCGCTATATTTAGTCGGAAATTGGCCATACGTACGCAGTTTTTAAATGGTTAAACAAACCTTCAGACATACAAATTAGGTATTATTTTTTTTATTTTTTTACCATCATTTTAAACATATTAGGCTGTAAGCATTATGTAAAATATGTATTTTTATTTAATTTACTCGAAAAAAATCAATAAAATTCAGATATTTAGAAAATTTAGAAACCAGTAATTAACCTAAAGATAAAAACTTAAAGAGTTTAGATTTTAACACGAGTTTTTATACACCCAGAGGCACATTTTGAAGACTGTCTTAACACGATTTGAATAAAAAGTTGTTTTTTGTTCCACTCTAATTACCATATCGAATGCCAAGATATATTATGTTTTCATTTACGGAAAAACCGTACAACGACTAAAAAAAAATAAGTTCAAATTTGTTTAAAAATTAACAAGAACTCAGAAAGTTTTTTTTAAATAATTTTAGAGAAATGCAGTAGCGTACCATTTTTTTTTCTTAATAAATATTTTTCATAAATGCCACATGGACGAACCTGGAAAAAATATTCCATACGACAAATAAAGTTGTTGGTGAGAAGACACCTACCAAATTTCCTAAAAATATTTACACCAGTATTAAAGTTATTATAAAAGAACGATAATTCTTCTTAAATTTTAACAGCTCCAAAAAAATTGTGTTTGGATGCGTATTAAAAGTTTTTTTCTTATTTTTTTATTAAAAAACAACACATTAAAGTTTTTCGGTAGAGTTACTGGACATCCTGTATAAATAAATGTGTGTCGTACATTAAAAAATTTTACGAAACCAACTGCACACTCACAATTTTTTATTTTCACTTTATTTAAATAAATAAAACATAGGAAGCAAACAATACACATACAATTTAATATTTAATGTCTTAGTTTTACGTTTTTGACTATGCAGAGCTTTTTATAACAAATAAAGTTTTTCGTAAAGTATTAATACGTAAGTTTTCCGTATAACGCCAACTTACGTAGACATACTGTATAGATTTTAAAGTTTACTTTTAAAACTTAATTAATTTAAGTTTTACAAAAGATAACACACAAGTACAGGAAACATCATATCGAATAATTGTTTGCTAGTTTATGTTGGAAAGTTAGGAATTAATATCAACTAACAAGGTTGTTTTAGCCAGGTATAACAGACTGTTGCTTTTGCAAACTAACCCGACGATAATTACGTTCAATGGAATATAAGCAAATACATTAGTTTATATTATAAACATAATAATCCCTTAACTTTCCTAGCTATCCCGTGAATTACAAATAAAACAATATTTATGTTATGAAAACTGCAACATGGATGTTTTAATTAAATTTAACATTTATTTTCCGCATTCCAAGTTGTCGTTATACGTTTTATAATATTAGATACCTCTTTGTTTACGCAAGACAACTTCTATATAAAATGATAAACCATACATGGTGTCCAAGACTATGTGGGCAATCTCCCGGATTCATATAAACCACGTAAAAATAATGTGACAAGTTCCTATAATTTTTTAAAGCCCCCTTTACAGAGATATGTGCCCTTAAAGGACGCCGCTGGACATCGCTTTTTCTTGAATAACTTTTATAGTACTTGGTATAATGAAATAATTTTTTAATATGATAAATACAAGTAAGGACTCTTTAAAATGGTATTCTTGTAAAACATTTGCCTTTATTAGTTCGCCAGAGGCGGACTAACCCTTACACAATAGTATTAATTATTTTTACACGCCGTATAATAAAAAAATTAAATAAGGATCTTTGGGTAGCCTAAATCCTTAGCTAAAAAAGCACTTTTGTTAGATGTCGATAAATTAAAGCGTTTTCGAGAAAAAACAAGTTTTTGTTTAGTAGGGACATCTAAAAACAATAAGTTATTCTGGTAAAAATGGTACTAAAAAACTTTCACGAAACTAAAAAATAATGTTGCAGCATTATAAAAATTATATAAATATTGAAAAAGATTTTTAAAAAATATTTTAATTTAAAATAATTATCCTCTTGATTTTATAAATAATTGTTTTCTTGAATTTGAAACTCCAGTTACAAGACAAAATCAAAATAGACCTATTACAAATTTATTTTTACCATACATTCCCGGACTATTAAATAAAATTCAACGAATAGGGCATAAATTTAATATTCGCACAATCTTTAAAACAAAAAACACAATCAGATCTCAATTAACAAAAACAAAACCATACAACTTAAATGAAAATACAAAAATGTCATTTATAAAATACCTTGCGAATGCAATAAATTTTATATAGGTGAAACTTGTAGACCATTAGCCAAACGCATAAAAGAACACAGATCATACATTAAAAACACAGAATTTCATAAATCAAAAATCTGCCAACACGCATTTGATAACAATCATAGAATAAACTGGGATGCTTCGAGCATTTTAGCAAAGGAAACTTGTTTTAAAAAACGCAAAATCAAAGAAAGTGCGTAAATATTATTAAATAAAGAAAATTGTGTAGCATCAATTTCAGTTAATTTAAATAACACTTGGTTGCCTTTGCTTGATACTAACTAACTATTCACCTTTTTGTAAAATAAACAATCAGTACACCAGCACCAGTTATCTATGTCACTATGACACTATAACCAAACAAACATGTTTTGACATTTAATGTCAAAGTTTTTCGAATTTCCGAATATCCTAGAAAAACAGAAAAATTTTGAATTTTAAAACCTAAATAATAGTAAGTTTTTATTTTTATTATTTTTATTTCATTTGTCTTGACAACGGTGGCAGATTTGCCACCGAAACGTCGATTTTTAATTATCTTTTACTTGTTTAATTTTTTTTTTTTTTTTTGGTTTTTTAGTACTTTTAATTTTATTTTGGCGTGTACCCAAATAAATAACACCTATTATAAAGAGTCGCATAATCTTTTATATTTAAAGCTAGGAAATTCGTAAAATAAGAGGGAGCCTATATTTAACCGACTAACAAATTTATTACATACAACCTTATTTATTCAAAATGCAGTTTTTCTCGAAAATGTTTTTCCTTATTGATACCGGTCAAGAGTCCCTTTTTTTGCTAAGGTTTAAGGCTATTTAAAAATTATATTTATATTCCGTTATTTTACAGGGTGAAAAATTTATTATTACTATTGGGTAAGGGTCGGTCTGCTCCTGGCGAACTGCAATACCATTGTAAGAAGTCCTAGCTGGTTTTTATTATATGAAAAAATAATTAAATATACAAAGTAGATATAAAAGTTATTTCAAGAAAAACGACTACATTATTTTTATGTGTTATGAGATAGCCCACATATTCTTGGACACCCTGTATACAGTATACCGGGTGCCCACGAGATAACTATAAATAATTATATAATTTTAATTATATATGGAAAAATAAAGGCTAAGTTTAAATATAAAGCGTAACGTAGTGATTTCCACTTAAATTATTATAGTCCTTTGCTGCCGAGAGTTATTTTCAGTAGCACTTCCGGTAAAACCGGAAATTTTATTTTTACAAACATAGGATACAAGATTTAATAAATATGTAAAAAACAATTGCATTAGCCCTTTTCTACCATAATTTGTTTTTTTAACAAATCGATAAAAATGGCGGTTAATCTGAAATTGTTGAACGCCATTTTCTCAATCACTTACTAAGATAGATATATCATGTGGTACATGTTTTGGTTTTAAAATTGCATGTAGAATTATTGTTTAGAAAATATATAGGGTGTTCCATTTAAACTAGCAAAGTTAAGAGCACTTCCGGTTAAACCGGAGTTGCGGCACAAAAAATCTAAAACATCAAAAATCTGCATTCTATTAAACCGTATATCGGTAATACGGATCTGATATTTTATTATCAAAATTTCAAAGCCAATTTTATTTCAAATTTACATTATGGTTTAACCGTAATACGGCCGTGTTTTTCTCAGAATTTGGTAACAATAGTAAGCTCTTTTAAAATGTTACTTTAGTTTAGTAAAAAATAATAACTTAAAGACGCACAATTAATAAATAAACAAAATTATTTACCTCTAAGAAAACAAATATGATACGGATCCGCCTTCGTAAGAAGTTAATTGATCTGGTACCAAATGGATGGTTGGCCCACCCAAAATGCCCGGATATTTTGACCAGCCCGGTCACCTGATCTTTCACCATAATGACGTTTTTCTGTGGGGTCACTTAAAAACTGTCATTTTTAAAGTGTAAAATTTGAGAGTGTAAACCAGCTACAAACGCTATTTTTATATATTTTTATATTAATAGTTAAACGCTAGACTGTCTGAAAAATAGCAAAGAATAGTAATTTATGTAACAAGTGCATAAAGTGATACTTTTTTACAAATGGGAAGTTTGACAGCACGTGCCGTTAGGCCAGTGCGGCAATTTTATGAGTAAAAAGACACTTTATACATGTTTTAATTACCTAAACCTATTAATTTTAATTTTTGCAGCACAGCCATTTTATTGCAACAAAAAATCATAGCCTTCTTATTTTTTAAGAGACAATTATCCTCTTTGTAACTATGCATTTATTATTTAATTTTAGAAAATAGTATGTACTTACTTTTTATAGAAATAATAATTAAACCAGTATACATTCCTTCTAATTTTTAGTCATCCAAATTCAATATTACCATTAATTTTCAATAATGTTTTATGAAATTTATTTGCAAACTGTCAAATTTTAAAACTAGTGACACATGAACTAAAAGAAATAATGACGAAATCAAAGGTAACTTGACCGTTTGGTTCAGTTGATGTCGCGTTTACTGTTACATTGTCATAAATTGATATTTAAGTTTATTGTAGTAGGCAATCAAACAAAACACTAATTCAAAGTGTGAAAAAAGCTTAGAAGTGTTAAAAAAGTTACTTTTTTAACCCTTTATGTAGTGTACTAGAATGGAGTACTATAACCTCATATTAACGATTAAAAAAACACCATTTTTGTTAACGATCGCGGAAAAAATATATTTTTAACGTTTCACCATTAATAATTTTAAAACTATAAGGTTTAGGAATAGGGTATAATCAACAAAAAGGATTAGGAAATAGTGTTAAAATAATTTAAGCGTAAAATAGTAATTTCCATTTAAATTATTGAAGTTCTTAATTGCCGAAAGTCAATTTCTGTGGAACTTCGAGTAAAACCGAAAATTGGATTTTTACGGTAATAGGATATAAGGGTTATTAAATATGTGTAAAAAATCGCATTTCTGTCATCATTTTCTTTTTAACAAATCGTTAAAAATGGCGGTTACCATTACATTTTCGAAGGTCATTTTCTCAAAAACTAATTTAAATAGGTATAACATGTGGTACCTGTATTTTTCTTGCCATTGCCTAGGGTTGCCATTTTTAGAAAACCAAAAGCGGGAGGTCATTGTCACGGAGTTAAAAAACACGGAGATTTTTTATCCTGCGCATTCGCCATTACACCGTAAATTTAGAAATTTTATTACTTTCCTATATCCGCGAACAATACCAGACACTGCCGGGAATAATACCAAGCGCCGTGCCGCTGCGTATTAAAGCTAAGGAATATTTTCTTTGTTAGCTGCTTACAACAGCTGTAAGCACTTTTATTTTTTCACAAACCAATGACGTCAGTCTTACAGCAGCCCACAGCAATTGTTAACGGTCTTGGGAGATGTCTATAACCACTGTACGTCTAACAGGTTGAAAAACAAAGAGGGGAAATATAGCTGAATTTGAGGTTAAGAGTCAAACAAAATTGACTAAATGTATACTAATAATAATAGTCTACTGTCGTTGGTCTGTGTGGAAAACCATGTTAAGGATTAATTTAACTGCAATTGAAGATATTGCGCATTTTTGTTATAACACTGTAGTTACAATTTTTTAGGTTATATTCATCAATTTTAAGCGAAGAACCAATTCTAAAACGGTATTTACCAATCGGCTATGTTGACGTTAAAACAATGTATTATACGTCAAAGTTGTCACCAATTATTACCGCGGTAAGTCAGAAGAATTAGAAAAATATCCCTCATAGTAGGCGCTAAATTAATAAACACGTGGTTCCGTTTTTGAAACCGATCACTGTGTGTGGCCGCGCCGGTGATTTACCGGAAGAGCCGTTGTCAGATTGTTTATAATAAACTATTACATAGTATAGTGACTTTTTTAATTAATTTTTGTTATTTTTAATCTGGTAGTAGGTAATGTTTGAAAAGCAGGAGTTTTTACTATTTTGTCGGGAGACATGTCAGAAAAGCGGGAGACTCCAGCCCAAATCGGGAGGGTTGGCAACCCTACCATTGCCTGAAGAATTACCTAAAAAAATATAGGGTGTTCTATTTAAAATAGTAAAGTTACGAGCACTTCCGGTTTAACCGGATGTGAAACATTAGAAATTTGCATCCTATCCAACCATACATCCGGCCAAAATATCAAAACTGTGTAACATTTCTCAAAAAAATAACAGGCTTGATAGTAATCTTGTGAGCACCAGATAAACTTGTTTTAGAATATTACTTTTTGGCTACCTAGACACATGTCATTTTTTATCATTAAAGTTATATTTTTTTATTACAGAGTGCAAGAAATAGACGGTTCCTACTTTGAAAGTTTTACAGCTTTAGCGTGGAAACAAGAAAACCAAAGACAAAGCGTTCTCAGAAATGCTGAAGCAGCGGCATCAGAAGCTCCTCCTCCTGAGCAAGAGTTGGGCATCAATCCTATTGACTATACCTCCTCTCAGAATGAGAAAGACAAACTGTATGTCGAGATGCTGTATACTATCGCGAATACGGTATGTGCTTTATTTTTTGTGGTAAAAAATACAGGGTGTTATTTATTTTGTCCTAAACTTTTTAGCTACAAGGTGTTAAAATTGCAAAAAAAATTTTTATAAAATTTTTTATACCAAAATAAGATATTTTAAAGAAATATGGAAAACGCCTTCTACGCATTAAAATACATTTTTTGGCATACAATAAAATAATAATTTTCACCAGTGTCGTCTATAAGGGGTTTAAAGATAAAGATTTTTAAGAAAATGACATGCCACTGCAGTTTTCCAAAATAATATTTTTTAAAATTTCTATTAAGTTTCAAACAAATTTGATCTCTTGACTTTCTTATTTGATGTACGGTTTTTGCGAAAATAAATAAAAAAACATTTCTTGTCATGGTTAAATCCCTATTCAATTAAAAAGAATAAATGGTAAAAGCGTGATATTGAGAAATAGTTTTTATTTATTTACTTAAAATCGTACATTAAATAAAAAAAGGAAAGGATCATATTTGTTCCGAACTAAATGGGAAACTTATTTTTTAAATGCAGTGGCGCAGCCTCTTTTTTAAGTTACCTTAAACGCCTCATGGACAACACTGGTTGTCCCTCAAATTTTAAAAATATCCAAGTTATATATAAAAGTTATTATAAAAAAATATAAAAAAAGAATAAAACACCCTGTAGCTCCAAAGTTGCGGGGTTCAGGCCATAGCTTTATTTTAACTTTTTTATAAAAATCACCTAAGGATTAACACCCTTAAGAGTAAGCATCTTATTCTGTAACACTTTGTATACGTTTTTTAAAATTATTATTTTCATGTTGGTAATTTAACACATTACTAGAGCAAGTTCATGGTATATGTCAAAAAGGTAAAAAGTCGCAGACAGGTGCAGCGGATTTTGAGATTTTATATGAGTGCCATGGGTCAAAAATTTTTAAAAAGCAAAAAAAACAATGTCATCACCCTCTGAAAATACCAATACGTAATAAAAAGTTAAAGATAAAAAAAAGTAAACATTTTACTTAGGTACTAGTTTTAAAGAACAAAAACACTAAGAAAGAAGTTCTTTACTCATATTTACCTCTTTGGATGCATTGGCCTCCGTGCACCCAATAACTTGCAGCCCCTGGTCACAGAAGCGATCGTTATCGATCGAGAAAAACTCTCTTAAATAAACAAAAATGCATATTTGAAAATTATTTTTAATCCTTAACATCTTTTTAATAAAATATTAAATATTTTGAAAAATAACAGTACTTTTCTCCTAAGCAAATCTAGGCACACGGCAGCGTGTCAAGCCAAGTTCAAGGAAAAGGAACTGGCTAAATCGCCAAGTGTAATAATAGACGAACCACTTGGTGCCACTTTTGACCCCTTCATAACTTATAACCTATTTAGCGTAAACCCATGAAAACTAAGTGTGTTTATTTTTATCCATAAGGACAACTTGAAGCTCTAATTTCATGAAGCTAGCTTAAGCGGTTATAAAGATATGAAAGTTCAAAAGTCGTCAATTTTCCACTGACTGACTGACATATAGATCAAAAACCTAACCCACTTCCAGAAGATAACTTATAATAAAATTTTAAATTTAACTCGATAATTGTGTGTTAGGGTAGGAAAAAGTCTAAAAATAAAAAATATAAAAATTAAGGGGGTTAAGGGAGGTCCCCATACAAATAGATATTAAAAACTATTCCAATATATGTATTATTTATATTTGCTATATAACAGAAACATAAATATAAAATAAAGTCAAAAATAAGTGGTATCCCCATACGAAAAAGTTATAATTGGCGCTAATAAACAACCGTTGACAAGATCAGGAAACAGGAAACGTGTTAAAGAGATAGCAGATAATAAATGTGCAATGCGCTTTGTTATTTCTTACGTTTAATAAAATGTAGAAAATAGCATAAAAAACATACAGCAAAAACGCAAAAAACACACAACATCCCACCAAAAACATAAATCTGTAAAGGGTAAGCCAATTTTAATATTTACATTTTGCTTGGCTGTGGCTTCGCCGCAAAAAGAATGGATATCTTAATAAGTGTCAGGTTTTGTACAAAATCCAAATTTGTATAAAATCTAAAAGTAGGTTAGATTTAACTTGGAGAAAATTTAAATTAACCAATACATAGAATACTTTAAAAGGATCGCGCAATATAACAGAATTATTGGGATATTTTTATTACCATCTGTGCTCTTCATTATTTAAAAAATTTCTTGATCTTTTATTGTCCCTTAAAAACTTTCAGACATGTAAAAAGTTTACTAACTTTTGATCGAAAAACTTTGTCATTTTGCAAGAAAATTTCTAGAAGTCTACTTTAAAAAATATTTATTTTTCGATCTCTTTAGCATAAACGAATAGAAAGTGCCCCAGAACTTGGACAAACTATTTTAAATATTGTTTTTTAGGTTTTTAAATTAAAACACTCCTATAAGCCCTGGTTAACAAAATGAAATTTTAATAAAGTTTTTAGAAAATGTATTACAGTTTTAAATACATTTTGTATCATTAATAAATATAGGATATCTTATAAATTCACACTATCATTACATTCAAATATATTAAGTAACATTATACAGTATCTGTCAAACAATGTAAGACTGTTGTTTTAATTATAATAATAAATAAATTTGAAAATAATTTTAAGGCAATTTTATACCGGGTGATGCATCGCCGGGCGGGACATAGGAAATCCCATGTAATTTTTAATGGGGTCAATTATTGCCTCCCCTAATTATTTTAGAGAAAAATTCTATTGAAGTTTATTGAAGAGCATGCAAATCTACGTCCATCGTAAAATCTTTAGATTTTTCGGTTAACCCGTTTGCTAGTTAGATGCTAATATATTTTTAAAAATTGTTACATTATTATCGCCTCATATTTATGAACCTTAATAAAAATACCAGTTTGCGTAACATAACGTTGTCATTTTGAAATTTAGTGCTTTATTATTATCAAAAATCGTAGAGCGAAAAGATTAACCATGAGTTATACTACTGAAGAAAAAGTATTGATGATTATATGGTACTATCAAGGAAATAGTTACCAAAAGGTATCAGACATGTTTGCTGCTCAGTATCCGATTAGACCGATACCCAGAAAATCAACAGTCGATAGGACTATCAAAAAATTTGAGACCAAAGGCACAGTGACAAATAACTGCAGATGTATTAAAGAGAAGAAAATGTAAGAAATGATAGAGACTTGGACATTTTATTGCACGTGGAAGAAAATGAAGGGAAGGTGAGATCAAGAAAACTCCAGGATATCATAGGAAAAGATCAAACAACAGGGCTCCGGATTTTGAAAAGATATAAATACATTTCATACAAATATGAAAAGACATCAAGAGCTAAGGGATGGGGATAAAATACGACGGTAGGAATTTTGTTTTGACATGATGGAAAGGGCAAACATGGACAGGGAATTTTTAAGAAATATTTGTTTTACTGATGAGTGCACATTTACGTTAAACAATAAACCCAATCATCAAAATTACCGATATGCAGCAAAGAAAACCAACACAGATTTGTTGAAATGAGGACGCAATATCCACAGAAAGTAAATGTTTGGCCGGGGATTTTCGGACAACATATTATTGGACATCAAAATTTGAGTGCAGAATTTTATTTGGAACTACTTGAAGAACTAATTTTACCCGCTTTAAATGATGTATCCAAGGAAAATCAGGAAATTTGGTACCAAATGGATGGCTGCACGGCACATAATACCCTGGTGGTTCGGGAATATTTACACAATGCTTTTAATGGAAATGTTATTGGCCTACATCACACCATAAATTCTCTGGGGCCATTTAAAAAGCATGATATACAAGGATAAAAATTACTCTAATCTAGATGAGTTAAAAAATGTTATTTCTGCAGAGTGCAATAAAATTATAATTTACTAGTTAGCCAATGTAACAAGACAATTTTATGAACGACTGGGTTATTGTCTAGCAGTCAATGGAGAAATATTTGAAAATTTTCTTTAATCTTAAATTTATTTCCAACATATATTATTGTAATAATATTAATAATTTATTGAAGCATGTAAATATTATAAATGTCATAAGTCCTTGAAATTTGTTACTCTAGTTTAGTTTAACTTAACTTAATTCGTTTGTATAAATACAACTTTCATCTTTTCACTGTACGATATTTTGATAATAATAAAGCACTAAATTTCAAAATGACAACGTAATGTCACGCTAACTGGTATTTTTATTGTTGTTCATAAATATAAGGCGATAATAGTGTAACAATTTTTAAAAATATATTAGCATCTAAGTAGCAAACGGGTTAACCGAAAAATCTAAAGTTTTTACGATGGACGTAGATTTGCATGCTCTTCAATAAACTTTAATAGAATTTTTCTCTAAAATTCCAGCCAGGGGAGCCAATAATTGACCCCATTAAAAATTACATGGGATTTCCTATGTCCCACCCGGCGATGCATCACCCGGTATATTTTATTTTATAATAATTTTTATTTTCTAATAAGATTAGTAAGGGATATTTTAATTTGTATTATAGGCTACTTTAGTACATTCCGATAAATATATTTCTCTTTAATTGTTTTTAATAATTTTTTTATATATAACAATTTTAAATACATTTTGTAACTTTTAAAAATAAAAGATAATTTATAAATGTACTTTACCATATACAATAGAATTTATTAAATAACATTATACCGTGTGTGTCAAACAACTTAGGAGTTTTGTTTTAATACTCAATAGCGTCGATTATACTTATTTGCTATATTTCTGTTTTTTATTTAATAATGAAATGGTTTTTATTTTGTAATCAGATTGACGTAAATTTTACGTCAATTTGTAATACAACCTTTTAAACTACATTCCAAGAAATAGGTTATTTTTTGTTTGTTTTTCAATTTTTTTCAACTTTTTATTATTTTTTAATATATAACAATTTTTAGTACACCTTGTATCATTTAAAAATAAAAGATATTTTATAAATTTACACCACCATATCTTCGGTTTGAAAGCAGAAGTCATCAAAGTACATTTTGTTTAAAAAATTTGTTTGAACATTTTTAAGTAATTTATAGTATTTTTTTTTTTACACAGAAATAATTTATTGGTTACATTTACGACATCCATAAATATTCATTTTAAATGTTATACATAAAAAGATGGTTTATCATTTCCTTTTAATTACAAATTTTGTATTAAATCGTTGTTACTCTGAACAATAAAATAACACTTAGTGACTTTTACCTTTAAGCCAACGAAATTAGATTAAAATATAACAATTAAAATTATAGAGTGTGTGTCAAACAATTTAAAATTCTTGTTTTAATTAACAATAGCCTTGACCCTACTTTTTAGGCAACCTATTGGCAATATTTCTGTTTTTATAATTTATTTAATAATAATATATTGTAATCAGATTGGTAAAGGAAACTTTTAATTTGTAATAAAAAGTGATTCATTTGGAGGTACTTTAAAAAGATAGGAAAATTAAATTTATTAAGTAATATTTATTACCTATAACTACCTAATTTACTAACTAAATAACTATATTGTGAACACCTAGTATAAAAAGTATACATTTTGGAAATTTTAAAAATATACATTTTTGGGAATTTTAAAATAAGTATACATTTTAACTAGGTTACTTAACATTGGGAATTTTGCTAAATAAAGATATACGTGAGGTGTCAACGTTTTTAAAGTATAAAATAAACAATTTTCTAGGTTACTCTTAAAATAATAAAATAAAAACATTAAAAAAACTGGGTCAGCGTAGAAATGCAAAACAAACACTGGAAAATTTATTATTTAAAGAGAGAAAGAAATTAGAAAAAGATTAGATAAGAAGTAGGTTGTAAAAGTGAAGTCAAGTATAAAGTTAAAGTTTTAGTTAAGCCCCGTACGGGCTACCCCGAGTGGGGGGTATGCCCGTACTAAATTAAGTTAGTTAATAAAATGGAAAGTTAGTTTTGGTGGTCCACCGGTCTCATGGTCCAAAAGATAGTTCCATATGGTATATTTGTCCCAGTGACGTAAAGTAGCTCTTATGTTATTTCAAAATATATACGTCACAATATCTTACATTTATTTTTTAAAGATTATGCCTTTTAAATGTTGGCTTTGAGTACGCCTAACATGGTCTGTTCTTACCTCAAATTTCCGAACGCCAAATCGATTCGTCAGGATCATCGCGTACACTCGCAGCTACTGCCGCTATATTTTATGCAGTATGTACTGAATTTGACCCATTTGGTCAAGTATTATTCAATAATGAAAATTGAAGTTTAAAGTTTTGTTATGGTACAGCGAATAGTCGGCTCAGTAGGCCGATTAAGCGTGGACCATAATTTGTCTGAAGCGCACGAAACACATTCCCCAAAGAAAGATGATTTTCATAATACAGTTAAAAAGTTTTAGACGTTGTGTCGAGAACTAAGTCTTTTTACGATAAATTGCCTAAGAGAACTGAACACAAATACCAAGACAGTTTAAAATTTGGACCCTCTCATCTATCCAAAAATACCTACTAGAATAGTAGTAATAAAGTACTAAAATAGTAGAAATAAATCATCCGATATAACCTGCGTTAGTACATCCCGATAAATGTTTTTTGTTTTTTGTTTAAGGTCGGAGCTCCCGCGCCTGGTGGTCAATATGCACACTATAAAGAAGACCTATACCTTTATGGACAGAGAGCATTTGGAATGCCACCCGATCGACACTATCAGAATGCTACATGTTGCTGGAGAAGAACAACCTCCCATTGTAGTACTTAGCGTTATAGTTATAGAAGCTGAAGGACTGGAAGCTAAAGATGCAAATGGTAGGTATACATTGCTAGGTAGCTCACCAGATCTAACTCCATTGGATTTTTTTGTAATGGTACCTAAAGCAGTGCTGCAGAAAGTGGGTACATCGTACCCCTTCCCTAGCATCGTGTTTGCATCCCACACAGCGTCAAAAGTTTTCCCCTGCAAAGCAACGCAGAGACTTAACTACAGTATAGAAAAGAATAATACACACACAAGTTGTGCGTGGCAGGGAAATAAGTTCTCCTTGATTTACCAGCCGACATGCGTCGAGACCAATCGCGACGCTGTGTGGGATGAGAGCGCGATGCTAGGGAAGTAGTACGATTGACCCAGGCTCTGGCAGCACTGACCTGAAGAGTGTGCATAAATAGATCTGGCACCTTTAAAACTCAGAAGAAATATTCTTTTTATTAAACGACAAGAAAAACAGGCCAATTTTAATTTCGTGGTTTTTATTAATCCAATTTGTATACATAAATTAAACAATTGTTCGGCAAGAAAACTGGCAATTATTTAAAAACTAAACATAAATTAAGTAGGAAAATATAAATAGTAAAACACATTGGATTATCATAACATTGTCGTATTGCTGCAAAAACTTATTTAGCCAAAAATGTTAGTTTCTGGAAAAATAAAAAATAAAGTATTATGGCTTTTTCCGACAATTCCATACAAAAATTATTTTATTGTTGTAGGTTTCTGAACTTAAAATAATATGTTGTTAAAAAATGTTAGATATGTATCATAAAATTGTTTGGGTAAATAAAAAGTAAGCACAAAAAAGTGTCTTTTGTCATTGTTTTTGCAGCAATACGACGACTTGTAACAAAGTTGGTGATAAGAAGGCCGACACAAAAATTTCAGGCATAATTCTTCTGGGACTTTTCTTCTGGACAGATCCCAACAATAAAAAAACAAAAACATGTTTAGGAATTCATAAGGGACAACTTGTTAAAATTTGCTTGTAACAATAAATAGATTCTAGTTTTGTCTTTAATAAAATAAATATATAAGTATATAAATAAATAAAAGTAAGTAAATCTATAAAAGTTTTCTTGTAAAATAAAGTACTAACGAGGAGAATGTGTTTGCTTTTTATGTAGGACTTCATATTTTTAAGTTTTAAACAAATTTACAATTTAATGCATATATTTTGAGTAGCATTAGCGGTTGAAATGCATTTAAATTACAACAAATAATTATTTTATAATTTGCTTTTAAATCGCCAGTGAGACCTCCCTGTTCTCCATCCAAATGTAACACAATTTTTCAGGTGTAAACAAATGTGGTAAAATCTTTTTGATTTTGAAATTAAGATATTTTAGCCAAATTGTGGAGTTAAATAAAATTTCTTATTGTAATTTTTCTTCGTTACAAATTTTATTATACACTTTCTTAATAATAAAAAATTTATCCTTAAAAAAAAGTTTTTGAAGGTTTTGCTAACTTTATGTACAATTTTTTTTTTTAGAAAAATAAAATTTTGGATTCCTTTGTCCTCCAGTAAACCCCACCTGTGGACTAGGAGGGGTAAAAAAAATCGACTATTTTTATTGTGACTTTTTGCACTGAAAAATTGGTTTCTAGATATCTTCAAAGAATGCAAGATCCGCTTTATTACAGTTTTGCATTTATTTTTTTTCACATCCCATATAAAAATGTATATCTTACCATTAAACTTAAATATCTTTCTATTGGTTAAATCAATAAAAAAAAATTAAAGACCTCTTTTATATAGTATTTAATTTCATATAGAAATAGTAGAAACTCAATTGACAATAAATATGTTTAAGTAAGCTACAATATTTAAAGTAAAGACTTTTTTCTTAAAATTATTTAACCTTTGACCTCTAATGTCTTTTAAATGGTTAGATTTATCAAAAAGTATAGGAAATATTTTTTGAAAAGCGTTTAGTTTTACACACAGCTTTTCCAATTGTTATGCATTACTAACATATTGTTCCGAATCACCTCGTATAAAAACACGTACTTAAAAGGTATTATTCTAAATGATATAAGAAAAATCTGCCTATTTTTTCAACTATTTTTACTTACACATATTCTACCCTGGAGTGTTAAGCTACTTAACCATAATCACTGCATTATTTATAAATAAAAAATAAAAACATTATATCGCATGTTTCTTTACTACGATTTTATTTGTTTCAGGATTCAGCGACCCTTACTGCATGCTGGGAATTCAGCCAATGGCGGCGCCTAGTTCCCCACAACCCCTTACGCCCAACCGCACTTTATCAGATGCCTGCTCCCCATGTGGTGTCGGTGGTAGTATTGGTGACCTTAATCACAGCGGCGGCGGGGAGAAGTTAAGGAAACATCATAGGTAAGTATTATTTTTTGGTAAATATATTAATATATTTTCTGTGACATTAACTACTAAGGCAATTCATTTTCGCAAAAGTTTTCTTTTTTCGGTGCTTTAGCAAAATTTTATTTTACATGTAGAAAAAAACATAATGAAGAGGAGGAAGTTTAAGCTCTTAATATTAATTTTAAGTAGTTAAAATTTAAATATAAAGTTTTTCCATTCTACATACACGTATAAATTTTTTTTTCAATACTCAGCCCTTCTTTATTATATTGTGAATCGTCTTAATGGATCTTACAGCATATTTCCCTCTCTTGAGCTTTAAAACTTTTTTATGCAACTCAAAGTGGTTTGCTGGTATAAGTCGTCAGTTTACAATTTTTGGAATATATTTTTATTTGATTTTTTAAGCAAACAACAAAAAATTTAAAAAAAAACGATTCACAAAAATTGTTCTTCGAGCAATGTTTAAGGAATTTACAGCTACTTTTACAACTTAAAACGTAAGATATTGATAATATCACTAATCCTGCTATTTTAATTAAAGTTTTTTGTTAATTACTTTTATATTTCTTTAAAATATCTTTTTAACCTTTTTTTTCAAGTTACACAAGAGAAAAAAACACAGAAACAATTTTAACGAGTGGGAAATATGCCGTAAGGTACATTAAAATGATTTATAATATAGTAAAGAGATGAGCATTAGGGATATGAAAAAAAACACATTTTCTACGTGCATTTTGTATGGCAATACCTTAAATTTAAATTGTAAGTAATTAAAATTAATATTAAGAGCTTTGCTTACACTGTTTTGGCTTTTTTCTACAATAATATTTCTCTTGAGCACCGTAAAAAGAATAACTTTTACTGGATATAGGCAATTTTTCCAGTAAACTCAAATTTGTTTAGGATAAAAAATCAAAGCTTTTTTTTATTTTTATGATATAATATTTTTAATTTAACCCTTAAAATTACAATCATGATAACTTTATAAAACTAATAGAAAGCAAGGGCCTAAATTGCTTTAATAGTTGCATTTATATAGGGCGTCGTGAACTGCTGTATATAACTATTATTGGTGAAATATTTTTATAAAAATAAGAAAAAGAGTTTAAAGAAACATAGGTCCAAAAATTCTGGGTTCTCAATAATCAGGGAATAAAACATTAAAAAAATATATTGATTTGTAATTTAAATATTCATTACTTAATTCTGTTGTAAATTAAAGTAATAATAATAATATTAAGAAGCTTATAAATCCTACATTCTACTTATTTTAAAAACTTATCCTTGAATAACACAGAAACATGGGGAACATTTTAACAACACTTAAATAGGTAAAATTTATAATTTTAAATGCAACTGCAAAACAGACATAAAAAAACTAATTTTCAAATAAAACTTTAAGTTTTGCATTTGAAGAAGAATTTGCGGACCCTTGTTTATTAAATTTTTGCTTAAAAATTATCTTATTCATTATCATTTAATAACATCTTTTATTATTAATTTTAAAATATGAACCATGACACCTTAATAATGTGTATCATAGTTTTTTAAATAATGTAACATATTTTTTTAATTTTATGAAATAAGTTTTTATAATCTATTTTATATTATTTTAAAATATTTTCTTTCTTTTGCAAAATGTAACAGACTGTAAAAGTTTTCGATAATTTAAACTATATATAACTAAAATATTGCTAAACCAATTTTCCGTTTGTTTTGAATTTATCGGACATTTTGCAATTTCCACTATTTGCAAATTGAAAATGATTCCAACAGTACATGTTTTGTGTTTGTTAATTATAATTATCATTATTAATACTTTTTTTGTTTTATTAATATTATTTGGTAATAATTTTAAAACATTATAACTAAAAAAAATATATTCTTCTATAATTTTTTTCTTTGTAGCTCTATACAGGGTGTTCAAAAATCTATCGCCAATTTTTAAATCGTTACTTCTTAAAGAAAAATAGGCAAATTGCTTTATGTAAATATCTATGTTAAGCGTCATACCTATAGTACTTTGGAACTTTCTAAAAATAATTGTTCTTTCAATCTTAGTGTTTTCCAATTGTGCTAATAAAAATTAAATGTAAATTTCTTAACCATTTCTGTAAAAATAGTATATTATATACCTAGGGTGAGAAGTGAGAATTTTTTCAATGCTAACATTGATATATTAACAATTTTAATCTTGGCATAAGTAATTTCCTAACAGTTGGTTGAATGTATCGAAATATCAAGTAGACTGGAGCGTGTTTCTAATCAGATTGGCTTTATTTCTGTAAAGATTTGGCATGTGTCAAATTTTGACACGCAAAATTGTTCTTATTATTTACCTAGGTGTTTTTTATTCTCAATATTTACCTAGGGTAAGAAATAATTATTCTCGTTAGGAGAATGGAGTCAATAATAGCAATTTATCAGTGTTAGCAGTAATATATTTAAATATATATTACTGCTATAAATAAAATATATTTCAGCATAGGACCGGAAACGCATTATTTAAAACATACTTGATAAAAACTTTTTAAAAACTTTGGCTTTTTATTAACATCTAAATACAGTATGTCTGCGAATAGACAGGAGCTCCAAAAGTACAAACAAAAATGTGAACATGAACCAAGAGATAAATGCCCTTATTTTCAGTAATTCAGCAAGATGTCAAATAAAAAGTGTTTTAAGAATTAAAGAAATATTCGTTTTATATCTGAAATTTAACATGAAATAAACAATTTTTTTGCGGAATAATATTTTTATTTATTTATGTTTTATACTTTTTTTACCTAATTTTTACATTTTTGTAATTAAATATATTTGAAAACTTTGACATTAAATAAATAGTTTAATTAAACCATGTAAATAGGGTAAAAAGGTGTAAAACATAAATTTTAAAAAAAATGTTTATTTCCTGCAAAAATTCAGATATGGAATTCTTATTAAATTCTAAAAACCTTTTTTATTTGACATTCTGCTAAATTATTAAGAATAAAGGCAGTTTAACCTTGGCTCTTTTTCACATGTTTGTACTTTTGGAGCTCCTGTACAAAACAAATTTCTTAACGTGATTCTTATTAAAAAAAAACAAAACCTTTGCCATACAAGACTTTCATAAACATGTAAATTTTCTGTCCATTTGATTTATTGTAAAGTCCATCCGTGGACATCCTTTTTTCGATTCTAAGAAAATTTAACAGTGTTATTTACAGCCATAAAGGACTAATTAAGCTTTAACTTGATTAATTATATTAAGTTTAGTGGCACCTCGAGTGACAACTTAACAGGGTGTCCGGATTTCGTTGAAACTGCAGGATATCTTACGTTAATATCGATAGCGACTTGCTGTCTTCGCAAAGTAATTTTTATGGCCCTTTTTGATTCTTGACACACAGGGCAAAATTCTTTCTTTTTTTACCTTCCTTGTATTTCAGTTGTTTTTTAATTTACAACAAAAGTAAAAACTAATGCTAATGGATAATTTCACGTAGAATTCAGTGGTGTAGTTAAGTTTTTTTTAAATTTGTGTTTTTGAGATTTTAACCAAACATATGATTTTTATTATAGAATTCCATGTATATTTTTGTTCATTAAATTATAGGAAATAAGAGATTTTTAAAATATGTAATACCTAAAAGTTATGTCGTAGTTTTAAACCCCAAATTAATGTTTTAAATTTTAAAATTGAGTTTGGCATGGTGGGTCATAATATAACTAAAGAATACAGTAAGCTCCTAGTTTATAAATTGTTTACATTTACAGTTAACATCTGAGTTTTAAATATTTTACCCCTCTTAGCACCCCTATTCAACCCTCGGTTCTCTTAGGTTTGTTAACCTATTAATAAATTAAAAACTAAATATTTTATATCAGCGCCACTGTGTTTATGCTCATCAATAGTATCCCATAATTTAAAAAAAAAAAGTTTGATTTACCACAAAATAGTAGAAAGCCGTGTATAAAACTGTAACCAAATTATTAATAAAATTTAAATTTTAAAAGTATTAGTTTCATACATAGAGACAGACAATAATAAAAATTCACGAACGCCTGTCACATACCTTTTTTGTCGGAATGATTTGTTTAGGTGCCGCTAAAGATACCACTGGCCCCAATACATTTAATCAAGTTAGCTGCAACTTAGCCTCTTTATGCAATTTATACCACTAACAAATTTAATCAAAATCTGTTAAAAGATGTTTCAGATAATTATAAAAAATTTACATTTTTTATCTTTAAAACAATACATTTTTGTGACTACCTATATGTTTATATTTTTTTATAAAATTAGTAGTTACTGGGCCCAGTAATAAAATTGACTTCATGATAATAACATTTTTAAAACCTTTTAGGGAGTTCCTTTTGACGAGTCGACACCACGAATATTCATACCGCCGTTTATGGATGCCGCGCTTTAACCCAGCCTGTCAATGTCAAATGTTGCGGGTATCTCACTGGGCAAATGCGTCACATTCTTTGCCGGACAAGTTTACCACAATGCTTTACAGGCAAATTTTAAATATTGTGCTGAAAATCGTAAGGGTTACAGTTAAGAAACCCGCCCAATCCGATACCCAAAACATGTCCATGGGTCTTATGGTTTCGTTACTGTAACACTTCTGATTTTTGGAACAAAGTTTAAAAATTGCATGCATAACATTGTGCTAAATTATGCTCATAACAACAAAAAAGTGACGCGTTTGCCCGGTCTGACACCTGAAACATTGCACATTGACTGGCTGGGATGAAGCGCAGCTTTCATACAGGGTGAGTCAGAAGTCTGACAAAGCTCATTTACTCGATATGTATAAAACTTTTCAATTTATTTTTCGTAGATATATAGCCGGGCATAAACTTCACATTTTAAAAATATTTTGATGTGTACAGGGTTGCTCACAAAAGTGTGACGGTATAAAGTTATGTTTTTTAAATGGATCACCCTGTATTTTATATTTTTGTTTAATTCTATTTTACATTCTTACACTTTTTGTTAAAAGTTATATGGGGTTAAATCAAATTTATAAAATATTGTAGTTTTTTCGAAGAATAGAAGATTAAGGACATTTTTCATAACGCTACCATTTTTCCAATTTCAAATTTTTTTGAACTTGCCTGGACAGGCAATTATTTTTGGATCATATTTGTAGATTTTATTAATAAAATAAATTTGGATTGTACAGGGTGTCAAGAAAACAGTGGTAAACTTAGAAAAATTTAAACCTCCAGAACTTTCTTATTTTAAATGGAATACCCTGTATTTCTTTCATCATTGGCTTCTAGTCCTTATTACATACCTATACATTTCCCTTAAGGTTGGCCTCATACCTAAATCAAGTAGTTTTTGCAATATTTTATAATTATTTATCAAGATAATATTAGTTTTAAATGTGACACCCTGTATTTTCTTTGATTATTGCTTCGGGCCTTTGAATATTTATACATTTTCTTAGAGTTTCCCCATACCTAAGTCAAGTAGTTTTTGCAATGTTTTTAATTAAATTTTTTTTTTCAATATTGGTTTTGAAATTAAATTATGATATTCAAGAAAAAATCATGCTAAACTGAAACTAAAATTGGAAAAAAAGAAAATTAAAAATATTGCAGAATGTATAACTATTTAAATGCCCGAAGTAATGATCAACGAAAATACAGGGTGTCCCATTTAAAACTATATTTAAAAAGATAGAAAAATAAAAATATTGCAAAAGTACCTGAACTTAGGTATAGGGCAACCTTGAGGAAATGTATAGCCATTAAAGGCCTGAACCAACGATAATGGAAAATACAGGGTGTTCCATTTAAAGTAAGGAAGTTTTAAAGCTTTTTATTTTTCTAAGTTTACTACTGTTTTATTGACACCCTGTACAATTAAAATTTATTTAATTATTAAAATCTAAAAATATAATATTTTTAATAATTTCCTGCCCAGACAACTTCAAAAAAAAATCGAAATTGGATAAATGGTAGCGTTATGAACAACGTCCTTAATTTTCTATTTTTCGAAAAGAAACTACAATATTTCCCAAATTTAAAGATTTAACTCTATATAACTTATAACAAAAAAGTGTTAGAATGTAAAGAGAAACTAAACAAAATATAAAATAAAGGATGTTCCATAAAAAAAAAACTTTTTGTCGTTACGCTTTTATGAGCAACCCTGTATACATCAAAATATTTTTAAAATGTAAGGTTTATGCCTGTCTATATGAAACGTACGAAAAAAAAATTATAAAGTTTTATGGATTACGGGTAAATGAGCTTTGTCAGACTTCTGACTCACCCTGTATATGGTGATATGAATATTTTTGGTGGACTCGTTAAAAATACCCCTCGAAAAAGGTTTTAAAAGTGTTATTATCATGAAGTCTATTTGATAACTCACCCAGGGACTATAGCTGATGAATAAACTATGAAGCTGTATTTATAGATTGACGTGTCTGTTTCTATTTTTCGTTTGACGTTTTCAGTTGGAAGTTGAAACAACAATTTTCCATTTGTCAATTTATATTTTCTGTTTGCCGTTTCTATATTCCATATCAAAACCGAAACGTCAAATGACAAACGGAAACAGAAACGTCAATATATAAATTTAGCTTTAATCTTTTTACCGCAATCAGAAAAATACCCTGTATATTTAAAAGTTTTCTTTTAATTTTTAATTTAAAATTACCTTTAAACGTTTGTTGGTAGCCCTCAGGACAACCAGTGTATTGGTTTTTAAAACTAACAAAACATTTGTTTTACAGTTTTAAGCTGAGCTTCAAAAGAAAAGAGGGACGGGTCAGGGAACACAGGGATAGTCTGGGAGGTGCACTACCGGCCAAGTTTATTAGAGCCACGTCAGTCAAACCGCACACGCTGAACCCGGAAGTGGAATGAGAAGTTCCGATTGTAAGTAGACAAGCAACTGTTTATTGGCATGTTGGTGGTAAACATTTTAAAACGTGGATCCGAGTAAAAACTTCAGACGGAAAGTTCTGGTTAAAGTTTATTTAAAAAGCGATTGTCAAGATGTATTTACTACTTTAATATTAATGAAGCAGAGTTCATTTTGAAAAACAAACTGTTTACATTTTATAATAAATCGTTTTATCTGTATTTTGAAATTTCTTTTATTATTTTTATCGATTCATTTAAGAATTCCGTTTGGCAGAGTCTTAAAAACTTTTATCCAGTTTCTTTCCACCTTGTATTTTTAAACTACTATCAATTTCTGACAAAATTTTCGGACTATTAGAAATATACAGGGTGATTTAAAAATCAATCACAAAACTTAAGGGGTTATTCTCCTTGACAAAATAAGGGTAGAGCTTCATATAATGTTTTTTCGTTTTCAAGTTACAAGCCGTCAAAGCTTAAGTTTTTAATTTTTGTTTTTTAAATTGCCTGCTTACAGGAAAACCAATTTGACTAATATTTAAAAGATAGGCTAAGTCGTCTGCGCTTCATCATTTTAGTAACAATTCACATTGATTGTGTGCCGCTAGAGGGCACAGCACGTAGGCATATTAGCGTGACCGTACTCAGCAATCCGCGTCTTTTAGTAAACAAATTCAATACAGACCCGTTTTGTATTTTATTTACAATGTGTGATTCATATATGTGATTGTGTCTGGTTTTTACACGGGAAAATTAATGATACGTCAAGAAATGTTTGTACCAAAGATGAATTTGTTTAATATTAGATTTGTGGACGGGGTTGAAAAACATCCTGTACTTTATAATTACACTTTAAAATAATATTTTTGAAAAGAATACACAGAAAAAAGTTTGGAAAGAAATAGCAAAACAAGTCAACCTGTCAAGTAAAAAATATTTTATTTTTTGTCTTTAAAATAATGTTCCGTAGGATTTAGGCTTTTCCGTAACTTCCGGCACTCTTTGAGTCGGTGCGCGGTGGAATAATCTAAAGAAGTAGTTTTTGCCCCGTCGCGGACGGGGAACATCGGCGCTCTTCGATCAACATATGATATCATTGGCTTAAAAATAAAGTAAAAATTGACCATTAAACGTATGCTCGTCTCTGTACGGTTGTCGCCACTTCAAACACGAATATATGCGTACATACTGTCGAAAGCTCGTCGAATCTGCTCTCGTCGCTATTTCACCGACCAATGTCCGGAGTGCCTAAGGGTGTGAATACTTAGGCAATTTAAAGAAGGAAATCCCAATTAATTTTCTAAATATCTTAACTTATAGGATACAGGCTATGAAAAAATCTAATTTTTTTATGCTTATTGTAAATATATATAAATATATATAGATATACATATTTTATATATATAAATATATACAGGGTGAGGATTTTAAAGTGTTACAATGCGATATCTCTAAAATGTGTTGCACGATTTTAACAAAAGTTGGTATGGGTAACAAGTAGCAAGGGGGACATACTCTGACGTAGTACCCAAAATTAATAACATATTGATCTCAATGTCGTAGTTTTGCTCCATATCTGAAGAGATCTGAAGAGAGACTAGAGATATTTTTGACACAAATATCACTACTTGACAGAGTAGGTCGTAACCTAAGTAACTACCAAATGCAACAATTTTCTGCTTACATACATAATTTTTGACGAAGAATAAACTAAAATTTTTAAAATAAAAGTTGATTATTGATAAGTATGCAACCCGTAAAGCAAATGAAGTAATTTTTGTACACTTATGTAGTTTTTTATGCTGATTAAAATTTCATAGAAAAAACTACACCTTTCTATTTAAAATTCTGAAGTTACCCCCAACCCGTCAAAAACTGGAGGGGTAAAAATTTAAGTACTACGTCAGAGTATGTCCCCCTTGCTACTTGTTACCCATACCAACTTTTGTTAAAATCGTGCAACACATTTTGGAGTTATCGCATTGTAACACTTTAAAATCCTCACTCCTGTATAGTGTATATATATATATATATATATATAGATAATAAGAAAGTAATGTTCTTGAGCGAATAAACAATTTAATAAAAGTTTTAAATTCTTGGGCATAGAGGCTCCTAAATGTAGTAAAAGTAGTCGTTTCTACCAGGTTATGTATTTGTTTTCTTTTCTTTATTTGTCATTTAGGAGCCTCTATGCACAAGAATTTAAAACTTTTATTAAATTGTTTATTCTAAGGCTCAAGAACATTACTTTCTTATTATTATATGCAGTTGGGTGAAATATACTGCCTTTATGATTTTATCATACCTTTCAGCTTTTGCTGTACGCCACCTACCTGGAGTTGTGCAAAACTGCTCATCCGAACACATGCTACTTACGCCATATACACCTAGATGGCACCCTTTTTACCGTTTTAACCTAACGGTGCTCTGGCTGGTTGTTTTGAAATTGCTTGGCGAGATGGCTCTGGCCGCTGAACTTACTCCCTTAGTTCCGACAGGGATTATGTTTATGCGACTAGAAAACATAGTCAAGTTGTCAGCAATGTACAGCGGTTGTGATGATTCCCAACAAGGATGAAACACGTGTCACCGTCTTCATTGCAACCCGGGGTTATCCATTTATTTGGAGACTCCGTTTCTTTTCTTTATGTGTCATTTAGGAGCCTCTATGCCCAAGAATTTAAAACTTTTATTAAATTATATATATATATATATATATATATATATATATATATATATATATATATATATATATATATATACATTTTTAAAGCTTAAATAAATGATTATTAATAAACCAACGTTATTTAATTATTCTGCAATTTAATAAACAAGCATTCAATTTTAAAAATTAACTTTTTTCCTAGATTCTTCTAAATATAAAATAAAATTGGCACGTTAAATTAAATTAAGCTGCATGGATACTTAACTAAGGGGACTGCATAATTAAAAACGAATCGGTATTCCAATTACTCGATTACTGCTAATTCCTTACCAAGCTTTCAACAAATTTTTTCTATTTTTTTTAATTCAATGTGCTTTTAAATTAAATTCATTAATTGCTTTCATTTTACTATAAAAAGTTTTTTTAATATATTGTTCCGTAACACCTCGTATAAAAACACGTGTCTTCGTTTTTATACCTTTATTCACAATGGAACGTAACTATGGTTACAACAGCACAAAAGTCGAATCTATACTAACTAATCGGAGGATTTCCGTCGCCCTTTTATAGTATGGTGGAAGGTAAAGAATGATCTAGAATCTTCGAGAAATATCGTGAAAATTCCATAGTACAGGATGGCATAAAAGTTCTCAATGGATAATTCGGACGTTTTCGGAAACCTTCGAAACTGATGAAAGAACTTGGAAAATCTAAGGTTTTTAAAATAAATTATCAGACTAAATTAAAAGGTTCTAACTTTATACAATTCTATAAACTAACACTTATTTTTAATGTCCGTGACAATATTTTTGAATTTTTAAACGCAATTTTGGAAAAACTTGTCACATGGTCCAAAACTAATAAATACAAAATTTTACCTTAATTGGTACTATACAGGGCGAGCTATAACTTAAAAGATGAAAAATGCCCGGAAAATCACTTCTTTAATTTTCAAAAATAGAACCACATTGTATATGTAAATGTTGTAGAGGATTGTAATTAAGTAATTTATGTCAAAATTTGAAGTTAGACCATAAGAGTAAAAAATGCTTTAAGCCAAATATTTTAAAAACTGTTAATACATAATGTAAAAAATTGACAAAAATATGTTTCTTACTTTAACTTCTAACATAAAATTAAATTTTCTACAACTCTAACTTATACAATTTGGCCCTATTTTTAAAAATAAAGAGTACTTTACTCTTGTCATTTTTCATATTTTTATTTATAACTCGCCCTGTATATTACCAATTGAAGTAAAATTTTGTATTTATCAGTTTTGCACCATGCGACCAGTTTTCCCAAAAGAACGTTTAATTATTTTTGGTCCATTTGTTCTTTTGTAACACCTATCCTGGAACACACTGTATGTACAGGGTGGGCCAAATTCGACGCTTTTAATAGGACCCTCATGTTTCTGTATGTTTTACAAAAAACTGACTCCCATTTGCAAGGCTCAAATTTTAAGCCAAATTTCTAGTGAAAACCGCTATTTGCTATCTTGCGTCGTTTACTCGCTACAGCGTGTTTCTTTATTTCTTGCGTTTTCTTTTTTCCCTTATAACTTTTTCATTTTTAAATATTTTTAATTCTGTAAAAACATTTCCACAGCAACTTTTTATACAGATTTCAGATATGATTTAAGTTTTTTTCTAGGGTGGCTCATTCTGGACTTACTTATTTATTTTTAGAAATTTTAAATGGAACACCTTGTATATTTTTTTACTTTTAAAAATTTGTAAAAATTACCGTTTCAAAAATGTGTTACATTTTATATTTTATCTCAGCCGGTTTGAATTGCATATTTTGTCATTTATGACTGATATTGGTTAGATAGTAGGCCATGAAAAGAGTAATTATGTTTTACTTTAAACAATCTTGTTATAGCTTTTGTTTTTTTATTGATTGCAATGACAGGAAACTACTTTTATTAATAATTTATTAACGCAAATAAGCGTAAAAAATAATCCCATTTTTGGTATTTTAAATTATTTTGTTAATAATTTGCCCTAGAAACTTTTTAATCAGGTTTTATTAAAACGTTAATATTTAATGTAACAAACAACTATTATTTTTTATATTTTAGTTAATTAATGATAACCATTAAAAACAAATGCCAGTCTAAAGGGGTTAAATTTAGCATGTTTTTCATGGCCGTTTTTACTTACTAAAAAAAATAATGTTTGTTTTTTACATAAAATATTACGTATTAAGAAAACTCGATCAAAATATTTCTAGAGCAAAATATTAACAAAATAATTTAAAATACTTATAAAATAGGATTATTTTTACCCTTATTTGCTTTATTAAATTATTAATAAAAATGGTTTCCGGTCATTGCAGTACATAAAAAACAAAAGTTATAACTAAGATTGTTTAAAGTAAAAACATAATTACTTTCTTTATGACCTACTATCTAACCAATATCAGTCATAAATGACATAATATACAGTATCTCAGAAACGGCCAAAAGAAATATAATATAATAAGTGTGACACATTTTTAAAACGGTAATTTTTTAACCATTTTAGGTCAAAAATGTGCCACCCTAGAAAAAACTATAATCATATCTGCAAACTGCATAAAAAGTTGCTGCAGAATTGTTTTACAGAATTAAAAAATATTTAAAAATAAAAAAGTTATAAAGAATTAAAGAAAACGCATGAAATTAGGAAATACACTGTAGCGAGTAAACGACGCAGGATAGCGAATTGCGGTTTTAACTAGTAAATTTGGCTTAAAATTTGAGCCTCGCAAATGGAGGTCAGTTTTCTTAAAAAACATACAAAAACATGAGTTTCCTATCAAAAGCGTCGAATTTGGCCCACCCTGTACAGTGATCGCCAACGAGTTGGACACATGTAGTTTTTTTTTTTGAAATTACTAAAAACTTGGCCATCACCTCCGCTTATTGAGTAACCTAAAATTCAATAATAACATCTGGCTCATGGGCGTCGCGTCGGTTAAAGAGATAATTATTAAAAATTAAATTTAAATACCAAAAAGTAGGGTTAGTTGGCTAGATATCTAAAAAGTTGTTTAGAATTTAATTTTAGCCGACTTTCAAAATTTGAAAAAATCGGTCAATTTACGAATCCTAATTGTTATCTTCAAAATAAGTTTTCTTATTATAAAGTGACTATCTGATTTAATTTATTATCAGTTTTGTATTTAAAACGAGAAAATTTAAAATAAGATTTGGCAAGTACTTTAAGTGTATGCATACAGCCGTTTTTCTAATAGCTATATTGTAATTTAAAAATCTAAACAGGATAGATCGTTTAATTATTGTTTTAATCATTTGTCTTTAAACCTACTTATGCTGCAAATATATTTGGTATAAAATGTGCAATAATATTTGTGTATCAATAAGAGTTTAAATTATTGGATGCGTGCGTTATGTAATCGCGCCTTAAACAATAATTCATTTTTTTAAATTTTGTCACGATACAAGATTTTTTAACCTACCACAAATATAAATATACTAGCTATGATTCCCGGCTTCGCTCGGGAGTTTATATGAGACCCAAATAACCGTTGTTCTGAATGAAGTTCAACTACTCGACAACAGATGGCGCCACTACACATATTTTACATTTTTGCCACCCACAACCACCCACTTCCACCCACCCCGACCAAACTCCCTTACTCACAATGGAAGACCAAGGGGTATTTGTAACCCCGACGGGAAGTCGATCGGAGTTGCGGATGATAGCGAAAATCGTGGACACACGAACGTACATTAGCATTTTATATAATATATTAGATATTTAGATTTATAAAACAAATTATTATTTTTAAAAGAAATTTTATGCTTTACAAAAAGGTTTTTTACCATTTTTCGATAAATTAATTCCTTTTAAGGTTATTCAATTTTGAAATTAAAATGAAAATTTATTATTATAACGTACATACATTTGTCTAAAGCGAATTAGGTAAATGGTAAATTTAAAACAAGATTTAACTAACCAAAAATTACCATGCCCCCTACCCCAATGTGACAGTTTTGCATGATCGTCTGTAGCGCTACAGACAACACTACTACTACCTCTTTTAGTTCGGTGAAAAGGATAATTTTGCCCCAAAGTTGTCGATTCTGAATGCGTCTTTTTATTATCGAGCATATTTCCTATATCTAGAGGCAGCTGTGCCGCACGAACAACGTACGGCAGAGAGAAAAGTAGGTCTAGTAGGATAGGGTGGGGCTAGTTGAGCAATTTTTTATTTGATCGGTTATAGCTCCTCATAAATAAGTCTTAATGGATTACAATGCATATTGATGGATTACCAATGTATTCCTTATTATTGGTGTCCATAGAAATTTCTTTCTAATAAGTCGAATTTAGGAGCTATATCTATTTTAATGTAGATAGTTAAGTATGCCCAACGTACCCCATAGGTGAAGTAAGTTGAGCAAGGGTATGAGGCTAGTGGAGCACTTAGAAAGTATAGTCAAATCATGGTTTAAATGTTAGATACGTTTACAATAAACATACATTTTGACAATTTGCTTTTTATATTTATAATCTTATAGTAACAAAACAACAAATCTCATTAATAATAATAAGCAACGTACCTAGTTTAGCTTAACCATTGGATTTAATATCCATCAATTCATCTTCGGCTTTAAACTTTTAAGCAGTTTTAGTTTGCTTCTCTTGTAATGCCTTCTGTATCTGTTAAAATTGCAGCTTTTCTCTATCTTCTGTTTGTTTTGGCTCCTTTTCTTGGACCAGTCTTTGGGTATAGTCGAACTATTTCCAAAGAAAATTTATGAGTTAGATAGGTCAGCTCGTTTTTTTTTGTTGCTTGTACAAAGTTCGGGTTGCAGCCTTTTTAAATCTTGAGGAGACTTTAGTAGTTTTACTGTCATAATAAGGGGGTTAGTTGGGTAACTGTAGGTCAACTAACCCCAACCTGAAACTTAAAAAAAAAGTAAATTTATTAAAAAATCGGTTAGAAGTATATCCAAAATCTTAATACATATTAAAACTGAAATAAATGTACTTAAGATTAACACTTACCTGAATAAGAACAAAATACATTTAACTATCACAGATAAAATTTTCCGGCTTGCAATTATTTTACTTTTAAATCACAAAATAAACAATGCGCACGGATACTTTTCTCGATCGCCGCATCAACACTAGTGGTCGCACAATAAGTTCCCCTCGCGCAACCCCTTCTTTATGCTATTTGATGCTTTCGCGTGCGGTCGATAGTTTTTGAGATATTTTGATTGCCCAACTTACCTCTATGCTCAACTAGCCCCGCCCTACCCTACCTTTCTCTCTCGCGATCCTGACTTAACTTTTTTATGGGGGACTATTGCGGTAGTGCTCTCTTTCAAAGAAATAATAATTTTTAAAAATCGGTCCACAATTGACGGAGCAATCGCGTAACATACACAAAAAAAAACGATACAGGAAAATTGAGAACCTTCTCGTTTTTGAAATCGGTTAAAAACGCGCACACTATTAAAAAAATACTTTATTTAACACTTAATATAGTGTGCTAAAATAAAAGTTCACTTTATGATAACGATTACAAAAACAGCTTACTTACATTGGTAGAACAATTAGTTAATGTGCAAACTTGTTTATTTACAAGAAAAATCTTTTATTAAATTTGTTTTTCTGCCAGAACGGTGTAATATGTAAAATTTAATTTTAATTTCAAAGTTATAATTGCAAATGTAATAACTGAACTATAAAATTAGATACTTTTGTTGATTGTACACCTATATTTAATTTTAACTTTTCCCAAACCAACAACCTTTAAAATGCTTTAATTATTTTGCCAAGTGGAAAGCTCCATTTGGACTCCAATTTCATTTCTAATTTTAAACTAATCCACAAGGACTTATCTTGACGGAGATTGTTCGAAATGGACCCGCATGTTGTTTTTACAGTTTTCCCTAGTTCCAATTATTGTTTTGTATGCATTATGTCTGTCACAACTTGTATTAGTTTTGTGTAATGACAAGTGACATAATTCTGCAAAATATTGAAACCCAGTAGCGGCTACGTTAAAATAGTATATTTTGATGGGTACATAATATCAGAAACATAAATATTAGTTTTATTGAAAAGTTTAACATAAAACGTAAGTTTTTCAATTTTCCTTTTTTAACTATTTATTTATTGGTTTTTAGTAAAAGTTTCGTATAATTGGGAATTTAAGGGGGCTAAGGTCAAATCGTACAAAAAAGCCATGTTTTCGTGATTTTTTCTGACGACACAGTTAAAATTTATTTACTCAACCAATGGTACATTAAAGTATGACATTCGAAGAATGTTTCATCAAATTTTTACAAAAAATATTAAAAAATACGGCAATGGCAGCAATTGTTCGGACGTGTCTCGAAAAAGTTGAATTGCGGTGCCCTCATAACTTGGTGCTGGATCATCCGAAATCAAAAATCAAAGTTCATTCGTTAGATAATAGTTTTCCCCAGGTAACGCTGTCGAGTTTTTTTTTTCCAAATTTTTTTCATTTTTTCGAACACTTTGAAGTGAAAAACACAATTTTGTGGGAAAAATCGGCTAATTTGTTATTGCAAAATCAAAATTATGAAAAAAACTCGACAGCGTTACCTCGTAAATGATGTACAGAAATAGTGTTTAAAATTTCAAAAGGATCGTTGCAGTAGTTTTGGAGTTATCAGGGGCACCGACTTTGAAAACGTGAGTTGTGAATTGAATACCTTACCCCCCTTAAACCAATGCGCTTAAAAAAACTCGACAGCGTTACCTCGTAAATGATGTACAGAAATAGTGTTTAAAATTTCAAAAGGATCGGTGCAGTAGTTTTGAGTTATCAGGGCAACTGACTTTGAAAACGTGAGTTGAAATTAAATACCTTACCCCCCTTAAGGTAGTACTACCAGTGTAAGAACTAATGTTCAAAAAATTATGAAACCTAGCATCCTGGTACTTTGTAATAAGAATATCAACCAGGTAAATTTTCAAAGGTCCCCAGAAAACTGAAAAAAATTATAAATATTATAAAATATTTGCTTTTAACATTGATCCTTATGGAAAATCGCAGATTTTATTTTACTTCATAAAAACTGATGTTCAGATTTTAATGAAAGATGTATCAACGGAAAAAAACAATTCTGAACATTTTGGCTAATTAAAGGTCGGATAACCTTTAGAGCTTGTGATAGAAGTAATTAATTAATAATTGAGAAAAAATATGCGACTGAGCAACGCCGCCGATAGGTTATGATACACCCGAAAATGTTTATCAAAAACGGTATATGGGGACATAAAATCGGTTACAGGATCCAATGAGTGATAATAAATATCCGCAATAATTTATAAAACATGTTTTTTTCGAGTGTTTTTAGGTAAATAATTCGACAACCAATATATTTACAATAATTGACCGGTTAGGTGACAGCAACTTTTCATGTTTATCCTTAAATTTATGTGCTACCTGATCTTGTATTAAAAATTTGTTTTAATTTTTTCAGTGACTCTTTTGCCTATTCAATTTTTTTTTGGTTACAGTGTAATTCAAAAATCGATCACGAAACTTAAGGGGTGATTCTACTTGACAAAATAAGGGTAGAGCTTCATATATATTTTTTCAAAATGTCATTCGTTTTCGAATTACAAGCCGTCAAAGTTCAAGTTTTTATTTTTGTTTTTTGAATTGCTTGCTTACAGGTAAACCGATTTAACTAATATTTGAAAGATAGGCTAAGTCGTCCGCGCTTCATTATTTTAGTAACAATTCACATTGATTATGTGCCGCTAGAGGGCACTTTACCTACATTGCCCATTGTTTTCTTGTCATAATTGTTTAGTGTTACAGCTACAGTAGTTTTTGGCATGTTTTCTGAAAGACTGATAGCGGGTCATTAAATAAGGTACTCTTAATTTACCTCGCTAAATCCAACGGTTTAGACGTAAATCACCCTTAAAAATTAAGTGGTAAATTTACTCTTCTCATTTCGTTACCATCAGCTACCAGGTAAATAGCTCTCAAAGTATACTAAAGCTGTCAGTTTAACATCAAATTAATTCGCTTTTTAAACTATTTAATTTATAATCTTAAAATAACTAATAATGGCTAATCACCAATATTCAAATATCGAATATTGTGATATCCATTTTGTTATGGAAAAGCAAATAGTAATGCAGAGTTGGTAAGAAGATATTATATGAAGAGTTATCCGAAATAAAATACCTCATACTATACAGGGTGTTAGTAAATAAGTGCGACAAACTTCAGGGGGTGATTCTGCATGAAAAATAATGAGAGTTTGCTCTATAAACGTTTGTCCAAAAATGCTTCATTTCCGAGATACTGGGTGTTAAAGTTTTCTTAAAAACTGATTATTTTTTTATTGCTCTAAAACCGATCGAGATATGCAAATGAAATTTGATGGGTTTTAAGAGGTAGTTATTACGCATTTTTGACATGCAAATAAAAATTTTGTGTTCATCAGTGGCGCGCGTACGGGTAATAGTCTCAATTTTTTTAAAGAAAAAAGTGGTACGCCACTGAGATATTCCAAATTAAAAATTAAATTTGAATACCTTGCTCAATTTGTAAAAAAATCTTTCTTGCCTTTTTTCGTATGAGGCGTCGTTTTTATGCAAAAAAATAAAACATCATAAGCGGTATTTTTCTTTTCTTTTAATATTTTTTTTATCTAGTAGGCTACTGTCAACATTTAGATACCTAATGTCAAATTAGCGTTTTTACAAGTTTCTAAAGTTATTAAACTTTTAGTTTTGGCTATAACATTATTGTTAGTTGGTTATTAATTTTACTTTAGCCGAAAAAATGGAAAATTATACAAATGCGGAATTTTCAGACATGCATTTTGTCTACGGTCGATGTAATGGAAATGGTCGGCAAGCTCGACGATTGTATGCTGAGTTGTATCCAGGACGTAGGGTACCCCATCACACACTATTTGCTCGTCTTCACCAACATTTGCGGGAAAATGGTACATTTAAGAAACAAACGGCTGACTGCGGGCGTCCTCGAGAAGTACGAACTGTGCAACTAGAAGAAGCAGTTCTCGCGTTAATTGCCGAGTCACCTGAAACAAGTACTCGAAAAATTGCCAACATATTGAATGTAAGCAACTTCACTGTATTTAAAATTCTTAAAGAACAGCAGTTGTATCCGTTTCATATCCAACGTGTACAAGCTTTACTACCTAGAGACTTTTTTCCGCGCCTATTTTTTTGCCAGTGGATTCTTCATCAAATCGCTCAAATTCCTAATTTTTTAAATGGCGTTTTGTTTTGGATGAGGCGAATTTTGGACGACATTGTATACGAAATTTCCATAACAATCACTTATGGGCTGAGGAAAATCCACATGGAATCTTTGAAGCTCATTTTCAGCATGAGTTTTTAGCAAATGTATGGCTTGGGGTAACTGATCATTATTTAATTGGTCCATACTTCCTCCCACAACGATTAACAGGCGAGGCTTACCTTAATTTTCTACAGGAAGAGTTACCTGTTCTTTTTGAAGAAATTCCTTTACAGTTAAGACACAACTTATGGTTTATGCATGATGGTGCACCAGCTCATTTTAGCATTAATGTTCGTAATCATTTAGATACTGTATATCCAAATCGTTGGATAGGTAGGGGAGGTACGGAACATTGGCCTGCTCGATCGCCGGATTTAAATCCCTTAGATTTTTGCATTTGGGGTTTTCTTAAATCATTAGTTTATTCCACTCCCGTTGAAAATGCTGATGACCTAAGGAATCGAATTATAGCCGGCTGTGAGACAATAAGAAATACACCAAGAATATTTGAGCGAATACGACAATCAATGAGGCGAAGAGTTGAATCTTGTATTACATCTGAGGGAGGTCATTTTGAACATTTATTGTAGCTTTGCGCCTATTTAAAATGTTATTAGTGTTATATTCTGTAATTGTTTTGATTTAATGTAATTGTACGTATTAAAAAAATGAAAAATACCGCTTATGATGTTTTATTTTTTGCATAAAAACGACGCCTCATACGAAAAAAAGGCAGGAGAGATTTTTTCACAAATTGAGCAAGGTATTCAAAAATAATTTTTAATTTAGAATACCTCAGTGGCGTACCACTTTTTTCTTTAAAAAAATTGAGACTATTACCCGTACGCGCGCCACTGATGAACACAAAATTTTTATTTGCATGTCAAAAAATGCGTAATAACTACTTCTTAAAACCCAGCAAATTTCATTTGCATATCTTGATCGGTTTTAGAGCAATAAAAAAATAATCAGTTTTTAAGAAAAACTTTAACACCCCGTATCTCGGAAATGAAGCATTTTTGGACAAACGTTTATAGAGCAAACTCTCATTATTTTTCATGCAGAATCACCCCTAAAGTTTGTCGCACTTATTTACTAACACCCTGTATATTAAAATATAAAAGCATTTTGAGAAAAGATACAGATACTTCAGAATCAACATATATTATCAATATGGTTCTTTTATTTGTTTTATATGTTGAAAAATAAAGAAATTAGGTGGATGTAAGTTTATTACGTTTTTAATGGAAATTAAACAAAATCCAATAATAATTAGATTCAAATGGCCCTATTTCCAAAAGTAATTAAGATAAATATATGAAAATGGTGTTTTTAAAGGCTTTTAGAAAACCTTTTAATGGTAAATAACTTAATACCCGGTACATACGTTATTAACCACCTTCTTTTATTTTATTTATTTTTTTAACTTTTAGTAAGTTTTTATTTTATTTTTTGAAAGTCGCTTAAATTTTTTGAAATGTTTATTTGACAATAAAAATTTGTTACATAATTTAAGATTACAAAAAAAAAATACGGCACCGAAGCTATAGGCTCCTAAGAAAAATGGAAGTGTATTTAGAAAGGCAAAAGAAAAATGCATGATTTCGGGAAAAGTTATTCTGGGTAAGGAAAATCATTCTAAAAAGCTTTCAAGTAAATAGGCAAAGCCCTTATCTCATTCCTTAATCATCTAAATCCATTTCGAAAATTGAATGTATCCACTATTAGACTATTAACGTAGGATTATGTATTCTATATTCATTTTCTTTATTATTTTATGGTCAATTACGTCTAAGTAACTTGATTGTTATATTTTCTACTATGTTATTTTATTTTAGCAATAACTATAGATATAATATACGGGGTTATTCTGAAAAACTGAAAAAAAAATTGCATTATAAAGTGAAAAATTAGAAAAAACCCAATACAGAGAAATTAATTTAAATTAAAGATATGTTAAACATACATAGCCAACCCGCTAGGGCCTCGCACCTGCGGGGATCGCGGCAAGGTAAAGGTATAAAATGTGACATACGGAAAAACGTAGGAATGAAAGGGTGCGAACATATTGTTACGCCCTTATTTATGAAAGGAGTCTCGCATAGCTGTAGCAATATGAAATAGTATGGGATAGACAGATAGGATTGTTTTAGAAAGGGTGTGGACATTTTTTTTTATTTCTTTTTTCTCATCAAAATTTGTTTAGAGGACATGGTGGGCGAAAAGGGGGCCTCGCAAAAAACTTCGCCTACGCCTAAAGGGCCTCTGCAGAAAACGTGAGGACTTTTTTGCTCCCCAAATTTGTTTTCCACGATCATTGTCGACAAAATGGGCCTCGCGAATACGACTTCGCCTACGCCTCAATTTGGACACGCAACGCCACAGATGGTACTAGTCTTTAAGTGTATCTTGCAGAGATTTATTTCCTTACGTAAATAATCTAAAAGACCTTTCTAAAGTTAAATTTATGATTATACCATAGATGTAATACTGCTTTAAATCACATTCTTTTATATTAAAACTTTCTCTTCGAAAACAGCGTTGTAATAAAGTAAACTCACCTTTTAAAAGCAAATTTGAACTTTAGATCACCTTTAGGTTGGCATTCCGGCCCAGAGGGGCAATTTACCTGAAACGCGGTCTAAATGCGGTTTGCTCCCCTTTGCCATAATAAAGTTATCTATTCAGTATGCCAGACTCTTTTTTCCATCAATCTAATAATAGCTTAGTAAATAAATTAAAAGTAAAAGGCCTATTTAAAACAAGCTATTATTTAAATGCACTAAAAATAATAAAGTAAACCATATTTTTAACTTTTAGTATCAACATATAATGTCATTACACAAGTTATATGAAATATAGATATATAATATACAGGTTGGTCATTTAAAAACATTTTCTTGGCATTTCTACCCCGGAACTACAACTGTCTATCAGAGGTGAGATTAGATTAGATAAGCTTGAGGGTGGATTGTTAACCTCTAACACTGCAAACTGCTTAGGTTTATTGTGTATCCTCCATCCCTATGTTAAAGCTCACTATCCAATCCAGTCTTTTAATCAAACTCCACAGGCTTGAAACTGGCTTCTTGGTAAATGTTTCTGCTTTAGGTTTTTCCTCACTCAGCCTTGCAAACCACAGACGACAAAGGGCTCCACAGTAGCACCATAATATGTGTTCTGCGGTTCTTTCTTTTCCTGGCAGAACCTGCATAGATTTTCTTTTGCCAGGCCTATTGTTTCCAGGTGTTTATTCACATGCAACGACCTATTAGTTGACCCACTATAATTCTTCCTGCCTTTCGATTGTAATTCAGAAGAAGAGATCAGAGGTGAGACTCACCACCAAAGAGAAAATTTACCCTAATAATCAGTTGTGTCCAGCCGGTAGCTCACCCCTATACCTTTTTAATTTTTTAATATATCAAAATAAAATTTGGTATGTATGTACAGCGTGTCGGCCTTAGGTCTTTTCATATGGAAAACTTTTTATTAATGATTTAACGAAAAAAGTTATTCTTTAAAAAAGTTCTGCATGGTCTAAAACCTAATAGTATACGAGGTATCCTAAAAATATGAATTTTGTTCAAAAGAAAATTACCCATATTTTTGAAAATGTTTAAAATTATTATTAAGAGAAAAATTTTAAAAATAAAAATAACTCTATATTATGCAAACTAATTAAAAAAAAAAAGGTTTTTTTTTAAATTTTTATGATAAAACAATAAAAATTTAAATTTGTACATTTGTAAATACTTATTTTAAAATGTAATATCTACAAAAAGCTTAAAATTGTCAAAACAGTGAACAGTCACAGAAACGCTCGCTATCGCATAAAAATTTTTTTCTTGTAAATGATTAAGCTTGCATATTTAAGACTTATTTTTAATTTTAAACATTTCTTCTTGATAATAATTTTTAAAATTTAAAAAAAGGTAATTTCCACTTAAACAAAATTCACATTTTTTAAGATACCTCGTGTACTACTGAAAAAATGTCTAATGACTGCATTTTAGGTTTTAGGGCATGCAGAACTTTTTATAAAGGATAACTTTTTTGTAATATTAATAATAAAAAGTTTACCATATGAAGAGAACTTAGGCGGCACTGTATATTGTATATTACATAAATGTGCATTATTTTACAAATTTAGTTTTCTTTAATTTTTTTGATATAGCGGAAAACGACCATCAGTTTTCTATTTTAAATGAGACACCCGGTATATTTTTATTTATTTGAAAAAAATGGCATTTGGGTAACAAGTAACAACTAATACTTATTTTTTTTCAGCGATATTGACGACATAAATAGTGATTCCCTTCATTTAGACATTTGGGACCATGATGATGAAAGCTCAGTTTTGGAAGCCGTTAGTAAATTAAATGAAATTAGAGGAGTAAGAGGCAAGTATAACCTTTGTACCCGTTGTCAAGTTAGAAAAATACACCTACTTACCTTTTTTTTATTGTTTGTACAAAATAAAAAAAAAAAAAACTTATATGGGTTAGTAAGTGTCTACTTTCCGCATCAGTAATTAAAATTTTAGGTAATTATTTACATAAATAATTTAATAATTTTTGGTGTGTGGGGTTTTTGGGGCGCTAATTACGAATCTGAAAAAAATTAGTCGGACTCGTTTCGTTCTCGAGATGTTCATCATCAGGCTTAATAACCAAAACTAACCTAACAATGACTAATTCCCCTTTCGTTTTTCACTTAATTCTTGAGTTTTCTGCTAAATTGGTACTTAATATTTGATTTTTACCTCTAAAAACCCCATTTTTCTATTTATTTTACCCATTTTTTCCATAAAATTGTAAAGCTTTACTTTAAATCGCAGTAGCCTTGGTTACTGCGATCGATATGAATGAAAGT
This sequence comes from Listronotus bonariensis, assembly GCA_014170235.1. Taxonomy (NCBI): domain Eukaryota; kingdom Metazoa; phylum Arthropoda; class Insecta; order Coleoptera; family Curculionidae; genus Listronotus; species Listronotus bonariensis. Next base: position 119,634 of record JACEGR010001148.1, read on the forward strand.
GAAGCATTGCAATTTTATGGAAAAACAGGTAAAATATATAGAAATGGGGTTCTTAGATGTAGAAATCAAATATTAAGTACCAATTTAGCTTTCAATCAAGAATTGAGTGCAAAAAAGGAGAAATTGTGAATTCAGGTTAGTTTTGGTTATCAAGTCTAATGATGAACATATCGAGAACAAAACGAGTCCGACTAAAAATTCTTTTAGATTTGTAATCAGCGCCCCAAAAACCCCATATACCAAATTTCATTAAAATCGGCGATGCGTCCGGTTTGTAAATACTCGTAATTACCAAATTTTATTGTCTCTTCAGCCCGGACGCAAACATCAGATTTTCGATCCGAAAACTCGGTGCGACAGAGACAAAAAGTAGTTTAAAAAATCATCACGTATCCATATCCGTATCGTAATGCGCTTGCGCAGAAGCGATACGTTACTTCCAATCCGTTACGTTAAACTTATCAATACGGCACACGTATTCGTATCGCGATCGGTAACGTATTCCGAGTTTGGTACCTTAAAATTAGAAAAGAAAAGATTTATAACCATAAAATTTGAATTATTGATTGATTGATTGACAAGTGAGTTAAGAGCTAAAAGTTAATAACAGTGGATCCAAAATTATATCCATCTTTAAAAATAAAACACGTATTAAAGAGCAGTTGAACCACAGTTAAATTACGAAAAAACTGTCAGGCCTTCGTTTGACACCTGTTAGGTTAGGATACAAACCCTGAACAAAATTAGGTTAGGTGGTTGCATAAAAATATTTAAATTACTTTACGTATGTATGTTTTTAAGCCGTGCTTTTACCCTTTTTGTCTCTTGTTGCGTATACGGATAGGTATAAATGTGCATATTTATGGTGTTGTTTTTTGTCTCCTTATAAATATTTACGTTGTCATTGGTTGTAACATTTTATATTTAAAAAACTTTGAACCTAAAATGTTCAAACTGTATAAGAGTACACCCTGTATATTTATTTTTTAGGACTAGGAAGATTTTTTAAACAAGTCTGTCAATCAGCAAGACAGAGCTCACAGGACGATTTTTTGGGATGTGTGACGATACCTCTGCAAGACATTCCTTCTACTGGGTTGGAAGGATGGTTTAAACTTGATGCAAGGTCCCAGAGAAGTTCAGTGCAGGGGAGGATAAGGTAGGTAAAAAAATTATGGTTAATGTCCTAACTTTTAAGATACAGAGTGGTAAAGTTTAAAAAAAAAAAAGATATCTACCTATTTTTAGTAATATCTGTGATACAACTTTATATATACAGGGTGATTCAAAAATCGATCACGAAACTTAAGAGGGCTGATTCTGCTTGACAAAATAAGGGTAGAGCTTCATATATATTTTTTTCAAAATGTCATTCGTTTTCGAGTTACAAGCCGTCAAAGTTCAATTTTGATTTTGGTTTTTTCACCATATTGCATTTATTTTTTAACCAGTTCAATTGATATTTGGCACACAAATCGAGCTTTGCAGATTCTAAAATTTTAAGACAAAAGTACTTTTTTTAAATACCGCCAGAGGGCACTCTACCTAAATCTTAAAATTTATTTACATCATAACTTTTTTATTTTGTCAGATATCGCAAAGCTGGGGACGCCATTTTATAGACAATCAAAAACTTAAAAAATAAGGTACTCTTTATTAAAGTCGATAAACCTCACCGTTTAGGCACCAATAGACATCAAAGTTTTCATCAATTTCAATCAAATTACCTACATACATACAGGGTGTCCAGTAACTCAACCGACAAACTTTACGGGGCGATTCTACAACAGAAAATAAGAAAAAACTTCATATAAACATATGTCCTAGACGTTTTAGTTTTTGAACTAGGGTGTGATAAATATTTAAAAAAAGAGAGGGAAGCCTTTCTGTAAGTAAGGATCATTAATGAAACGAATAGCTCTTCTTTGGATGGAATCAAGAATGCTTAAGGTTGTGGGATCCGCCATGCCCCAGATATGATAACAATATTCCAAGAGAGGTCGGATTTGGGACACATATAAAGTGTATAAATTAGAAGGGGAAAAATACTTTTTGGCTCGAAAGAGAAATCCAAGCTTTTTGAAGCTGTTTATAAGATTTAACTTTTACAACATGGCGAAAAGTTAAGTATCAATTGATTAACGTTCGGTACCTGTTACCTGCCAAAGCCACTATGAGTCAAACTTCATTCTCTACCTATGTTGGGAGCATGCACTGACAAACTTTCAGCTATTACAAAATAACAAAGCCCACGGTCTCATTCTCTATAAATACATACGTGACTAAAAAGGTAGTTGGTTTTAAATATGTGTGCAAGACGAGCCGATCTTACAAAAAAATTAAGAGCCGATCCTAATGTGTTATCCCACACAACTTCTTTTAACCGAATATTGTAACAATATACAAGAATAATTTACGAAATTATTTATAAATAAACCTTAAACAAAATTAAGATTTTGACACACTGTATATCCTAAATCATCTACTTGTAGACTAAGGTATGTTGGGCTTAGATCCTTAAATTTAAGCATCAAAATGGGCATGTTTTCGCATCTTTAAGGGACATCCTGTACATAATGTTAAGAAACTAGGACATAACTATCATTATTTCAATAATACAGGGTGAGTCAGAAGTCTGACAAAGCTCATTTACTCGTAATTCATAACACTTTTTTAATTTCTTTTTTCGTAGGTATATAGTTAGGCATAATCATCACATTTTAAAAACATTTTGACTTATACAGGGTTGCTCATAAAAGCAACAAAAAGTTATGTTTTTTAAAATGAAACACCCTGTATTTTATATTTTTGTTTAATTCCTTTTTACATTATAACACTTTTTTGTTATAGGTTATATGGGGTTAAATCTTTAAATTTAGAAAATATTTTGGTTTCTTTTCGAAAAATAGAAAATTAAGGACATTTTTTATAACGCTACCACTTTCCCAATTTTGATTTTCTTTTGAAGTTGCCTGGGTAGACAAGTACCTTATTGACCACATTTGTACATTTTATTAATAAAATGTCTTTTGATTATACAGGCTGTCAAAAAACAGTGGTAAACTTAGAAAAATTAAAACCTTCAATACTTCCTTAGTTTAAATGGAACACCCTGTATTTTCTTGACTCGTTGATTCAGGCCCTTTATTCCTATATATTATATATTTCCTTAAGGTTGCCCTATACATAAGTCAAGTACTTTTTGCAATATTTTTAGTTTTCTTTTGTTTTTTTGAAAATATTTGTTTTAAATGGAACCCCCTGATTCTTTTTATCATTACTCCGGCTCTTTTATTATTTATACATTTCCTGATGGTTGAATGGTACCTTATTCAAAAACTTTTTGCAATGTTTTTAATTTTTTAGTTTAGGAGAATTTTTACGGATATCATAATTTAACTTCAAAACTAATAAAAAAAACAAAAATTAAAAATATTGCAAAAAAAAACTTGGCTTAGGTATAGGGAAATTTCAAAAAAATGTATAAATAGTTAAAGGCCCAAAGCAATAATCAAAAAAAAATACAGGGTGTCTCATTTAAAACTAATATTTTCTAGAAAAAAAAAGAAAATTAAAAATATTTCAAAAAACTACTTAACTAAGGTATAAAACAACCTTAAGAAAATGTATAGGTATTAAAAGCCCTAAACTAATGAGAAAAGAAAATACAGGGTGGTCCATGTAAAATAAGAAATTTTCGTAGGTTTTAATTTTTCTTAGTTTACCACCGTTTTCTGGACACAATGTACGATCAAAATATATTTTATTAATCTTACACTTTTGTGAGCCCTGTACATTAAAATATTTTTAAAAGATGAGGATTATTTCTAGCTATATACCTACAAAAAAAAAAAAGTTTTACAGATTACTAGTAAATGAGCTTTGTCAGACTTCTGACTCCCCCTGTATATGATACAACAAAATTTATAAATTAAATTTACGACTAAACTTTAAAAAATATAAGGGCATATTTACCAAAACAAAATAGGTGCTAAGGTCCTTTTGTTAATATCAAATCTTCTAAAACTTGTTAGCCGTTGGACAAACTTGTCAGACCCTTTTCCTTAAGACTAAAGTTCTGGCTTTAAATCATTCCTAAGTTTGTCGAAAGTTGTTCCTTAAAGTTTGTTGTGGTACTTGCGTGAAAATAATGATTGTTTAAAGTTATTAGAACACATTTATGCTGGGAATATAATAAAAACATTTTCTCTCAAAAAAATAATTAAATGATATAATTTTGTTTAAATTATTATTTCAAAAATTATAGTAAATTAAATTTAGCTTTGGCAGGCATAAAATGTGTTTCATTCGGTACGGAATATTAGCAACAAAACCCAGCTCAACGCACTTATTATAATTTTCTACATCGAAAAAAAACGTATAACCAAAGACAATTATAGTTTCACTATAGACACCCAGAACAATGCTAAATTTTTGATCATCAGCTTGAACGCTCGCTTCGTAGAATTTATGAAGCAGGTATCCATCGAGTACACTCGTAAACAGTACAGCCAAGCCAGCGTCCAAACTGATGACCAAAAATTTAGCATTGTTCTGGGAGTCTATAGTGCTTTGGTATAACAAAATGTTATTACACTTAGGCACTACCTCTTGTGACAAATCACTAAAAATACTTTTTAACAGCTTAAAATGTTTTGAATGTGATATTCATGCAAAAATATTATATCCATATAGTACTTTTATATATTTACTTAGCGCCAAGTTGTTATTTTTTTAGTTTAAGATTTTATTTTATGGTGTTTATAGCTACTTTTTAAAATGACTATAAGTGGCTTTTTTCTCGAAAACAAAGCGAGATATGAAGAAAATACAAGAAACTAAAAGTTGCCCTTTTATTGCTAAATCTAAAATAGGCCAAATTTTTTTAAGAAGTCAGTGGCGTACTTTACGTTCTTAATAATATTAGCTGTAGTACCCAATAAGACGCCACTGGATCCAATTGTCTACTTCTAGTCAGAGCTTAATGGATGGTATTTATTTGGTACAAGCCAAAAATTAAATTAAAAGTCCTTAAAAACCAAAAAAATAAAACAAGTTAAAAGATAACTAAAATCGACGTTTCTGGTGGCAAATCTGCCACCGATGTCAGGATAAATTGAATAAAAATAAAAATTAACTATTATTAAGGTTTTAAAATTATCTTATTTTAGGATAATCTGAAATCTCTTTGACATTAAATGTCACATATGTTTGTTTGATTATAGTGTCATATAGTGACATAGATAACTGGTTGCTGGTGTATTTATTGTTTATATTACAAAAAGGTGAATAGTTAGTTAATTTTTAACACTTGGTTGCCTTTGCTTAATACTGAAGTATCTTCAGGAAGACTAAAAATTAACTAACTATTCACCTTTTTTGTAATAACCAATAAATACACCAGCAACCAGTTATCTATGTCACTATAACACTATAACCAAACAAACATATTTGACATTTAATATCAAAGAGATTTCCGAATATCATAAAAAAAGATAAAATTTTAAATTTTAAAACCTTAATAATAGTTTATTTTTATTTTTATTATTTTTATTAAATTTATCTTGACAACGGTGGCAGATTTGCCACCAGAAGGTCGATTTTTATTCATCTTTTCATTGTTTAAATTTTTTTTAGTACTTTATTTAATTTTTGGCGTGTACCCAAATAAATACCATCCATTACATGAATCCGCCGAACTACAGAACATATCTTCAATTTAGTTAGAGCTTTACACCGCCTAATTACATTTAATAAGTGTGCCAAATTTTATCCAAATCAGTTAAGGGCTTTTTGGAAGACTTAAAAATACCAACTTTTTAAAAAACTTATCTCAGATATGAAGCAAGCCCGGACATATATTTATAGAAACATTTATTACAAAAATACATAAAAATCCATCTCTTGGGTTTTGTACCGCAGTTAGAAAACACCCTGTATATATTATTTTTAATCCCGATCAAATGGAAATAAACTTTACTGCAGAAAACACTCTCTGCATATCATCATTTTAATTTAAACATAACCTAAAAACGAACTGAAAACTATGCATTTCATTTAAATTTTTATATTAACGACCTTAAATCCGTTGTCCCAGTTTTACGCTAGAAAACTAGAAAACAAAAACGAACAAAAAATATCCGTTTTCAACCACTCGCCACTGTTGACATTTTCATACAATGTTTGAGCCAATAAACTGGAGTGTTGACATTTTTATTCAGATTAAATATCCTTTTTATTCGATATCATTGAAATCCTCTGCTTTATTTGTTTTTCAGAAACGCAATCAGAAAATTTTTATGCAGGTTTTGTTTTATAGTTTACAACAGTAAAATGCTTGTAAAATTAAAAAATAAATGCTTTACTTATCTAAAACGAATTTTTATAACATGGATATCATAGTCCTAATAATTAAGAAGAAATGGTTATTTATTATACAAGGGAAAAAAGCACTGGATTTTAGCATAAGGTTGTAATGTTTTCTGACGCGAAGCCAAGAGAGACAAAAACGATCACCTAATGTTGAAAAATATATTGTGAACACCCTGTATAGAGGGTATGTAAGTTTTAATAATTTTAATATTTATTTAATTATTTTGATAATGAAAAAGCCAATAAACTGGAGTGTTGACATTTTTATTCAGATTAAGTATCCTTTTTATTCGATATCATTGAAATCCTCTGCTTTATTTGTTTTTCAGAAACGCAATCAGAAAATTTTTATGCAGGTTTTGTTTTATAGTTTACAACAGTAAAATGCTTGTAAAATTAAAAATAAATGATTTACTTATCTAAAACGAATTTTTATAACATGGATATCATGGTCCTAATAGTTAAGAAGAAGTGGTTATTTATTATACAAGGGAAAAAAGCACTGGATTTTAGCACAAGGTTGTGTTGTTTTCTGACGCGAAGCCAAGAGAGACAAAAACGATCACCTAATGTTGAAAAATATATTGTGAACACCCTGTATAGAGGGTATGTAAGTTTTAATAATTTTAATATTTATTTAATTATTTTGATAATGAAAAAACACATCTTAAAATAAAACATATAACAATTTAAAATAAACGTGCTAAGTCACCAAAATCCCAGTTCAACTTTGTATATAAACAGAGTTACCCAAGAATGCAGGGAAGCAATTAAGAAAAAATATTAGAAAAATATTAGATAAGAAGTAGGTAGTAGAAGTAAAGTCAAGAAAAAAGTTAAAAGTTTTAGTTAAGCCCCCGTATGGGCTACCCCTAGTGATGGGTATGCCAAAACTAAATTAAGTTAGTTAAATAAGTTAAGTTAGTTTTTAAAAATGCAAAGTTAGTTTTTGGTTCACCGGTCTCATAGTCCCAAGAAGATAGGTATATTTGTCCAAGTGACGTTAAGTGGCCCTATGTATATTTTAAAATTAAACGTCACATATGGTGGAGGCGCCTCCGTTTCCAGTGACCTTTGTGAAACGTCGGTTATGGTAAGCTGTGCCCGCCCCAGTTCCAGTCCGAAGAAGAAATGTGTAGTAAATGACGAAGACAGAGGAGGAATGTGTTGCGTAGCGTAGGTGCAAGGAACTAGCAGCGTAGCTACAAGAAAATGAACATAAGGTGTATCTTCAGTTTTTTGACATATGGCTAAATGGGGTTAGCCAGAGTTGTTGAAAAAAATATAGAAAAATGAAAAAGTTATTTGCGTTGAAGTGGTTGTTTTGCCAGAGTCGATGAAGAAGAATATGGAAAAATAGTAATTTGCGTTGAAGTTGTTGTTTTACGTCGTAAAGACGAAGTTAAGAAGCAGTATGAGGCTGCATTAGCACTGAAAGCCGCAGGTCTATTATGGGAAAGAGCCCTAAAGGTATGGTCTTGAATGGTGGGGTACAAGGCTATCTAGCGGCCCTGAAAAAGCTCAGGATATAGAAATTGGCATGATGTGGAAGAAGAAAATGGGAGTAAAAGGCATACAATGGTACGTAAAGAAAAAGTATGGAACAAATGGCCAACGGAACGCACCATCAAGGACATAGATAGCAAGGTGGACACAGTACAATTCAACAAAGGAAGGACAAACTAGGACAGTATGTTTTTTTGTATTGTGTTTAGGAAAATCTGTGATGTTTTTTAATTATTGTTTCTTTTTTGTTGTTTACTTACTAGAAAAAAATATAATTATTATAATAATGATCTAATATGTTAAGAAAAGTAGCCTAAAAGCAAAAATTTGATACTCTTTCTTTTAACCCACCGTATATGTAATATTGAGTTATGAAATGTTCATTGTTTTAATGACTTACAATATACTGGCATGGTCGAGACAATTTCTAATAATGCAGAGCTAGCTAGTTTCAAATAAACATATTTTGTTTACCAAGTCAGGTGTTTTCGTATAGTACATATTATGTATGAAGTAAAGTTAATGAGTAATAACACTATGTATTCAAAGTATTTTATAAAGCAGGTATAGAATTTAGTCCACTTTTCTCTAAGAAAAAAATAATCCTAACGTTACAATTAGAAAAAAACTCAAGTTTAGAAATTCTGTTAACAATAAAAAAAGTATTTTTATGATCAATGGCAATCATCATTTAATTTTTAAGAAAAAAATCAAGGTTTTAAATCAAATAAAACAATTATTGTGTGGATTAAAGACTATTTGCACATTTTTTTTTAAATATTTTTTGTTTATTTTAGTTAAAGCTTTTTTATGGTTATAAAACTTTGGTAAACGTTAAGATTATTTTCGTTAATTAAAATAATAGGTAAAATATTTTTGGGTTTCTAAATATTTGTAAGTCATATGGAACTATCGCTTTTCAATCAAATTTCTAAATTTTTTAAAGGGTTTAAAGTAAATTTGTCTGATTTCTAATAGCGTTGTGGGTCCAACGCTTTCAAGGAGGGAACACAACATACAACTGTTGTATGTATGTAAAGCGATCATTTGAACTGGATTGCTATAAAAGCATTTTAAGTAATTATTAAATATTTGTCAATGTAATTTTGAAATTTAACGGATTAAAATTAAAAATTTAAAACTTAGTGTGTTTTTTAGTAGGTATGTTGAATATTATAAAGCTAAAAAATGATTGAATGTACTTTTAATATCAAGAAAATGTAAATTTTGTATAAGAAAATATTCTAAAGTTAAATATCTACCTTTACTTACGTGTATATTTATCTAAGGAAAAATTACTTACTCTTTTCCAAAGGAAAAAAAGGGGTTTTTGTTTATTTTGTTTCAAGCGACCGGCCAGGATCAGCTCGCTATACCCACAATTACTTATTTCTGTGTTAATTTTTTAAATGTATTTATTATTAATAGGTAACGGTTAATATAATGACGTTCTAGGAATTAAAAAAAAATCTAAAAGGAAAGTATATTTCCAAAAAAAAGTCCCATCTTCTGGGACTCTATCTATTAATTTATAATGTTTTTTAACGCTGAAAATGGGTCTCCGCAAGGTCGTTACGGCATCGACTTACCGTCTAAAAAACCAGTATATCACCTAAAGTTATTTTTTTATAGTATTAAATAACAATTAAAAAATTTGAAAAAATAATGGCCCAATCTAGACAGTTGAACAAAAAACCTCGATGAAAAAAACGTTAATTTTTCAATAACGTACCCCTTGTTAATTAACTAATTTTTTTCCAGTTTTTGTTTTTCTAAATTATGGCATACCATATTTAAATAATTGATCTAAAAATGTTTTGTGAAGCTCTTTTTATTTAGTTGCTTAATTGAGGTATTGTGGTAGTATGTAATAAGTTAATGAACCTTAATGATAAATAATAAAACTGCTGCCATAAGCTTATTGTTAAAATAAGTGTTTTACGTAAGGTTATTAGCTTTATCTAATATGATAGGTAAGCAGTTTAGCCAATTGACAAAAAAGGTTGTTCAACATTAATTAAGGAGAATATAGTTTTTATTTCTTGGTAGAAAAGATGTGTTTAATTTAAGTTCGTCAAACCCGAACCTAATCCTAAAAATATACCAAGTTAAGAATATCATAGTATGCAAAATAAATAAAATTTATTATTTTGTAAATTAGATTTTTTTATATTACCATTTTTAATGGAAAGTTTTAGTTTTTTTGTACTAATAGGCATTTAAAATGCCCTTATTTTTATTAAAAATATTTTTGAATTTGTTGACCTGACTATAAAAGAAAAAGAAATAATTTAAATATTGGAGAAAAATATTAATGTTACAATCAAATGGCAAATATATATATATATATATATATATATATATATATATATATATATATATTTTTTATGTAAGACTTTCTGCATCTTAATTATTCTATTTGTTTTTTTTTGCCTTTAAAATAAATAAATAAAAAAAAACTCAAAAAAATGGTTGTATAACATCCTATATTATGTTTCATAAAATAAATTAAGGTGTGCAAAATTTATGGAGAAAACAAAATATGTCATAACAACTCTTCGTATACTACCCGGGCACTAAAACTTTTAGGTATATATCTTGAGCCCTTAAGCAAATATTAAATTATTTCCCAAACTGCTTCAAATTTCTAACTGCTCTCTTTACAGACTCAAAATGTGGCTTTCGACACGAGAGAATCGGGGAATTGCAGACGACGATAACTGGACAGAACTTACACAACATGAGAATTTATATGCGACCTTTGTGGATTACGAGTTAAGGAACTGGGGTCGTGAAACTTATACTTGGAATGGCGACTTGCCAGGGCCGGCGTTGACGATTTTGCATCAACATGCCGTACAAGGTAAGACTAATTACAGGAAATAAATGGAAATAGTTTTCTACTGTCGTTGATATACAGGGTTTTCGGAAAGGTGAGGTTAAAATAATAGGGGTGATAGAGTGAGCCAAAATAATGTTAGTACTTTATATAAAAAAAGTTCGATCGCGCTTCCTTAGGGAGTTATTGACCTTCAAAGTTGGAATTAAAAAAATGTATTTCATTTATAACTTTTAACGGTTACAACAATAATAATAATATTTGGGTATTTAATTAAACTTATACCAATGCTTTTTCCATGGGCAAATGATTGCGCAGTAAATCATAATTATACAGGGTCACACGAATTTTTATCGTTTTTTTATGCATTTTTATCGAGATGAAAAATTTGACATTTTGCTTTCACCGTTTAATTCCTTCATTGTTTTTGTACAGAAAAGGTATACCTTATTTAAATTATTATCTTGGACCGTTCTTCACAAAATTGCATTTTAAAAACCATGCGTACCCCTATTTTGTATGTAATAAGATAATGTAAAAAAATATTTTTGAGGAAATTATAAAAATGTAGTAAAAATAATTAAAAATTGTGTTTAAAAGCCTTGACTTTATAACACAAATAAGGACTGTTTTTATAATTTTACCATATTTTAAAATTTTCCCAAAAAATAAATTTTTTATTACATACAAAATGGGAGTGTGTCTGGATTTAAAATGCGTTTTATGAAAAACGGTCCAAGATATCCTTTTAAATGAAGTATACCTTTTTTGTACAAAAATGATAAAGGAATTAATCGGTCAAAATAAAATGTTAATTTTTTTACCTCTGTAAAAATGCATACAATAAACGAAAAAATTCGTCTCACCCTGTATAATTATGACTTACTGTGCATTATTTGCCTATGGTAAAAAACATTGGTATAAGTTAATTAAAATACCCAAATATTATTATTCTTGTGGCAACCGTTCAAAAGATATGAATTAAACACATTTTTCTTAATTCCAACTTTGAAGGTCAATAACTTCCCAAGGAAGCGCGATAGAACTTTTATCTATATAAAGTACCAACATTATTTTGGCTCACTCTATCACCCCTATAATTTTGACCTCACCTTTTCGGACACCCTGTATACAAAAGGAAAATATACCTTTTTCGACAGTTTCAAGAACTCCTGCTTTTCATGTTATTCAGCGGGACCCTTTCCTCTGACGCGTTTCGCCTAACTTATAGGCATTGTCAAACTGGCTGTACCGGGTCTACAGTGAATAACACGAAAAGCAAAAGTATCTTAAACAAACAGCGTCGCTGTTCTACGGTAAGAAATAATCCAACCGTTGATACCGTACTAAAAAGCATCATTCAGTAAAACGAGTTTTACCGGAAGTCGGCAAGTTAGATACAAGAAAATAAATTAAATAAATAAATTCATATTTTATATAGATTTATATAGATCTGAATTTTTATATATAGCAAGTATACATACTACCTAAAATTGAATTATAAATTTTTACCCTCCTAACTTCTTTTCCATTTATCCTAATAACAAAAGCATAGGTTTATGGGGTTATTCTGTAGTTTTTAAATTAATAAGATATACAGGGTAAGACAAAAGGTATGATATTTTTAAATGCAATACCCTGTTTATTATATAACCATTATAAAGATCGTCCAAAGAGCTTTACAAAAAAACAAAATTTGATATGTCTATATCAATTGCAGTTGACCGAATGACACGTAGCGGAGTTCGGTCAAGCAGTCAAGAAATATATACTATATTAATTCATTTGCGCTCTCCATGGCGTAGCTAGGGCAAAAACCTAAAGGAGGGTCCTAATGCCAACAAAAGTAAGAACCAAAAAAACCTCTTTGCACCTAGATTCATCATACATTAATTATTTATCTTTTTCTCCTTAGTTATTTTCTTTAACGAGGCCCAAAAAAATCACCTTGTTTCACCCGCTTTCATACATTTTCTTTTCACTACTAAGCCCGAGGGCCACTTTTAACATTAATGGCCCCCTGGGCTTGTGGGCCCCGAGGCACTGCCCTGCCTAGCTCAATAGTAGCTACGCCACTGGCGCTTTCTGTACAGCCAATTCGTAGAATATCAAAAGATTTTTCAAATATCAATAAGAAAACTACTCCATATACTAAAAGTCCTATAAAATATATTTAATATTGCTAAAAGGTTAAAAAGTCTTAAGGAATTTGGTGTTATAGTCCGAATATTGTCGGGCTTCTTGAAAATATCCTGAAAAGATTTGGAAAAGTTTTTCTATAAAGCTGAATTTACTTAGTTTATCGCAATTGGCAGGTTAAAGGCGGATTAGCTGGGACCGGATAAAAACTTTTCCAAGCTATAATTTTGCCTTTTAGTTTAAAGGTATTAATTAAATTGGAGTTTGTTATAACAGCTGAGTATTATTATATATAATAATTTTTAAACAAAAAATAATTTTTAAACAGAAAATTATTTTTAAACAGAAAAATAATTTATAAAATTTAAATAATAATTATTTATGTGTTTTAACTACTTGATTAAATAGCATAAAGAAGTAATGGAAACTTGCTAATATATTTTTTTTACTGCTAACCTGATAAATTGCAATAATTTACTCAAAAAAATTAGGTGTTGGTGCCAGAACTGAGCCCTGAGGGACTCCAGCATTTACTTGGTGAAAGCTTGAAGAATGGCAGATAGATAACTAGAGAGGCAAGTACAGAGTTTGAGTTGAAAGACCAGGAGGGAGAGTTTGTTAAGAGAAGTGCGGCATGCCAGACCTGGTCAAAAGCTTTGGATATATCAAGAGCAACGATCTGGGACTCACCTAGAAACTCAGAGACTTATTCCAGCAGTGTGATACGAAGGAAAGAAGATCTGCTGTAGATCTTTTGTGGCGAAATCCATACTGCCTGTCATGCAAAATTTTGTGTTTTTCTAAGTGCCAAGAATTTGTGAATTAATTAGTTTTCCATTACTGTGCAAAGAACTGAGAGATTTGAGAAATTGGTCTGCTAGTTAGATGGAAGAGATTTAGATCCTTTCTTGGGAATAGGTTGAACACGTAGCGGCAGACCTTCGTCATTTTGTAAAGCTGAAACTTTGTCAGCGCATTCTTCCAACATAGGTAGAAGCGATGGAGGGACTATGAAGCTTGACTCATAGTGGCTTTGGCAGGTACCAGGTACCAAAGGTGACTAAGTTGAAAAGTTAAGCTTTCGTCATTTTGTAAAAGCTGAATTTTATGTATGTTACTTGGGTACCTATTAGAAGATATTTCCCCAGTCGGCAGACACTTCTGATAGTTCCTGCCCCGTGGCAGACAAAAATTTAGTCTGGCTGTAGGGTGGCTCAAATGTCCGATTATAAGTCCAATATTTCTGTTATTTAACAAGATATGAAAAACTTTTTATAAAAGTTATAGTGTTTTTAAACGCGGATGTTTCAAAAATATTTTGGTTTATACAGAGTGTCCTAAAAAAAAGTAATAGCTTTGAAGTTTTTTATTTTTTTTTAATTGTAACCCCAATTTTTCTACATTGAAAGTTAACCAAATTAAAAGTCAACTTTCGTCATTTTGTAAAAGCTGAATTTTATGTATGTTATTTGGGTACCTATTAGAAGATGTTTTCCCAGTCGGCAGACACTTCTGATAGTTCCTACCCCCTGGCAGACAAAAATTTATTCTGGCTGCAGGGTGGCTCAAATGTCCGATTAAGTCCAATATTTCTGTTATTTAACAAGATATGACAATTTTTTTTTATAAAAGTTATAATGTTTTTAAACGCGGATGTCCTAAAAATATTTTGATCTATACAGAGTGTCCCAAAAAGAAAGAAATGGCCGTAAAAGTTTTTTTTTAAATTTTAACCCCAATTTTTATTTGCGAGATCGAATTTAGCATAAAAAGCATATGGAAGGTTATTTTATTTTGACACCTCGTTGCAATGTTGCCACATCATTTATAATTTACAAAACTTCCATAAAAGCTAAATATTTTAGTCGGACATTTGAGCCACATGAGCCAGACTATTCAGGAAGTAGTCTGCCGACTGGGAAAATATCTTCTAATAGGTACCCAAGTAACATACATAAAATTCAGCTTTTACAAAATGACGAAAGTTTACTTTTAATTTAGTTAACTTTTAATGTAGAAAAATTAGGGTTACAATTCAAAAAAAAAATAACTTTAAAGCTATTACTTTATATTAGGACACTCTGTATAAACCAAAATATTTTTGGAACATCCGCGTTTAAAAACACTATAACTTTAAATAAAAAATGTTTTTTCATATCTTGTTAAATAACAGAAATATTGGACTTAATCGGACATTTGAGCCACCCTGCAGCCAGACTAAATTTTTGTCTGCCAGGGTGTAGGAATTATCAGAAGTGTCTGCCGACTGGGGAAAAATTTTCTAATAGGTACACAAGTAATATACATAAAATTTAGCTTTTAAAAATGACGAAAGTTAACTTTTTATTTAGTTAACTTTTAAGGTGGAAAAATTGAGGTTAAAATAAAAAAAGATAACTTTACAGTTATTACTTTTTTTGGGACACTCTGTGTAAACCAAAATATTTTTAGGACATCCGCGTTTAAAAACACTATAACTTTTATAAAAAAAGTTTTTTCATATCTTGTTAAATAACATTGGACAAATATTGGACTTACTCGGACAATTGGGCCCCCTACAGCCAGACTAAATTTTTGTCTGCCACGGGGCAGGAACTATCAGAAGTGTCTGCCGACTGGGGAAATATCTTCTAATAGGTACCCAAGTAACATACATAAAATTCAGCTTTTACAAAATGACGAAAGTTAACTTTCAATTTGGTCACCTTTGGTACCTGGTACCTGCCAAAGCCACTATGAGTCAAACTTCATATTCTCCCATCGCTTCTACCTATGTTGGAAGAATGCGCTGACAAAGTTTCAGCTTTTACAAAATGACGAAGGTCTAGGACAATGTGGGTGGTTAAATTATATAAAAATATTGTTTAATCAACAGAAATAAAAATCAGCTGGTTAGTAGCTATTTTTTACGACATTGTTAACTATACATGTTTATAGTGAGGGACCTTTAATAAAAACTCCTCATTTTGCAGGATAAATACTTTTCGGTTTTATTCAGATATCTATTTTTGAAATATTCTCACACCACTGTTTTTTGACCAATCAAATGTGCAGTTTTGGTGCATTACCATGATAACACAATTATTTATCGGAATTTTTTTCTTCTGCCTGAGGTTCTGGAGCGAATTATAGTGGAAATTTTCATACAATCATTGAATTTATTTTGAACGTCAGTGTCTGTCATTTATACATAATTAAAGAAAATGTAATTTCTTTTGTACCAGTTGTAGCTATTTCAGACATAACATAAATATAAAATAAAGTATGGTTTTAAGACCTTAAATGACAATTTTTACAACTACAGTTATTAGTAAAATAATATCATAAGACTTAAAGTACTAGACATAAGTGAAGAGCAAACGAAAGCAAGAGATGTGAGTCTAAAAAATTAAACTAGTTCTTACTAACCTGTATAATACAAGGTATATGTAATACAAAAAGAATAATACAAATGTAGAGCCTTAAATATCTACATACATATTATGCAACTACAATTGGTAAAATGTAAAATCATTTATTTTATAGTAAATTTTTTAAAGCTCGGTGTCAAAGCTACAAAATATTATTTTTAAAGAAATATTATTTAACACAGAACCTGGTGTAAAATTTTCTCTACCAGGAATACCACACGTGCTTAAATTAGTTTGGGAAAATTTTCTCGGCCACACATAATTTAAAGAGAAGAATTCTCGCAATTTTTAAAATGATTCGTAGTCTTGAAAAAAATTTCCGGAAATAAATTTAGCACTAGTGGTATTATCAAGTGAGAATTACCAGGAGAAAACTCCTGTAAGTAATACATTTTGATATTCGCTCACACCAACACATTTAATCTCTCGCTGCTCCTGTATGCTGCCAACACATAACAAAAATTGTTGTAAGGAAAAAAGTTGGACGTCTCTTCAAAATGAACCTCCTCATCGAAAAATAGGTTCTTGTTAGTATTAAATAGTAAAAAAGAGTCTAGAGATCCCTAACTATAATACATACAGTGCTTGTCTAAATTCAGGACTCCTCCTAACTTCAGTAAGACAACATAAACCAAATTTTAGATAGACAATGACAGATATGAATGTCAAATTGACGGCTGGGCGCCATTTTAAGGAGAAATATTAAATGGAGAGGGGTCATGTAGCACATCATTTTAAAGCTTCCGACGAGTACTTTAAAACCTCAAAACATAAAGTCAATACCTTTTCCTACTACTAAATAGCGGTACTTTAAAAAGTTACTAAGTACTTCAATTAAATGGTCGTATTGAATCTAATAAAGTTTAATACACCTAATGTGGTATTTTTTAAAGCTTGTTTAAGGATCTATTTAATGGTAATATTGGTGCATACAGGGTAGGGCAAAAAGTATAGATTTTTTTAATGACGCACCCTGAATATTATATCATCATTAAAAAATTAACCTAAAAGACATTTAAGTAAAATACCACATTAGGTATATCTCGTGCTCTTACTAGTTTTAAAGATATGGTCATCCAAATCAGGTATTCGGGTAATTTTTAAGGTACCGCCATTTTTCAGAGGTAAATATATTCACTTTATATTCTAAGGTTATAAAGAACTTGTCATAAGTTTTAAAATGATGTGCCACAAGACCCCTTCCATTTATTCTTCTCAAAATGGCGACCAGCTGTCAATTTGACATTTATATCTGTCATTTTTGTCTAAAATTTGGTCCTTATGTTGTTTTACTAAAGTTCTTAAATTTTCATGGAAAAATACCCAACAATTTAAAACTTCCGAGGCAATGCCGTATTAACCATTAGGCTGACTAGGCTACATCCTAGGGCGCCAGACAGGGGGAGTAATAGGCGCTAGACAGGGAAGTTTTAAAAAAGTTTAGGTCGGGTGGGGATTTTGGTGACTAATTTCTCTATGAATAAGGTGCTTTGGAATAAAATAGGCGCGAAAGAAGGAAATTACCTTTTTGCTCTAGCCTAGGGCGCGTCAAACAGTTAATCACGGCCTTATTCCGAGGGGATCTTTGACTTTAGTTTAAATTATTAAGGCAGTCATATTTAGGATTACAATTTTTCAGGCGATCTTTCGGAGCTTCAAACATCAATAGCCAGGTTTATCGCTGCCTCAAGTGGCATATCTTAAAACCCCATTGGACCCTCGGTGGATGCTTCAGCTGCTTACCGATGTAGAAGATCACTGGGTAAATTTTACTTCTAACTCGGGAGGAGGAGATGTGGTTAGCAGAAAAATTTGCAGCCATGCAAGGTAAGTTAAATTATTAATTTATCTTTTGTGTTGCTCCGTTAAACTTATTCAGGTGGCAGAGTCGCACGCAGGGAGAGGGTAATGGGGGCAGTGCCCCTCTCCCAGGTTTCTTATAAAATGGGTTGTTCTGTGGGGAGTGGCGGCTATCTGAAGCCTTATTCTTTGTAAATAGAGCATAATGTTTTGTTTGTGATGTGTTTTTTTACTTTTTTGCTCTGTAATTTTATTTGGATGTTAGTAAGTGAAACCCCCAAATACTTTTTTGTGTAACGACCCTGTGAGGTAGTATTGATTTGTTGCTCCCTTTTTCTTTAAGCCAAGAAGTTATCAAATGGATATTCTTCATAAGCATCATGTACAGTATTGTCTATTTTTATATTTATTTATTGGTGCATAGTCAGTTCTAGACAAGGTAAATCAGAAACAGAACGTCTATGTCTATGTTCGTTAAGCAACTATGAAGCCTCCGCCGGATATTTAATTGCTCATAAAATTTGTGCGCAAAATTTTTAGACCATCAAAATTCATCTAGGGCTTTATTTATAAAAATGTATAGTAAAAAATAAAAATCCAAGCCCTTTGCGAATTATTTTTGGCAATCCTTTTTGTAGCTGAGGAAGCGCCTCGGGATATTCAATAGCCCATATATTATGTCCGCAAAATGTTTTGGCTATCAAGATTCAGCAGAAAACTTAATTTTAACTATTTGAAAAGAAAAACAAAATTTAAGCGATCTCGAAATTATTAGGTGGCGACTAAAATTAGGAGTTATATACAAAAATTTGGAGGTGGCGACTAAAATTAGAAGGTGACGACTAAAATTCGAAGGTGGTGACTAAAATAAGGATGTGGGACACTAAAAGAAAGGTTGGGCACGGCGTGGACGAAAATCTCAAAACTCCAAGGATCACTTAATTTTTCACGACGTTGGTGAAATAAATTTTAAAGCATCGAATTCTTATTTGAACTGCTATTTAGTATAATAAAATAATTAAAACGGAGATTTATCAATTTGCGAAATACGAGATAAACCGAGAAAGTACGCCGGTAACAAAATTTCTGACTTACTACTGACTAAAATATTTTTCTAAGATCATTGTTTATGTATAAATGACCATTAAAAATTGATACCCAAACTGTTCGAGAAAATTGTTTTGCAAATCTTTTATACCAAGGAAGCGCCACAGCATCTTTAATAGCTCATAAAATTTTTGCGTGGCAAATCTTTATACCATCAAAATCTCTATTCGAGGGCAGAGGTTGTAATAGAGAGTAGTAGAAGGTGACGACTAAAATTTGATGATTGCGGTTCAAATTAGGAAGTACTTACTAAAATTAGAAAAGTGGCGATTAGAATTGGAGAAGTGGCGACTAAAATTAGGAGGTGGCGACTAAAATTAGAGGGGCGAGAAAACGGTTTTTATTTTTTTACGTAAAACTGGTGCATTGAAAAAAATTAAAAGGTCAAATTTTTGGAATATAAATAGATGTTTTAGTATATTTATTTCTATTTTTGAAAAAGAAGTGTCGTACTATATATTTCTAAAAATCTTCAGTATACATGCTATTTGGACGCTGGTTAAAATAATTAAAAATCTTTACATTAAAAAATTATTTCTGGTGCTTAGTAGCTGTATGTCAAATTTTATATGAAAATATCAAAAATGTTTTAAAGTCATTATAAGAAAACGATTTTCGCTTTCTTAAAATTTGAACACCCTGTATCATAAAAAGTTAAGAGGTGTGGGACATATGTTCATATAAACTTTTCTTTTAAAATAAGCCAAGAAATGATGTCCTGTATTTTTAATTAATTAAATTACAGCCTATACAGGGTGTCCGGGAAAATGTGGGAAATCTCTCGCACACGTATGGAACAGATGAAAATAACACGACAAGTTCCTATAAAATTTTTCCGTTTAAGCCCCCCTGTGGAGATATGATCCCCTAAAGGGGCAGCTAGAAATCGATTTTTCGTGAATAACTTTTAAAGCGCTCTGTATAATTTGATAATATTTTAGTACGATGCATACTAGTAAAGACCTCTTAAAATAGTGCCCTTGAAACTTATGTCGCTTCTTTAGTTTGCCAGGGACGGACTAGTTTTTGCACATTATTGATAATATTTTTTACGCCCTGTATGGTGAAGACACAAAAAATATGTTTTTGGGTAGTTTAAACCTTTTGCTAAAAAAAAGGTACTCTTGTTTGACATCAATTTAAAACGTCGAAGACAATAGACATGAAATTCTTAAAGAACAGCTTTTGTATCCATATCATCTGCAAAAAGTGCATGAATTGATTCCTGAAGACTTTCCCCGTAGAATGCAGTTTGCAAACTGGTTATTGAATCAGCAACGAAACAATGCAAATTTCATTAGCACGATTCTCTTCTACGGACGAAGCAGGTTTTAGCGAAAATGGAATCATTAATTTACACAACTCGCATGTGTATGGGCTGGACTAAAATCCTCATGCGACTATTGTCTCGCATCTTCAACATCAGTTTCAACAAATTAATGTCTGGGCAGAAATCGTTGGCAATTCTCTTGATTGGACCATTCGTACTGCCGGCACGACCAAATGGACAACTTTACTTGAATTCCTTCCAGAACGATTTTCACTATTTAGTAGAACACTTTACCACTCTGAAACTCGCCGAAACATGTACTACATGCACGATGGGACACTCACCCCATTTCAGCGTTGCTGTCCGGGAGCACCTAAAATACAGTCTATCCAAACCATTGGATAGGTAGAGGAGGACCCTATGCCTGGCCTCCTAGATCTCCCGGACTTTACGCCACTCGATTTTCACTTACGGGGACATCTTAAAACTTTGGTGTATTCCACTCCTGTCGTGAAAGTAGGGAGAAACTTCTCCGGAGAATCACGTTTCACCGCGATCAAATAAGGAATAATGTTGGCCTATCGTGGCGGGTGCAGCAGTCCTCAATCTCGTCGGGCTCGTGAGTGTATCAGACTTCCCTGAAGGCAATGTTGAACCTTCTTACGAAGTTTTTAATTAAGCAGTTGATGTTCCATCTTTATTGAATTTAATAAAATGTGGATGATAAGGAATTCTTCCTCATATCAACCCAAAATTAGAAAAACAAAGACTTTTTTCACTCGAAAACGGCTCATTGTCAAACAAGAGTACCTTTTTTAGCAAAAGGTTTAAACTACCCAAAAACATATTTTTTGGTGTCCACACCATACAGGGCGTAAAAAATATTATCAATAATGTGCGAAAACTAGTCCGTCCCTGGCAAACTAAAAAAGCGAAATAAGTTTCAAGGTCACTATTTTAAGAGGTCTTTACTTAGTATGCATCGTACTAAAATATTATCAAATTATACAGAGCGATTTAAAAGTTATTCACGAAAAATCGATTTCTAGCTTTTTTTTATCTTTGGACAAACCACGAAGGCTAAAAGCCTAAATACTAACGTACCGTGGGTGTCTTATTTTTCTCTGATTTCTAGCTGCCCCCTTTAGGGGATCATATCTCCGGAAGGGGGCTTAAACGGAAAAAATTTTATAGGAACTTGTCGTGTTATTTTCATCTGTTCCATACGTGTGGACACGGACACCCTGTATAAATAATGTTGAGGATCATTCCATGCACGTTTAATTTTAGGCTTGTATTTTTATTTTTGTTGCGGTATTATGCTTAGGCTTATGAGTTATGGTAAAAATCGTCTATATTTTTGTAAAAAGTTTTTAATGAAAAGTTAATGTCAAATAAAAATTATTTGATTTACTAGATTCCGCAGGTCTACTTTTAAAGTAAAATAATAATTTATTTTTATACGTCTGTGGAGCAATGCTTAACAAAGTTTCAAAATTTCAAAGTAAAATTTATTTTAAGCCATTTTATATAACGCAAATAAATTTCTTTAAAATGCGTAACGGGGATATTTAACTTTACCCTTCGTGACTTTAAAATACATTATTAATATAAACACCGACATAAATAGGATATAAACTCTGTTTATAACGTTAAAAGTTATAAAAGTTATATATTACCATAATTTGGTCGATCTTGATAATCCTTTTACCGAGGAAAAACATTTATATATTCCCAAATATAAAAAGTATATTTGAGGTATATTTACTAACGTCAAAAAGATCCTATCTTATAAACCCTGTTAAAATAAAAAGGTATATTTTTTGACAATTAATAAAACAATAAAATAGGAATTTTGTCTAGACATGTAGTAATGCATTTGAAATCGCAAATATTTATTTGGCTTTCCTCCAAAAATACAATTAAAAAGTTTTTATTTAACATTTTATGAAAATTAAAACTTTTATACATTATGTAGAACTATTCTGCTCCTTTACACAATATAATATAAGTATATTATTACTTTAAAAATAATAATAATAATAATTGTTAATATCAAGTTACTTACAATACAAGGGCTTTTCCTCGACGTTTAAAGAAAGGTTCATTAGCATTCGGGTGAAATCTATATTTTAATCTAATAAAATAAATCTTAACAAGACGCCAGGACGAGAACAGGGGCCACACAGGGTCATTGCGTCCCTCAAAAACAAATGTGGTAAATAGTTTACCATAGAAATGCGGTAAACAGTTTACCTAAAAAAACCTATTAGATAAAACTTGTAAGAAAAACTGAAAAACTATATGGGAAAATGAAATGTCTGATGGATACTTTAGGACTTTGACATTACTTTTGGGAAAATTAACTGGTAAAAGATGCACACCTATTAGGTATCTTAACCAGATAAAAGAATAGTAAAAACTGTTTAGCCACATAATGCCGTGTTATGTATCAAGGGCGTTACTAGGGACTATAAAGGACATTATTTATTCGCAATATAAAAAATTAGTTGCACCTGTACCTGTATACGTAAGTAGATAGCGACTGGTGTTAAGTTTGACTTTGATGTTTCTATCAGTTAGTCAGTTGGCATTTTTTATTTAACGATGTGCTCAAAATGGAAGAAATTCCACAAAATATACAAGAAAAGGCCATAAAAGCGACCGAAAATCTTTGCCAGTTAAATCAAGGCAACAGTATGATCGGGAGTATGGCATATTTGTATTTGGAAAGATGCGAACGCAACTTTCAAATAAGCGAAACCGTTTTAATGGCGTATTTTCAGAAACTGGTGAGTTATTGATTTTATTTTAATACATATGTTTGTATAAACTTGATCTTTATTGTGAGAGAAATAAAATTGGATAAGCAGTAAAATTTCCATATTAGCGCAGTTCAGGCATTGGAAGGGCATTATCATAATGCTGTTATAATGCCCTAGGTGTGATAGCAGGTATTATTGCTACCATAACATATTCCGTTTCTGAGGCATTAACAGATCAATAATATATTGGGTAAAGATATAAAATATTTAATACTAAGCTTCTGCATTATCCAATTTTAAAAATTTTACGATCAATGTTGGGACGCTTCCTATGGTATTTTTCCAATGGATTGTACTGTACATCGACCCTTTCTGTAGGTAAGAAATGAATCTTCTGCTCTTGTATTCCAGCTGGTCTTAAATGTTGTGTACTTTTTTATTAAATTTAAAGCGCCTAAATCTTCTTCAATGATAGTAAAACTTTTTGAAGTTGAAGTTTTAGTTTCTGGTACCTTTATAACCAAGACTGTTCCTCTATCTTCAATGTCATCAATAGTCATTTTGACCAACTCATCTCGTCTTAAACCTCCAAAAACACCCATTACCAATATGACTTTGTGTACCAAGTAAATATCATCAGGCGCCTTCTTAATAAATTTTAATATTTGTTCTCCTTCCAAAACTTCTGACTTCTTCAGGACGTATCCTTTCGACTTAACTTTTAAAAAGATATGAGACGATGGTATTGAGTAAATGTCTATATTTTCATAGACCATCAACGTAGACCTTAGGGTGGAATACTTGGTCCAGAGAGAGTTCGGACTGTATTTTTCCGACTAAAAATAATAAAGTTTGTTAAACATATGTATTAAAATAAAATCAATAACTTACCAGTTCCTGAAAATATGCCATTAAAACGGTTTCGGATATTTGAAGAATTGCGTTCGCATCTTTCCAAATACCAAATATGCCATAATCCCGATCATACTGTTGCCTTGATTTAACTGGCAAAAGATTTTCGGTCGCTTTTATGGACCTTTTCTCTTATATTTTGTGGAATTTCTTCCATTTTGAGGTCTTAATCTATAAATAATTTCAACCGAGTGCTAATAAACCTTGTTTATAGATTGAAACCTTTGTTAAGTTTGTAGGGTAACTTAACATCAAACATTTCATTATTATTATGGTTTTTTAGAGTTTATAAATAACTTTTATTATATTGTGTAAGAACAGAATAGTTTTTTATAGTATATAAAAGTTTTGATTTTCTTAATATAGACAAATAAACCTTTGACTTTATGTCTGGAGAAAAGCCAAAATACGATTTTGTTTAAAATTCTAATCCTCTCCAGAGTCCAAATAAATTATAAAATGTAGTAAACACGACATATTTCTAAAAATTGTGCTATCGATATTACAGATAAAACTTATACTATTTGTAATAACTAATTAGGCGTTGTGGCTGCTCCGGCTGTATCGTAAAGCACGATCTCCGGAGTTGGCTATGAAGTGCGCGCCCATAACTTGATGGGTGACCGGCGTTGTCGGTTTTAGGCAACGGCACGCGGTGTTCTGCTCGGGGGTGAACGAACGGACTGAGCAGCAACCATCCAAGCTATGGAATGAATGGTGTGTGAATGGGGGAGTAGGGGTCAGTGTCATTAAGCCTCAGGCTGCAGTGCACCACCTAGGGGGACGATCGTCGACCTGGGTGGGATGACCCCTGAAAGGGCGAAAAAAATAACTAATTATATTTTTATTAGGTATGGCTTGCTTTTTTGTACCTAAAACTTACAAAATGTATTATTTTTATAATTAACCAGTGCTGAAGCCTTTAAAAATAGGTAAAAAGTAAAAAAAATAATGTATATAATGGATGAAATCTTTTGAAAATATATGTAGAATATAACAAAATTAAAGAACAAATGTAAATTACGGGCAATTTAAGGTCGGAGAAAGGGTGAGTGGGGGTTAAGTGTAAAATAAAATTTTTCTCGATTTCCAGTAAAATCACAAGTCCTATGGAAAAGTTAATGGCTAAGTTGTAGGCAATAAAAAGATCTACAACTTTTGTATTAACGGTTTCTTTTACATAACCTCAAAATGTGCGTGATAAAATTAAAATGACCAAGTTTTTGGTTTCTCATTTATATCTCCTTACAAAAAATAAATTATTTTCACACCATTTGGTAAAACTCGTTCCTTTGCGTGTCCCAAATACACTGAAATTTTTCTGGTTTAAAAATATTTTTTTGGTATAAATCGGCGATGTTAACAGAAATTCGAAAAAATTGGTATTAAACTTTACTCATAAACATAATTAAAATCCCAATATTTATAAATCATAATCATCATATAATAATAATCATCATAGTCGGTATTTTATACTTTCATAAAATAGCCAACAATAATGGATGTACAAGGTGTCCCATTTTGGTTGAAATACCGGGGTAACTCAGTTATTATTAAATATAGAACTTTGCGGTTTTCGCAAACCCAAGCTACGTTTTTATGGAAACGAAAGATGTCAATAATAAAGCCATCATAGCGCTTTAGTTTCTGAGCTACAGCGTGATTTTAAAAATTCTGCATTTTACAGACCCTTGTACCTCAGTTGGCTAAAAAAATGGGTTCTATATAACTTTTTTACGTAAACGTAGTGGCGGTAGTCCGAATATTTCCAATTATTCTTGTTTTGAAAACACTATTGACAAATGATGGGTTTTTTTAAATGGAACACCTTTATATTTGCAAAAATAAATTTGCCATTTACAAAGCTTTTATATAAAAACTGTGGGTTTATTTTTATAAACAACGACAAAATTCCCAATATTTACAATTTACATCCAAAATTTTGCAGTAGGCCATGCAAACAGTTTTTTATTGACTTGATTATTGTAGTGGTGCTAACTTTACGAATTTTAAAATTGGATTTTGCTGTTTCATTTAATTTTTTTGTTTACATAAATCTAGGTACATATGTAGCTCACACATTATTAATTGTCAATAGTTTTTATTAAATAATTTTCTTAATTTATTGTAAGCAAAATATATTTATTTTATTTCTAATTAAGAAAAACATAAAAAATGTATTACTTTCAGTGTTAAAAAGTTAGAAACCATAGTATCAACAAATGAAAAAATCTTACATTGATTGAAAATGTCAGTAAATATAATAGATTAATAGGTGTCTTTCGAATTTAAAATAAACAAAATAGAATATGCTCACAATAAATTAGGAAAATTATTTATTAAAAACCATGTACTAGTTAAAAATTTTGCTTAATTAAGTGCCTAGCTACCTAGAGAGAGCTCTAAGCTGGTGCGGGACTGCGTAGTTGCCCTGGAAGAGGTGGGTGCGTCCAACAAGCTAACTATTGCCTGGGTACCAGGACACGAAGGCCACGAAGGTAATGAGGAAGCTGATACCTTGGCAAAGGAGGTGTCTGGCAGGACAGTGGTAGGTCCCGAGCCCTACTGTGGTATTTCCAACATGCCAAGTAAGGTCATCTATTAGATCATGGATTATGAGGGACTCACAAGACTGGTGGACGAGAACAGCAGGTCAGCGTCAAGTGAAAATATTCATTAAGGCTTACTTGCCAGAATTTACGAAAGACCTTCTGAATTACAACCGGAAGGCAGTAAGAATAATAGTGGGTCAACTAACAGGTCATTGCAGACTAAATAAACACCTAGAAATTATGAACCTGGCAGAAGAAAACCTATGTATGTTTTGCCAGGAGGATGAAGAAACCGCAGAACACGTATGGTGCCACTGTGAAGCCGTTGGTCATCTGCGGTTTGCAAGAATGGGTAAAGAAAAACCGGCAAGATATACCAAGGAGCCGGTTTGAACCTTGTGGAGTCCGATAAAACAGACCGGCTTGGATAACGTGCTCTATCCTATGGATGGAGGACACACAATAAACCTGAGCAGGTTGCACTGTTAGAGGATATGCAATCCACCTCCCAATCTAATCTAATCTAATCTACCTAGATTAACAAACCAAAAGAAAAAACATTATAAGGTTTAAAAAAGAAAAAAAAATTGAAAGTCGTGACGTAAGCATGACCACAGTAATCAATTCAATTAAAAAACTGTTAACTGATTTGTCTTGCATGGCCTATTCCAAAATTTTGGATATGGAATATGAAAATTGGGAATTTTGTCGTTGTTTATTAAAATACACCTATAGTGGTATATATTTTTTATAATCTTGTAAAAAGGCTTATTTAATTTTTAACATATATACAGGATCTTCTATTTAAAACGCTTGACATTGGTCAATATTTCAAAAACAATAATATTTGGAAAAATCTGACCACGCCACTGCAAAAAATAAAAAATAAGAATCAGGTTTTACCATTTTTGATACGTCAAGCCAAGTGAGATATGTTTATGGCTTTTTTCGTTTCAGAAAAAGTAGCTCAGGTTTGCAAAAACCGTAAGGTTTTATCTTTAATAATATCAAAATGGGACACCCTGTACACGTTACTTATACTGAGTGGTGCATGTCAGATTAGCCATAAGAAATTCAATGGAAATTTTATTACCTTTAAATATTGGCTTTTTTTCATTTTACAACAAAATTGTATAAGACTATTTTAAGGACACTGATAAGGTTAGCTCACAAAAAAACTTTTGTAATTTTCTAATTAAGTCTATTAAAAGGTATTTAAGAAGAATTTTTGTAAAATCGTTTTACCTGATACATGCCGTAATGAATCCACCAGCAACGAATGAATAACTAATAGAATGTAAAACTTTAAATAAAAAATTGATAAGACATTTTATTCATTACTGGTGGATTCATTACGGTATATATCGGGTATGCAATTAGAAAATAAGGAAATTTAGAATATAAACTTACCTTATCCACGTCTTCAAAATAGTCTGATAAAATTTTGTTGTAAAATTAATAGGATAGCCAATATTTGAAGGTATCAAAATTTACATGATATTATCCTAACTTTTAAATTTAATTAACATTAGAGTAATTGCTAAAATTCTTTTGTTCTTAGAGAGGTGGCTACAACAATTACGACATCATCGACAATTATTTCCAGCTTTGCATCCACCATCTTTGGCCAGACTGGAGTATTTATTAAGATGTCTAGCATACATATCAAATATGGTAAGTCTTTTAACTCAACTTAAATTTTAATTCTATAAAAATTATAGGTCCAAGCTTAAAAGCTGTACTTTACAGAATATATACAATGGATGAATATAAAATTGTACACAGTTTAAAAACCAAAAGTTTTAGTATAAATTTGCCTTTACCAGCATAAGTAAAAAAATTTCTTTTAAAAAACTGACTTTTAACGTTTTTGTCAATATAACTTAAAACGTTATTTTTGACCACCTTGTATTTATTAATTGTCAAAATATCATTACTGTTCACTAAAGAATTTTTTCTCTATGAGGAACTTGAGCCCGATTTTTGATTAAATGCTTTTGGAGAAGCAAACTAACTTTCAAATCAAATATTTTAGGAAAATAAAGTTATTTTGACCCCTTCGTCCCTGGGCTAGTGATAAATGGACTCATTAAACGAACAACTTTAAAACCTTTTAGAGAGGATCCTTTTGTCAAGTTTACCACGAATATTTATACCGCCATATATGGAAGCGACGCTTTCACCCAGCCTATCAATATCAAATGTTCGGGTGTCTGACTGGACGAACGCGTCATTTTTTTTGTAGGACAAGTTTTTCACACTTATTTACATGCAATTTTTGCAAAAATCGTAAGGGTTCCAGTCACGAAACCATAAGGCTCAAACACATGTTTCGGGTATCGGAATAGGGGGTTACGTGACTGTAACTCTTAAAATTTTGGCACAATGTTAAAACTTACATGTAAAACATTGTGATAAACTTGTCCGACAAAAACGTGACGCGTTTGTCCAGTGCACATCCGAAACATTTGACATTGACAAGCTGGGTTAAAGCACTGCTTCTGTACCGGGTGTCCCAACTCTATTTATACACCAAATAACTTCGCCCCTGTACAAGATACTAAAATAAACTTGAATTAAAAAATGTTTATTCGGATACACTCTTTTTAGTGATAGTTGTAGATATTATACAAGGTGCTCAGCATGTTTTTTGGCGTAATTTTTAATGGAACACCCTATATATTTTAACAAATTTTGACTCTGTATGAAATACTACATCAACAATATATAACACACTATACGTCAATTTGTGTTGGTTGTTAAGAAATCAGCAGTATGTTGATATACTCATTAACAATTAAAAGTGAAGAAATAAAGTAATGTTTTGGTTTTAATTATCTTTAAATAACTCTGTCACTGTCAGAGTGAAAATAATATAATAACAAGTAATTATTTCCTTTCATTGTAAGAACTACCAATAGGTATGTCAGAAATTTAGTTTATTTTGGACACCTGTTTACTGAATTGCATTAAAAAACAACATTACGTCAATTATGGCGGGTTTTTAGGTTAGGGTTAGTAAGTATGTATCTAAAATAAACTACATAGCTGACTTGCTTATTAGTAGTTCTTACAATGTAAGGTAATTAATTGCATGATATTATATGTTTTGTCACTTTGACAGTGACAGAGTTATCTAAAAATAATTAGAACCAAAATATTATTTTCTATCTTCACTTTTAGCCATTAATAAGTATATTAAAATACTGCTAATATCTCAAAAACCAGCAATAGTTAACATATAGTGTGTTATATATTTTTGATGCAGATTTTATTATAAAGTCAAAATTTGTTAAAATATATTGTGTGTTTAAAAAAACCAACTTGACAATAAAAATTATGTTTTTAAGACACCTTGTATATTAGCAACTACTTTCAGGAAAAAAGTGTATTTAAATAAACATTTTTAATCTTTTTTTTGTATCTTGTACAGAGGTGAAGTGATTTGCTGTATAAATAGAGTAGGGACACCCTGTATATGGCGGTATGAATAATTCGTGGTAGACTTTTCAAAAGGAACCCTTCAAAAATGTTTTAAAAGTGTTCTTATCATAGACTCCATTTCATTAGTGGCCCAGGGTCTATTTTGTTCTCCAACCCCTTTAATTTTTATTTTAGAAAGCTTTTTGGAAATGTTGTCCGTTCAATAAGGAAATTCGAGGCGAAATAGTGTTAACACTACGCAAAGGCACGCCGGAATGGTTTGCGGGCTTGAGAAGTGTGATAATGAACTCCGAGGAGTACGACACGTCCTTTGTCGATTTTTGTTCGGAAGTTTACGTGCAACTAAAGCATGGGTTGCACCATTATCATCCGTTGTTTGAGGGGTAAGTTATTTTTGTTTATATTTTGAAATAATACAGGGTAGCATAAATATCATTTACTTTTAGTATATTTTAGTACTTTTGTATCCACCACTACTTTCTCTGAATATTTTTAAGCCATTTATTATCCCGTATCTTATTTCTTAAGCGGTTTTTGAGTAAATAATTTTTTTCCATATTTTTTGTTTGTTACATGTCTCTAAATGAAAAGCTTTTATTACTCTATTTGCATTTGTAGTCAGTTGAATTTAGCATGTTGTATCTCAATGACCTCTATATTAATTCTTGTATGGAGAATTTGTTTTGAATTAGGTCGCTTAAAACTCGTGATTTTTCCTTTAGATATAAAAATGGTAAAAAGCCATTTTGTTTAATAGGAACACCCTGTATAATAATAAAGAATCTGAAGCACCATGAAAAAGCCTTTCAAATGGTGATTATGTTCCCATACTTAATATATGGATAAAAGCAGTTTATTTAAAATCAAATTTAACATAATAGATATTTACAAGATAGCCATGAAATCATGTCAGACCAACTGTCAAAAAATCATGTTGTTATTTTTAGTCATGACATTTCATTGCTATTTTAGATAAATATTTATTATGCTAAATTTGATTTTTAAAGAAACTTGCTTTTATCTCTGAAATTCTGGCATTTATATATAGAAACATATTTTATTATTTAAAAAGGCTTTTAATGGTCCTTCGGATTTTTAATAATATACCCGGTGTTCCATTAAAAAGTAGTTTTTAAAATTTTTATATTTAGAGGTAAAATTACCGAACTTTAAGCGACCCTGTATAATTCTAAAACAAATCTCTTCATACAAAATCAATGTAAAAGACATTGAGATACTACACCCTAAATTTCAAGTGTCGCCGATCCCGTCCACTGACTACAAAATAAATACAGCGGCTTGACAAACTACTTTTTGTGGTCGAATCGGCTAGTATCGTACTACTTTTTGTAGCCCATATCAACTTTAAAAAGTGGCCCGTGGAAACACAGCCTTAGATCGTTAGATCACAAGCCATTACCTTTTGCTGCCAAATTTTCAAAAAAATACAATGTTCCGTTTTCCAGTACCATCGACCGTGACCGATAATGGGTCGAAATATATGGGCTTTTTTCAAAACAAAAGTTATTTCTTCCCCTTCTAATTTATTCACTTTGAAGATATTCCCAATCCGAACCCTTTTGAAGTATCTCAGGTTCCTAATTCCTTCCACAAAGAAAAGCTTTTTGCCTTAGAAGTATGATTCCTTGCTTACAAAAAAGGCTTCCGTTTTTTGCTTGTCACGTCCAGCTCTAGGGGTTCTTGTCGCTATTTTATAGATATTTTACGGCTTTTGCTCTAAAGAATATTCCTTTATAATTCCTCCATCTGCAGCTCCTAACAGAGAAACTCGTAGCGCCCTACGTATGCATCTCTATACGGTTCTACTGGACTGGCCCTGAACTTCTCACTTTGTTCGTTTGTTTATTTCTAGAGCTTTCAGAATGTTGAAAACTGCTGCCACCGAAAGTCTTCCTTTCCCCCTCTCTAAATCTTTGGGCAATTCTTAAGTCTCTTGCCCCCTAACAAAACTTCCCTTGCCTTGCTTAGAACACCAACGGTGCGTTAGTATTTATGAATGGATTTACGGATTGTGCAAAGTTAAGAAAATGGGATTAGCCAGTTTTACAAAATATTTTATGGTACCATTTTTATTTCTTTTTCACAGCTTAGTTTAGGTATAATACATTTGTTTTAGCTATAACTACACATTTCTTTGTTTTTTTTTTTTAACCAGAGTGAAATAATTTTAAACTTTAGTTTTTGCTAAGTCTGGCCTCAGCCATAATTTTGCCCATCATCGGGCTTTCAGGATTTATCGTCTTTTATAGGTACTTCCATGGCTTCTGCTCTGGAAGAATTGTCCAGTATAGTTCCTCCACTTACGGTTCTCAACAACAGAGAAACTCCAGTGGTGCCAGCGACAGCATGTGATCCCTGATGCACTGTCCAGACTGGACAGACCCCGGAACTTCCCAACTTTGTTTGTTCTTTTTATCCCTAGAGTTTCTAGGAATGTGGAACCTTGCCGCCCGCGGAGGTCTTTCCTTCCCCCAAATCTTCAAATATTTAAGTCCCGTGTCAACTAACTGCCTCTTACCTCGCTTAAGACACCCACGGTACGTTAGTATTTAGGCTTTTAGCCTTTGTTGTTTGTTCAAAGATAAAAAAATTAATAAAAACATTTTTTATATTCTACCAAAAAGAAATCTGGAAAAATATTTAAAATTATTAATATTAATAGGTTATAATTATATTTTTCTCTCTGCCAAACTCAAAAAAGTTACGTTGCTGACCAAAAATAAGAGTGTTAAATTTTATTTTGTTTTGTACTGTTTAAATTGAAATTATTTAAATTTGTTTGCTTTATGTAAACTAAATTAACACGGTTTAACCTTTTACTAACGATTTACAACATAATAATTCACGTAGGGAGATACATTTATGTCAGCAATATAAAGCAAATGCACCACACCCGTATAATACTGTATTTGTGTGCACATATTTATTATTATCCCAAGCTATTATGTTTATCTGTACATCGGATATGCCAGAGACGTTTACCTGAAAATGTATTCGTATTTTGGTAAATAAAGCAGTTTAACCGTAAATTTTTAAATATAACTTGATATTTATGATAAACATACTTTATATTAGGATGGAAAACCAAATTATTTATTTTGGGCAAGCCACAAACCCAACTCGGTGTAAATTTATTATTGAAAAATTAGGTTACAAGGTCACAAGTTAACTACACTTATTTCTTTACTTTTTACTCAATAGAATATTAGTTTATTATGATACGACATGAAATGTTACTCATATCCCACAAGTATTGGTTAGTCATACGAGAGGGAAACAAGTGAAAGAAGGAAATGAGTTTTCCGTGCGAACTGCATACTATACCTTTTCTACGACTACTAGTATATTACTGGAAAACATTTTATAAAAATATGTAAAAAAATATTGTATATTAAAGGCTTTTATTACAATTAAAATGATAAAGGTTTTGTACCAAAAGCTATAGTAAGTCCTAGCTATCAGATCGTAACAACCTTCTTCTTAATCTGGGGTATAAATCATACAAATAATAAAATCTTTGGGCGTAGCGTATACAGAGTAGATATTATGACAGAAAGAAGATTGGTACGATCTGGTAGCTAGGACTTACTTAATTACTTTTACCTTTTAGTACATAACCTTCATTATTTTTATTGTAATAAAACCGTTTAACATTTACATTTGGTTTACATAATTTTTTTTTGTTTTGTTGTAAGTTAATACTTTTTATTCTATTGAGTTCATTTAATGCCTTACTATAACTAACCAACCGGAGCTCTATTCTACCAATCAAGCCCTTTCATTTGATACCCATATTGAGGTAGTTGCGGAAAAAATATGTATACTGCCATTTTGTGGAGGCGGCCATCTTGGATTTTAATTTTTTCATAGTGGGTTCTATTCTACCAATCAAGCTTTTTCATTTGATACCCATATTAAGGTAGTTGTGGAAAAAATATGCAATCTGCCATTTTGTATCGGCGGCAATCTCACATTTTTTTTTTTTTCATAGTGGACTCTATTCTACCAATAAAGACCTTCCATATTGAGGTAGTTGTAAAGAAAATATGTAATCCGCCATTTTGATATATTGTATTGTCATCAACACTAAAAGTGTGTACCAAATTTTAGATCGATCGGTCGTCAGGAAGGGGGTTAAATTCCAATCTAGATTTGAACCAAATAACAAATAATTCCAAATAATAAATAATAAATAAACAGGTCAAGCTAAGTAGAACCGTTTAAAAACAACCTTGTGTATTTTTATACATACAAACAATAAATTTAATGAGTTTAACGTCTGACATGGAAATGTATAAATTATTAATTAATTCTGCGATATGCGGCCCCATTCTTCTACGGCGGCTACCGCAAGTTCCTTCTCGGTTCTAGGCGAATTGCGATTGTGGATAGCTCTGGAAACAATGTGGTCTGGCGTTATCATCCATGAAAATTAAATTCTCTCCAGTTTCATGGGTGGCGGAGGGGAACGACAATTGGCCTTATAACATTTTCCATGTGTAAATTTCGCTAGTCATATTTTGTTGCATGCGAACTAATGGGATTCGACGGGTGTATCATTATTCCCCCCTCAGAACATTACTGTTCCCCCCCGATAGGGAACGACGTCACGAGGATAGTTGAGTCTTGACTAACGCCCTGGGCTGTCTCTATACTCCTTTGACGATGGTCATCACTGACCAAAACCGAATCTGATTCGTCAGAGAAAAAGCACTCTTTCCCACTGGGGTAAAAGCCATTCCCTTATGGTTTCTCGCCCACTGGTGGCGGGCAGCACGGTGTCGAGGCAATAAAAGAGGTACCCTTAAAAATCTTCTGGCCCGTAAATTTGCGCTGTGAAGTCTTCTGCGAATGGTATTGGTGGAAATTACTGCGGTTGAACGTACCTTGCAAATGATCTCCAATGGCTGGGGCCGTTGCGTTCCGATTTCGGCGGGTAAATTGGATAACATATCTGTCCTTCCTTTCGGTAGAAACACGTGGCCGTCCACTACGAGGCAATCTTTCCACATTTCCAGTTTCTTGATACCTGTTGATGATCTGACTCACAGAAGATCTTGGAATATTTAAACTGGCTGAAATATGGTGATTGGAAAATCCAGATTCATGCAGAGCAATTATTCTTGCTCTGTTATAAACAGAAATTTCACGTCCTGGCATTTTCAGTTAGAACTAATGTAAACTTTGCGTATTTAAAAATGCAAATAAACTAAATAAAAGTAACTAAACAATTTTAAATCTTCGCAAAAACCACAAAACTCTTATCTCCAAATAAGTATGTGATCTTTTTTATTTCGTAAATAAAAGAATATTTTTACATAAGTATTAAGGTATTTTTTTAAAGCTGTTTTAAAGATTTTTTAACTGGTAATAATATACATGGTTGGACAAAAAGTATATATTTTTGTTAATGAAACACCCTGTAAATTATATACCGTATTGCAACTGTTTATTTAATAAACCTCTTTATTTTCATGTTATGTTGATATATTTTTTTATAATCGCATAAAAAGAAGTTTTAACATTTAACCAAGTTTCTTAAGATAATAATTTAATAATAACGTAACAAAACACGGATTTTTTTAAGTTTATGGTTAAAGTAAACAAAATTGGCAAATTTAACGTAATAACTTGTGTAGGAAGAAAATTCTTGTAAAAATCCGATTCTTAGTAAAAGGCTAGTCACCCTGAAAAAGATTATGAAAAACTAATTTTAAAATAACGCGAGTCAAAAACTCTTGAATTATGACCCATTACCTATTATTCTTAATGTAGATTTCAAAAATTAACATAAAAGAAACAATTTAAATAAAATATGCAATATTGTTAACAAAAACTATTTTTTTATTTCTTATTTAATAAAAACATATACGCTTGTCTTCAGAAGATCTTACTAGCTCTACGAAAAAAGTATATTTTCCCAAAGAGCCCTGCTTGGTGAGAAATTAAATTTTCACATGAATTAGTCTATAAAAAATGTACAGGGTGGCTTCAAAAATAAATGGCATTAGATTAAAGAACGTTGTATTTCCCGACTAATAGTGGTCTTGCGATAAAAAAATAAAACAAATATACCCAAAAAATATTACTGAAACATATTTTCAAGTCTCTGAAATGTTATTTTATTTATTAATTTAAAAACCCCATAAAGATGGGCCAATCTAAAAATAAAATAAAATTATATCCAAAAGAAAACTATACTGTTGTGTATAAAATCTAAAAAAACATTGTTTTTCGAGTTCCAAAAAATCCGAAAACGCTTTAATTTAAATTTTCAGAAAAATTGGAGATAAAACCTACTTTACTATCTTTTCTTTTATTTTTACAAAAAAAGTATAGAATCAAGCGGACAATATAAAAATAAGAAGATTTTAGCTCTTTTGATTCCCATAATTTAAAACCAGGTAGTTTTTAAACCCTGCTCACCCAAGATACTAATATTTGTGTAAAAATGTACTTTCTTACCAAGAAGCATATTTAGAAAAAGGGAGTTTTTATAAAATAGTAATTAAAAATTTGCTTATCTGGTATTATATTTACACACACACATAGCATAGAAAGACATGTAAAAAACCTGAGCAATTGATACCAAAGATGTAGGATTTTTAGATTATAAACCCGTTATTCGCAAACACCCCAAACTGGTATTATGAGCCAATAAATAATCTTAAGCCGTAATGGCCTCTTTAATTATTTGCCCTTATTATTACATAAGACGTTATACAGCTACTTAGACCAAGTCGTATGGGCGCCAATGTATCAAAAATTATTCTTATGGAATTTTCTTGCAGAATCACGTTCAGAATAAAATGCTAATTACGACGATCCATGTTGCCAGCTCGAATTTTGCTCAGAATTTTTTTAAACCACTATTGTTTTGACAATTACGAAAAGAAAATATTTTTAAATGAGATAAAATTTTATTTTATTTTTTTGACTAATTTTTCACCGAAAATGCCTTTACATTTTTTTGAAAAATTAATATTTTTATAGTTATAACCATTTAAACAATTAAAATTAGTGATTTAGCCCAACTTAACCATTAAAATAAAGTACGAAAATATGAAAAGCTCTGACATGATGTGCTTTTTATAGTATTTCTTAAACCTTTGTATCAATTGTAGAGTAAGTGATTTGACAATTTAAACTTTCTAGATATATTTTTATTTTCCTAATAGTGTATTTTCTTGTTTTAAATCCCCAAATCTTTCACTTTCCTGTAATGAATATGTTCCATATAAACAGCATCCAGATCGGCCAGGTGTATTCAAGGTTAACCACGACAACTACCTTAGCCGCGACACCTTAGAGTCGATTTGGGTGCTGTTTATATGGGAGACCATATCCATACAGGGAAAGTGCAAAGATTTTTGGGAATTAAAAACAAGAAAATACACTTTGTTAAGAAAATAAAAAATATATCTAGGAAGTCAAAATTATCAAATCGCTTTCTCTGCAATTGTTACAAAAGGTTCAAAACTTCCATAAAAAATATATCATGTCAAATTTTTCATATTGCCGTACATTATTTAAAATGTAACGTTGGGCCAAATCGCTCAATTTTAATTGTTTAAATGGTTATACTTGATAAATATTAATTTTTCAAAACAATGTAAGAGTCATTTTCGGTGAAAATTAGTGAAAAAAAATAAATTTTATTTGATGCAATTTTTTTCTTAACTGTCAAAAAATTGCGATTAAAAAAATTCCGACCAAAATTCAACTGACAACATGGGTCGTCGTAATCAGCATTTTATTCTGAACATGATTCTGAAGAAAATTCCATGAGAATAATTTTTGATACATTGGCGTCCATACGACCTGGTCTTATTTATATTTGCTCAAAACAAAAATTATTGCCTTATTAAATAAATAAATATAATTTATTTCCAATTCGACTTTCAACAAAAGTTTTGGATATTGACAATATAATAAAAAAAAATAAAAATAATACACATGCATAAGAACATATTTTAAAATATAAAAATACTACATACACGTAAAATAAAATAACAGATATAGTAAAATGTAAATAGTTGTATGTTTCCTTATTTTTTTTAAATAATAAATTGGCAATAATTTACCAAAATGATAACGAGTTAATTAACAACAACTATTGGAATAGTGCTTCATAAACATTTCTTTTTGTTTAAGAACGAATGGAATACCATACTTCAGTGTAGTCTTTAAACAAATCGACAAGTTGATGGCGGACGAGGTGATAAACTTCCTCAATCAAAACGAACATCCAGACTCGGCCTACAGTAGACTTATTTTCTCTATATACATGGAAGTAAAAGATCTAGCGATGTTTCATCAAAACCTGCCATCTGGCGGCGATCATAAGTTACTGCTAGTAAGGTGTCACGAATGGTTTGAACCATCAGTTGCTCATTGGCTAAGTGTATGTAAAGGAAAAGCATTGCAAAGGGTAAGTTTATCTAAAAAATATACCGAAGTTAATTATATTGAGACGTTTATACAAGAAAATAACTGTTTTCTTTTAAGAAAATTTGAAAAATAGTTTTTTAAAAGTTTTCCAAGAATTTTAACATAAAAAAATAAATACATTACCTAAAATAACAGGGACGAGCAAATTTTTATAGGTTTAATTAAATGTAGTTACAGTTTAAAATTAAAGAAAACACGCTTCCAAAGAACATGGCACTATAAAGTTTTTAAAAAATAATGTTTAAATAATAATGAACGAAAAGACTATTATAATTATACGAAAATAAAAATCTCTATTTATGTACAGGGTGGGCCAAATTTGACGCTTTTAATAAGAAGCTCATGTTTCTGAACGTATTACAAAAGAACTGACCCCCATTTGCGAGACTTAAATTTCAAACCATATTTACTAGTAAAAACCACAATTAACTATCTTTCGTCGTTTACTCGCTACAGCGTGTTTCCTAATTTCTTGGGTTTTCTTTAATCCTTTCTAACTTTTTTATTTTTAAATATTTTTTAGTTCTATAAAAACATCATTTCTACATCAACTTTTTATGCAGATTGCAGATATAATTTTAGTTTTTCTTTAGGGTTGTGCATTTTTGATTAATTTATTTATTTAAAAAAATTAAATGAACACACTGTATATTTTTCATTATTAAAATGGTTAGAAAATTACCTTTTTAAAATGTGTCACACTTTATATTTTTTCTCAGCCGTTTCTGAAATATTGCATATTTTGTCATGTCTGACTGATATTGGTTAGATAGTAGGCCATGAAAAAGTAATTATGTTTTACTTTAAACAATCTTGTTATAACTTTTGTTTTTATGGACTGCAATGACGGAAAACCATTTTTATTAATTATTTAATAACGCAAATTAAGGGTAAAAATAATCCTGTTTTATAAGTATTTTAAATTATTTTCTTAATATTTTTGTCCTAAAAACATTTTAATTAGATTTTCTTATTACGTAATATTTAATGTAAAAACAGCCATTATTTTTTTGTATACAGGTAAGTAAAATATGGCCATGAAAAACAAACACAAACTAAATTTAACCATTTTAGCTAAAAGCCGGCATTTGTTTTTCATGGTTGTCTTTAATTTACTAAAATATAAAAATAATGGTTGTTTGTTACATTAAATATTAACGTTTTAATAAAACCTGTTTAAAAAGTTCCTAGGGCAAAATATTAACAAAATAGATTTAAACTACCAAAAATAGGATTATTTTTTACCCCTATTTGCGTTAATAAATTATTAATTAAAATGGTTTCTCGTCATTGCAGTCAATAAAAATAAAAGTTATAACAAGATTATTTAAAGTAAAACATAATTACGTTTTTCATGGTCTACTATTTAACCAATATCAGTCATAAATGACAAAGTATGCAATATCTCAGAAACGGCTGAGAAAAATATAAAGTGTGACACATTTTGAAAAGGCCATTTTTAACCATATTAATAATAAAAATATACAGGGTGTTCCATTTAAAATTTCCAAAATAAATAAATAAATCAAAAATGCACAACCTTAGAAAAACAACTAAAATCTATATCTGCATAAAAGTTGCTATAAAATGTTTTACAGAATTAAAAAATATTTAAAAATAAAAAAGTTATAAAGGATAAAAGAAAACGCAAGAAATTAAGAAACACGCTGTAGATAGCGAATTGCGGTTTTCAATAGTTAATTTGGCTTGAAATGTGAGCCTCGCAAATGGGGGTCAGTTTTTTGTAAAACAAAGAGAAAAATAAGTTTCTCTATTAAAAGCGTCGAATTTGGCCCACCCTGTACAGTTATAGGAAGACACCAACGACGTATGGACCCAGCGATTTATTCATAATTTTATGATAAACATTAAGCCAACAATCCTAATAGGCAAAGGGGGTGAGGCAAGCGAGAAATGAAAATGGCGGACTTACTTTTGATCTTGGTCGATAGTATGCACCCAACGAAGTTGGTCTCTATTTACCTGTGAAAAGTGAGGTG
This sequence comes from Listronotus bonariensis, assembly GCA_014170235.1. Lineage (NCBI taxonomy): Eukaryota > Metazoa > Arthropoda > Insecta > Coleoptera > Curculionidae > Listronotus > Listronotus bonariensis. The sequence continues at coordinate 160,222 of JACEGR010001148.1, forward strand.
CGGAAATGAATAGTCTACCCTTCTACAATAGCGCTGCCTACCCATATTGTCTCTTTAAAAACACTTTCTAATCACCAACAAACACCAGAAAATACACAAAAAACGCTTTATAAGCTTTATTTGATCACTTTTGGCTTTCCAAATTGTCAAATGACAGAAACCAACAGAAATGACAAAGCAAAGGGGCGTCACCCACAAGCGTTTAGGAAGAGTTCATTCATGTTTTATTTACGATGGAGTAAAAATCCTGGGCGGCGTTGCCGGGATTAACAAATAATCACGTATTTTCAGATTTTTTTTTTTAAGATAATAACTTATAATATTTGAAGATATTTTTTTATCATGATATCTAAAAATGATAAAAATATATGTATTGTTTATTTAAAAAGTTATATTACAAAATTCTTTAATATAGAGGCTTATCCAACAACCACTTAGTGGTTAGCATTTTAGCGTTTTTACTGTGATGTATTGATGACAACAGCTCAAACGTAAACAAACCTGGTCTATACGTCGTTGGAAGACACCCTACTTTTTCTATTTCATTCGCCAGGGATCCTCTTTCCAGACCGGTTTCGCCTGCCTCGCAGGACTCATCAGTGGGGCTGTACCGGGTCCTTGGCAAATGACACAGAGAACAAGGGTCTTCTTATATGGCAAAACATATAGTTGCGCTACGGAATATAAATCCCATCGCCGATACAGCACTGAAATTTCATTCAGTTAAAGTCGAATTTGTCAACGGTTCAAAATCATTACATTTTTCCGGTAAATGATGGCGTCAACAACGTCGCGTGTTCAACCGTTTTTGAAAACAGGTGGGAGAACGCTGCAAAGAAGTGAGATCCCCTAAAAAAACAGATCTTAGGTTACCTGGCGGCTGTTGTAGTTGTGGATGTTACAAATACGAAAAAGATTATTCATAAAATAAATGAAGGAAAATAATTAAATAACTAAAATAGTAAAGTAGTAAAGTAAAGGTCAATAACTTTCTAACGAAGCGCCATAAAAGTTTTTTGTATAAAGAACTAACATTATTTTGGCTTACTCTATTATTACTTATTATTCCGGACACCCTGTATATTCGTAAAATATTCTAGATATTGTTTTTATGGCCTTTAAGTATTTTTAAATATGATATTGGTTTTGTACGATAATATAAACATAATACATATTTTTTAATCAGACGGTATATACAGGTTGTTACAAATTTAAGGGCCACCATTAGGATCTCGGAAATGCTACGATATACAGAGTTGGTTAAATTGGAGCAAAGTTATTACTAACAAGCTAATTTTTCATAAGTAGCTTCATTTTGACAAGACGCCCAACTTTTTCCTTACAACAATTTTCGTAGGTGGTAGCTTACAGGGGTAGCAGGAATTAAACGTGTTCATTTGACATATACCAAAAATTTGTTACAAACAGGGATTTTCTTTGTTAATTCTCTGTGAATTTTTAAGATAAATATATAAATAACCCGAAAAAATATTTGTCCTACAAAATGTAAGGTTTCATTAAAGAGTCCCCTACCACCAACATGTATGATTACCGGAGTCGTGAAAAATAACTACTAGTCAGCTGACTTTTTTCTGAGAAATAAAAAATATTTAATTAAATTACCACCCACATTGTCCTACAAATAACGTTGTTATGAAAAGAACGGAACAGTTCTTAAGAACATGTTCAGAGGTATCCTGTTCAGTGAACCGTTCTTTAAAGAGAACTGAACAGCCTGTTCTTTTCGAACCGAACGGGTGAGGAACGGACTCTCGTTCTTGTTTTTTGTTCTCTGTTCTCACTGGTTCTGTGATCTGCGTTCGGTCGAGTGGACCATATTGGCCATTCCCGTTCATTTGGATCGAAGAAACTCAAACCAGGCTTTGAACTTGAAGTGCTTGAACTGTTCACGCTAACTTTCGCGGTACGATGTGGTTTATGGATGGCTAAAGCTTAGTTCATAAGCCTGCGAAATGCGATTTGCGAATTGCGAAACTTGTTTTGATTTGTCAATTTCTAACGACTTTCAAATGTTTCGTAAAAATTGACCAATCAGAACACGATTCACAATCCGCAAATCGCATTTCGCAAGCTTATGAAGGCTGTTTTTTTAAATGCATGTTTGGAATAGTTTGGATAGATAAGGGTGAATAGTGAACAGGTTAACCAGGAAGAGAATGGATTAATGCCTAATATGTCCAGTCTCCACCTCATTGTCAAGAACTTGGTAAAAAGAACAGATGAACAACTGAACAGGGTTACGGAGCCTGTTCTCGGGTAGGAACGGAACTGTTCGAACCTGTTCAGCATTCTTCCATGTTCTTTAACAACTCTACCTACAAATTGCGATTTACGTTATTATGGTTTTTTGATATTTATCAAATCAACATATTTATTCTCTGCTACCCCTGTAGGCTACCACCAACGAAAATTGTTGTAAGGAAAAAAGTTGATCGTCTCGTCAAGATGAAGCTTTTCACGAAAAATTAGCTTGTTAGTAATGACTCGGAAAAATGCTCAAGAAATCCCTAATCATAAAGTTTTAGAGGAGTATTAATGGTGTAAATAAGTATTTTTATCTATTTTACAGGTTCGAACAGCAGTAGACCTTCAAAAACCCTGCGAAGGCGACAAACTGGTCAAACACAGTTCCTCTGCAGTGGACGTCGTAGCCATGTTCTGTCAATTACGAGACTTCTGGAGACTGTTACAATGGCCTAAAGCTCATTCTGTGTGTCTTTTGTCGCAGCTGCTAGACTGTATATGCTCAGCTGCCTTGCTGTACGCAGACATAATATACCAAGGACTTATGGAGACAGGCTACTTTGACCGATTGGGGCCATTTAGAGTATGCGAAGAAATGTGTATAGCTGCGAATAATTTAGAATATGTGTATAAATTTGTTTCGTTATTAGGTCAGTACTGATGGTTTTATTTTCTCAAATATGTACTACAAATACAGACTGTTTTAGAATTTGTAGGCAATCTTTCAGATTCATATAGAACACACGATGGAACTTTGAAGCTTGACTCATAGTGACTTTGACAGGAATGAATTGAATTTTAACTTTAGTCATTTTGTAGAAGCTGATATTTTCTAAATATATAGTGAGGGACATTAAAAGAGTTCCCCCACTTTATCTTTTAAATGGGACAAGATATTGAAATAGAATTAAATTTGGTTAAAAGGGGAAAATACTTTCGGTCACGTGGCCTTGTGACAAGGGGACACTAGTAATTTTTTTCGCATCTTATTTTAAAGGCTTTTTGATTTTTTATTTATTGCCCTTTTATTTTTAAAAATTAGTCTAGTCATTCTAGAATTACAAGCGTTTAAAGTTTATCTCCAATTTGTACCGGGGATAACGCATAATGTCCATCCCCTTTAATTTTTTTTTTATTTTTTCACTACAATTTTTTTTTTTTTTTGATTATGGGGATGTAGGGTTTTTTTACATAGTTTTTATAGGACTGTAAATATGTTCTAAAAATTCATTATTATACAGGGTAGATCATGTTATGTCACCTTTAAAAAAGGTTTTTGAAAACCAAACGATTCTCTTTTACTTGTCCCAATTTCAATATTTAAAAATGTGGTCACATTACTTTAGCCTCTTAAATGATCCTTCGCTTACAGAAAGGCTTTTTTCTTTCGCTCATCGTCGGCCTGTAGGGGATTTATCGCTTTTTATAGGTACTTTCATGACTTCTCTTCTGAGAAATTGTCCAGTATAGTTCCTTTACTTATGACGGTTCCTAATAGAGAAGCTCGTGGTGCTGCACCTATGCATCCATATACGGTCCAACTGGACAGGCTCCGAACTGCTCACTTTGTTCGTTCTTTTATTCCCAGTGGTTCTAGATGGTAAAACCTGCATCATGCGGAGGTATTTTCTTCCCCCTCCCTCGTATTTAAGTTCCGTGTCAACCTCGCTTAAGACACCCACAGCATTGGTGTGGGCTCTGGACACAATATTTGCGCTAAACCTAGAGCCTGACGCCTAGATCTGTAATTTTTAAAATTATTTCTGTTGCTTTCTATGTTATACCAAAGTTTCCAAAGAGTTTCTTGTTAGTTAAGTTAACCTTTTAGTGGTGTTTACAGTATTTCATATTTGAGTACCTATTCCATATTTGGCTACCTTCATTATTTTTTAGTTTTTTTTAATCTTAACTAAAGTAGATCAACGTACCTTAAATTTTTTACAAAATAAAGGACAAATATATGATTGTTAATAATTACTAAAAAATGATTTTTAATAATAATGTTTATGCAAATTATGTGTAAAAAAACAAATTTAATCACTTCGCTCTATTATAAGACTTTTTGTTATATCTTGTTAAATAAAAAAATATTGGACATTCTGGGACCATTAGGTCACCCCAAAAAAGGTTTGTCTGCCAAGGAGTTTGAACTATCAAAAGTGAGGAAATATTCATATGTACCTGCCAAAGCTACTATGAGTCAAACTTTAGCCTTCTATCGCTTCTACCTATGTTGGCATGCGCTTAAAAACTTTAAGCTTTTACAAAAAAACGAAAGTCCGACTCTTACCGGCTCTTGTAATATTTTGTTTCCCTATCTAATTAGTAAATGCAACTACCAACTACTTATTTACAAAGACACCACTTAAAGCAGTTTCTACTAATATTTCTTATATTAAAACAATATTTTTTATACTAACTACAATACAAAAATGATTATTCTTTTTTAACGGCACAGTAAAAAGAGGCAGTAAAAAACATATAAGAACATGTCGCTACTTTGGAAGAAGACCGACACAACTCAAAAAATCGAAGTTTTGAGAAAATGCCTTTTAAAAGTTTCAATAAAATTGTAATTGAAATATCTTGGTAATAAAAAATTATAGCATTAAGCTGTTTTAGCCTGGATTATGTTATACCTGTAGTTAACTTTATTCTGGGTTAATGTCGTACTACCCCTTAAATCAACCCAGTTATATTTAACTTGTAACAGTCTTGCCGAACGGTCAAACAGTTCCGAAATTTCAGGACTGTTATAAGCGTCATCTAGCCGCCAGCCGTACGAGTTACCCATAGGAGTTACCTTTGTAATACTCTTGCACATAAAAATATACCATTTTTACGTTGTGTCTTGTACAAAAATGAAAATTTAAATTTTTTGACTTGTGCCGGTCTTCTTCCAAAGTAGCGATGTCATATTATATTCATGTGTTCTCTAGGAATCTGGGAGGTTGAAATAAGAATTGTATTCCGAGGTTTAACTCTAACGGAACTTCACTGATAGACGTACAAAATAATGCTAAAATGTCGGAAGAATATACAGGGTGTCCCAACTCTATTTTTACACAAAATAACTTCGCCCCTGTAGAAGATACAAAAATAAATTTTATATAAAAAATGTTTATTTAAATACACTCTTTCTTTTGACAGTACTAGTTAATATACAAGGTGTCCTAAAAATATATTTTTATTGTCAAGTAGGCTTTTTAAAATATAACACCTTGTATATTTTACCAAATTTTTCATCTGTAATATATTCTACATTAAAAATGTATAACCCACTATACGTCAATTATTGCTGGTTTTAAGTTATGAGCAATATGCTGATTTACTGATTACCGATTAAAAGTTAAGAAATGAAATAATATTTTGGGTTTAATTATTTTTAAGTAACTTTGTCATTGTCAAAATGACAAATATTATAATAACATACAATTAATTACCTTTCATTGTAAAATCCACCAATAGGTTTGTCAGCAATTTAGTTTATTTTAGACTCATAAATTGCACTAAAAAACAGCAATACGTCAATTATGGCCGGTTTTTAGGTTAGGTAGTAGTTAAATAGGTGTGTATAAAATAAATAGCTAACTTACCTATTAGCATAAAGTATCGTACCTACGGATAATAATTTCCTTACTCTATGCTATTCGTAACATTACAATGAAAGGTAATTAATGACATGGTATTATATTATTTGTCATTCTGATAGTGACAGAGTTATTTAAAAAGAATTGAAATCAAAATATTATTTTAATTTTTTACTTTTAATCGTTCATGGGTATATCAACATATTAATGATATCTTAAAAACCAACAATAATTGACTTATAGTGTGTTATACATTTTTATTGTAGAATTTAATGCAGAGTCATAATTTGTTAAAATATACAGGGTGTTCCATTAAAAAAAAACCTACTTGACAATACAAATTATGTTTTTAAGATGCTTTGTATATTAACTGCAACTGTCAATAAAAGAGTATTTTTAAATAAACATTTCTTATTTAATGATTATTTTTGTATTTAGTACAGGTGCAAAAGTTCTTCGTGTATAAATAGAGTTGGAATATCATGTAATTAGGATATTTGCCAATTTCTTAAAACTATCTATTTTTGTGAATATTTGGCAACACCGGCCAGTCCCTTATTCAACTTTTTTAAAACAATAAAAAAATCACCTCTTAGGCTGTGTTTCTACGGGCCACTTTTTGAAGTTGATATGGGCCACAAAAGTGGTTCAATATAGTCGATCCGACCACAAAAAGTAGTTCGTCCAACTGCTGCATTTGTTTTGTCGGGATCGTCTACTAACAGCGCCAGAAGTTTAATTGTGGTTGTCAAAACACCCGTGCAAAAATGAGTAAAATTTTAGCATTGTTGGAAACGGAACTACAAGTTGGTGACAGTAGACCGCACACCAACCACTTTTTGTGGCCCATATTAACTTCAAAAATTGGCCCGTGAAAACGCGGCTTTAGTAAAGCAGTTTTTATGTGTTAAAATAACTAAAAAACACACAAGGTTCTATGTTTTTATGAGAGTGCAGTTATTTTAAACCAGTTAGGTGCATTATTTTGTGCGTCCATGGTAAACAAAAATACAATTGTTTTTTTAATAGATTTTGTTCTTTCTTATTGCAGAAAATTATTTCGACTTCGTTACTTTAGAATCGCTTGCTTCTGAGATGCATTTTGCTACTCTGACCAATCAATTAGATAGTACTTTAAGTCAATTTCAGGTAAGAATGAATTAATAATATTAATTAAGTGTTTTTTTTTAAACACAATTTACAAATAATACAATATGGGGTGTTTTCAGGTTAGAATAACCGACATAATAAAACGCGTGGGACCACAAATGCAAGAAGCGCTGAGAAAAGCAATGTTTCACGTAGCGTGGTCACCTGACACTCTACCCACTCAACAGGCAGTAGATCCGCTCTTCGATTACCTTCATACTCATTTGAAGCTTTTAAATTTAACCTTGCTACCTCAGAACTTCCAGAAAGTTTTATGTGAGGTAGGTAGTGATTGTAAAGAAGAAATTTTTATGCTAGGATTTATTTAATTAATTTAATAAAAGGCACTGGCTAACCGACCGCTGCCAGTTATTCTCAATTTTAAGAAGAAAACTGCCGTCCGACGGTTTTTTTATCTAGGTATATGAAAACTGTCAAAAATTATAGTTAATTTGCTATTACCGGCGATTTTTACTTATTTTATCAATAAAAGCCGCTGTCCGGTGGTTTTGCTTACAAAAACCATTGAAAACAGCCGAATAATAGTTATAATTAACCTAACAAATAATTATTTGTTTTATTGTTTAATATTATTTTTATTGTTGATAAACAAACAAAAATGAAACTTTTAACACCTATGAAGATTTTGTCGAAGCTCTTTATAAGTTAAAATAATTAATAGTTTAAAAAACTAAAAAACACGCTTTTATATGCAACCGAACTAAAAATTAAAAAATAATTTTTCATTAAAAAAATATTTTCACTTCATAGTAAAAAGCGTGGGGTGTATTTTACTATTTTTTCATAACTTTTCCATCATAGATATTGGCAAATATAATAATTATAACATTTAATATATTAAGCACCCCACGCTTTTTACTATGAAGTGAAAATATTTTTTTAATGAAAAATTATTTTTTAATTTTAGTTCGGCTGCATATAAAAGCGTGTTTTTTTAGTTTTTTAAACTATTAATTATTTTTCATTTTTAGTTCGTTATATCAATTAATTTTTAAAAATAAATGCTCCAGTTTATTCACTAAAAAATTTTTTCGCCATTTTGTCAAGATTAGCAAAGTTTTTCAGATTTACTTTCTGAAAATACCCTAATATAAAATTTGAGTAAAATCGATTCAGATCAAACTCTTGAAATGGCCGGTGGTTGGTACCACTGGGACGTTACAGGTGACAGATGACACTTGGTGGAAAATAACCAGCCCCTTTTTTATTAGTTCTGTGCCCCTGTATATCAAATTTGGTCAAAATGGGGGTTGCTCCAACTTTCGAAACAATTACCCAATTTGCATAAATAAGACAAATATTTTTTAAAATATTACCTTTTAAACTAATAATTATAACATTTAATATTTTAAGCACCCCACGCTTTTTACTATGAAATGACAATAGTAGCAAATTTTAAAATTTTTCCAACAGATTGCAACTCACTAAAAAATTTCTTCTTCATTAAGTAGCAAAGTTTGAAATTTTGCCAACAGATGGCAATCCAGGCAATGTTGGGACCGTTGCCAACATATTGCAACCCACTAAAAAATTTCTTCTTCATTTAATAGCAAAGTTTGAAATGTTGCCAACAGATGGCAACCTAGGTGTTGTTTTTATAATATAATGGAATTTTTTTTCCTGGCGATCAAAAACAAGATAACGGGATACTGTTTGCAGATTATTGCATTGTCATGGGTCCTTAATACGTGTGCAAAGTTTCAAAGAAATCGAATAGCTGGAAGTTGGTTAAAATTAGGCTTAAAGATTCCGTTACATAGCCAGCCAGATTGATAGATTGATAGATAGATAGATAGTTACAACCCAAGTTAATAAAAGCGTGTTAAAAATATATTTGTACATCTTTTAGGAAAAGAAAAGTCAGAAGTATTTTAGCGGCAAGAAAAAAACTGATCGTTTTAAAGAATTAAAACTGAAGTATTACCAATTAAAGTATGCATGTACTGAGGGTGAAACAACATTTAAAATTCTCAGGAAAAGGAAAAAAACTTTTAAGATAAATAATTCATAAACACGGCTTAATTCTTAAAGCATATTATTTTATATTAAAATTTTAAGTTATATCTAATTGCTGACTTTATTAGAGAAATATTGCATAGTAAAATAAGGCTAGGCACTAAAAATACCGGCCTTATTTTGACATCTGAGCTTGCGCAGATGCATGGTAGGATAGGGACTATCTTAATACGGATAGTGCCTGGCTTTATGTCGGTTTTAGGTCATGCTTTATTTTGGTCTTATTTTAACTTCGGAACTGTTCGTGTAAACCAAACGGCTGCCGAGCACAAAATCGAAAAGTTTTTAGAAGTAAAAATACTTATAACCTTGCTTTTTTAAATGTATTTCTTTAATTGTGTTAAACAAAACCCTACAACACAAAAGAATAAAGAAAACCAACTAAAAATTTTCTCCCTTTTTTGTGTTAATGGTACTGTGAACATGATTTGCAATAACTCTAAATTATGGGTATAAGCACTAATTAAATAAGGCCGGTATTAATACTTCCCGAGCTTATTAAGGCAACTTGCAATAATTCTCTATTGCTAACGATGACGTCCTGATAAGTTGTTCCTTCGCCTTTCTTGTCTAACAATATTTTTTAAAGTGTTTTTAAGTTATGTAAATTATTGGTGACGAAATAGTTTTCTATTTACATATATCTTTTTTAATTTTAGGCCCTTGATAAAGTGGCAATCAAGACCCGAAACATTGGGATAAATACAATAGTGGTTTTATTTGCCTGTCCCTATCCTACTATACTACTCCAATTTGTTTTTCCAAAGGATGTTATTGACTAAACTGCAATATCAAACAATAAAACCACAAAAACTAAAAGCTTACGGCACGCCAAATAAAGAATTATTAAGGTTAGATTAACTTTAACTATTTTTTGGCGGTTTTTATATACGTAGATATAAAACACCGCCGAAAGGCGGTTTTCTTGTCATAATTGAGCAAAACTGCCGGCAGTCGTTTAGCCAGTGCCTTAATAAAACCCTAATAAAGCTAAATAATACCAAATAAAAATTTATTAAATGCATGAATATAATTGTCATTCGAATATACGCGCACTGCAGAGCTTTGAGCGTATATTCTAATAAGCGTATATACGGCATATTGTAGTGACCCAGGAAAATATTTCACCACAGTAAAGAAAATTATAAAATGTTTTAATATTCAAAAATAAAAATAGAGTAAAATTTAATAAATAAAATAAATTAAATTTTATTAAAATTTAATAGAGAAAAATATTTATTTGGATAAAACAAAAATAAAAAATATTATTTAATTAAATGAAAAGAAGAAGAAAAAAACATTTTTTAAAAGTAATAATTTTTTTAGTACTAGGTGTTTCTTTTTAAAGACTAGAAGACTAGAAGATTAAATTTAAATATTTTAAAATTATTTTTAAAATAAAAAATGTTTTAAAAGGTGCACAATATTTAAAAAAATAGCAAAGTCCTTTAATTTAAATTTAAATTTAAATAATTTAAAACAAAATAATGCTTACTTAAAAAAATATTAAATTAGTTATCCAAATAAGAATTAAAATTCACAAACACTTTTATTTACTTTTTCTTTTACATTTCGACTGCTTAATTTAACTGATACCCGAAAACTGGATCAGACAAAAAGAGTTAGGGTGCAAGACCCCCTTCCAGTGGTACTAGGCGAGGACAAATAATCACGCGATGTTGGTACCGTGCGTAGAAAACACCGTGTGCAAAACTAGCCACCTGCGGTTGTGCACGCGGTACTACATGGAAATTTCCAAGAAAACAAGCTTACATTTTTGCTCGGTACCAAAGTAACCTTGCACGTGTTTTTTGAACGAAACAAAGAACTAGGACGATAAAAAAGACCTCGAAACCGCCTAAAAAGTTAGTTACTCGTGATCATCCATTGCAAAAAGTTCAAACGAAGAAATTGGATCCAAGTAAACCCAGACGGGCGGTCCGGAAAAATAAAGTACGCGAACGGGAAATCTATGTTTGACGGGTCATCGGTCGCTAAAATTAGTAAATATATTATTTCCTGATAAAATTTGTAAGTTGTAAGTTGTAAAGTTAATTTTAGTGAAATAAATTAGAAATTTTGTAACCTGTTGAGTGGCTCTATCAATTTTTTTTTAATAAAAGTGTAATTTGAATTCTACAAAGCTTTAAGCTTTTAAATAACCGAACCCATTAGAAATTCTGTAGCCGCTACTTAGGAAGAGAAAGTCAACAAAAACAAAAAAAGGGGTTAAATTTGGAGTGGCGCTACAATATAAACAATTTCGCGAACAGAGCGTCAAATCGAAGTGGGCCCCAGCCCTCTCAATAGAGGATAAAAAAGTTGTTGTTTATACCGTGTGTTAAGAATCTGTTAGACTTGCTATAATTTCTTTAGTATTAGACTCATCTAAATGGTATGAAAAAAAGGAGAGTTTATTACATATTTTTTACTTTTCGGCTTCTTAAGTTTTCTTTTTATTGGAACAATCTGTATGTTTAAGCATTCTTGGATTTTTAAGAAAATTCTAATTCAGAATGGGATATTTTAAAAAGTGTTTAGTCTACTTAATTTTTTTGGAGTTATGTTAATTTTTAAATCTAGGTGTCCGCATTTAATTATCCGACTTCATTTTTTTTATTTTTAATGTTTTTAAACTTTTTAACCTAGTAAGTTTTGTTTATTTTTTTTAAAGTTGTTTTTCTAAGTATTTATTTTTTGTTTTTAAATTTTCTTATTATTACTATTAAATCGGTAAACATACACTAAAAACACTGTCAGTACCTTTTTTCAAAGACTATTAGTAAGAGCACAGCGACGTGTAATTTGATTGGCTCGAAAACGTTACAGACGTTCATGCACCAAGTACATTGGGGTCATGGTTGTTCTGGTTTTTTAAATCTATTTTTTTAAATTTCCCAATAAAACGAATTAAAAACAAGATTTAACTAACTAGAACTAACCATGACCCCCAATGTCAATCAATCAAATTACACGTCCCTGTGCTTTTTACTGCAGTATCTCTTTCAGTTTGGTAAAAAGAGTAAATTTTAAAGGATGTAATAGCAATTTGTAATATCTGCCCCCGTATTATAATAATATTTGCTTAACGTTACACCAATTATAATAGGTGGCGCTAGTACTTATAGAATAAACGTCCCTGGATGTTTGAGCATTATAGCAGAGAGAAAACAATAGGTCTAGTACTTTTCTATCTTTGCGATCCTCAAGGAAATAAACTTTTTCCTACGACCACTTGTAAAAATAGGAAATAGCACACTGATTTCATGCATAGAAAATGCGTTATATCACACTAGTGTTGCAAAGTACTTTACAGCACTAGTGTTGCAAAGTACTTTACAACACTGGTGTGATACATATTATGATGTCATTCTAAAAACTGCTATTGGTCTTGCAAGTGACATATTTATTGTAGTGACAGTAAAAAACTTTTTATTTACCTTAAACCTTAGAACCCAAATTAGCGAAAATCATCTTATTTTATATTTATTAAAATTTACGAAAAATAAAAACATAAACAAAAATAGACATAACCACAAAAACAACTTTCACTGACTGGCACAGTGTTGTCAGGTAAGTAGATCAAATTAAAAATCTCCCTTCTACCTTTGAGCACGTACTTTATAGAGGCAGCCTTGCCGCTTGACCGTTCGACCTAAAGCGCCAGAGAAAAAAGCCTGTAGATCAAATTCCTTCCTCTCTTTCTTCGTGTACTCAAACAACTAGTTAAATCTTTTTTTAATCCCTAATTAAACCTAAGGCTAATACACACTTTATGAATCCACTTTCTTTTATCCATTCATAAATAGAATCAGACCCTTCCGACGTTGCCAAATGCTTTCCATATTTTGCATGGTAACTGACGTTTGGTAGTCGTTTTTCCTTACTTTTAGGACTTTAGGTTATGCATTTACAATTTTCATATTTTTTATATTTTTTCTTAAAAATACGAGGAAAAACTGTTATTTTTACTTAATTTTATATGTGATGTTCAGTTTCATTAACTCGTTTTACCAATTTTACCCCACCCAGCACCCCTTTTCACTCCCCGGTCTCCGTAAGTTTATTTACTGATATTTTTTAAAAAACGGATTATTTTGGATATGCACCACTTACGTTTTATTTAGAAGAGTGTCTAAAATATGTAAGAATCGATAATTTTAAAAAACACTTATAATAGCAGAAAACCGTATTAAACTATTAGCGTTATTACCTAACAAAACCATACAATTTTTATTAAGTGAGGGCCTTTTTAAATTCCAAAATGATAAAAGTTATATAATGCTTCTAGGTAGGTGATTTTCGATGTAAAAATATTGTCAAAACAGTATAATATAGCAGTGAGGAAAGTATATATCACACTAGTGTTGCAAAGTAAATATCACCCTAGTGTTGCAAAGTTCTCAATTGTTTTTTATTTTTTCTGAACAGACAAACTTTAATTTATTTATTTTTGGTGAATAATTTGTGGTCGTAGGAAAAATAGTGTACAGTACTCGTGTGAAAATGACTTTCTTACACTCGTGGGTTTGTCGCACTCGGCTAACGCCTCGTGCTACAATATTCCCACTCGTGTAAAATTAGTCATTTTCCACACTTGTAATGTAATATACTATTTCATAAGGAGCGCCTCGATTCAAGCCTATGTTCACTAAATTTTGTGACGTAATCTTTTTCCGTAATTCTTTGTTTACAATCGTACTGGAAGCTTTTTTCGCGGTTTTGGTGTTACTTTTTTTGCTTTTTAGTCATTGAACTTTTATATATGTTTGGTTTTTACTGTTTATTGTTAAATTGTGTAGTTATTAGTACTGCAGTTACAGAGAATTTTAAAACCTGTAAACAGGAGTCACTGACCTTTGGATTACTTTTTCAAAAGAAAATTACGTTTAAATCTTTATTAAGGGTAAGATACCTTTTTTAAAATGCTTTTTAAGTGATTTTATTTTATTTTATGCAAGTATTGGTTTATTTTGTCAGATAAAAATATTATGGCAAAAAGGTGACGTCACAAACATAACCTATATTTTCGGACAAATATAAAAATCGAGCGCACCTTATTAAAAGGTTTGTATTTCTTGTGCGATCCTGACTTGATTTTTTCTGAGACCACTGCGGAAGTGCTGCCTTTCAAATAAAAAAAAAATCGGTCCACAGTAAGGAAAACATACGCAGCGAATTGAGAACGTCCCCGTTTTTGAAGTCGGTTAAGAAGTAAAAGCTTAGATAAATTTATATTTTAGGTATGGGACTATACTCTTGCTGAACTAAACCATCAAATGGACGGTGGAGCCGCTAGCGACGATCTTCCTGCAATGTTCCATGAGCGTCTTCACTCAGCTCTCGAACTAATGGTAGATTTTTTCCACGCCGAAGGCCAAGGACTGAGTACCGAACTGTTACACTCTCCCACATTTTGTCAAATTGAACAAAGGTTACAATACCACAGAACTGATACGGAAAAACTAATTGAAATTTTTTATAATCAAAGACTGCATGACCAATATAACACCACTGCAAGCCCATATGGTAGTTTGGCGGTCAGGGCGTATTTCAATCATGATTCACTATGTGTTGAGGTAAAAAAATATTTACACTTAATAAGTTATGGTCTATTTTTTTTTTACCTATGGGGTTTTCATTTATACAGGGTGATTCAAAAATTGATCACGAAACTTAAGGGAGTGATTCTACTTGACAAAATAAGGGTAGAGCTTCATATATATTTTTTCAAAATGTCATTCGTTTTCGAGTTACAAGCCGTCAAAGTTCAATTTTTATTTTGTTTTTTTCACCATATTGCATTTATTTTTTAACCAATCCAGTTGATTGTTGGCACCCAAATCGAGCTTTGCAGATTCTAAAATTTTAAGACAAAAGTACCTTTTTTAAATACCGCCGCCAAAGAGCACTTTACCTAAAAGTTAAAATTCATTTACATCATAATTTGTTTATTTTGACAGATACCGCAAAGCTGGGGGCGCCATTTTATAGATCAATCAAAAAATTTTAAAAATAAGGTACTCTTTATTAAAGTCGAAAACCCCACCATTTAGGCACCAATGGACATCAAAGTTTTCATCAATTTCAATCAAATTACCTACATACATACAGGGTGTCCATGACCATACATTTGTTATATCTATATTGAATAGTTTCGAAAGCATGGGCGTCGCCAGAATTTTCAAATTATTATTTCATTTAAAAACTGAGACATGAGACCCACATCAAATTTATACTAGATACTATTTATGCTAAGAGGAATACTTTGTTAAAGAAAATTGTTATCTTAGAATTTGCATGTCCAGTAAACCGACAAACTTTACGGGAGATTCTACAACAGAAAATAAGAAAAAACTTCCGATAAACATAAGCCCTAAACGTCTTAGTTTTTAAACTTTAAATATTAAAAAAAAAACTTTTTTTTAAATTTTTAACAACCCGTAGTTTAAAAACTAAGACGTTTAGGACATATGTTTATATTTTTTCTTATTTTTTGTTGTAGAATCGTTTGGTTAAGTTTGTCGGTTGAGATTACTGGACACCCTGTATGTATGTAGGTTTTTGAAATTGATGAAAACTTTGATGTCTATTGGTGCCTAAACGGTGAGGTTTATCGACTTTAATAAAGAGTACCTTATTTTTTACTTTTTATTGTCTATAAAATGGCGCCCCAGCTTTGCGATATCTACCAAGATAAAAAAATATGATGTAAATAAATTTTAAGTCTTAGGTAAAGTGTCCTCTGGCAGTATTTAAAAAAAAGCACTTTGTCTTAAAATTTTAAAATCTGGAAAGCTCGATTTGTGTGCCAAATATCAACTCGATTGGTTAAAAAAATAAATGCAATATGGTGAAATAAACAAAATAAAAATTGAACTTTGAGGGCTTGTAACTCGCAAACGAATGACATTTTGAAAAAAAAATATATGAAGCTTTACCCTTATATTGTCAAGTAGAATTACCCTCCTAAGTTTCGTGATCGATTTTTGAATCACCCTGTATTTTGCAACCCACTTGCAATGATAACAAAAAAAAATTCTTGTATAAAGTTATATAGATTTTTTTATTATATTTTAATAACAACATAACAAAAACAAATAAACACCAGAAAATCAAGAAAAATGAAGAAGTATTTTTTAGTCTTTTAAATAGAATTACAAAAGTACCACATTTGTTATATCTATTTTTAATAGTTTCGAAAACATGGACGTCGCAGCCAGGATTTTTAAATTATTATTTTATCTAAAAACTGAGACATGAGACCCACATCAAATTTATGCCAGATGCTATTCATGCAAAGAGGAATTCTTTGTTAAAGAAAATTGGTATCTTGGAATTTGCGAAAAAGAGTTGAGTTTTTGTTTTGTCCCCACCCTATAGAAAAACCTAAATTTCAAAAGCAAACTCTCTATTTGTATTTTTTTCGTAAATTTGATCAAATTTTATCGACAAATCCCAAATTTCAGCAAAATATCCGACTTTTTCTGATAAGAAAGAAAAAGCATCTAAAAATCTTGCATAAAAAAATTGTAAAGTGGAAAAATGTCTTATCTCTGTAATCTAACTGGCTATAGTTTTTTAAAACATATAGATAATTTAGCAAAATTTGGAATTTGTCCATAAAATTTAAGCAGACTTATGACAGAAATGCAAATAGAGGATTCGCTGTTAAAACTTAGATTTTGAATGGGGGGGCAAAAAAATCAACGTTTTTCAGCAAAATTTCAAAATAAAATTTTTCTTTACCAAAGTGTTTCCCTTAGCATCAATAGCATCTGGTATAAATTTGATGTGGGTCACTTGTCTCAGTTTTTAGATAAAACATTTTAAAAATCCTAGCGACGGCGACGCCTATGTTCGGAAATATGACCACTTAAATCTGAATAATAGTAGATTATAATTTCCATTATACCGGTATAAAAACCAAACTGCCGACCATAGGTAATACATGTACTTAATCCCTTCCACCAATCTGCTATGTACTCTCTAACAATTCACCGCTGCAACGAGCGCACCGATTCTAGATCAGAGGCTACTGGTTTACCGTTTTCGCCTTTTGTCAGACGGCGACACGAACAACGCACACCCCACGAATATTTCCTATGCTTTTAATTCCCTATGGTCGGCGAAATCGTTTTCACACCTGTATATACAGTATCAGCTTAGTGCGGCACTATGTACGATGCAGTAGAAAGTCATGTAGAATACAGGATTACAGTTGTAAAGTTTACAATTTACGGTTTCAGGTCCTTCACGCCCGTGACATTATTCCACTTGACCCCAACGGCTTTAGCGACCCGTTTGTAATCATAGAACTACTGCCAAGGAGAATATTCCCACATTGTAATGAACAACAAACGAATGTGCACAAAAAGACGTTGCATCCAATATTCGATGAGTGTTTTGAATTTAGTGTTTCATTAGAACAGTGCAAGTAAGTATAAAGGTACGCGAACATTCATCGGCATCGGACGGACGGTACGGACGGTAGGAGACGGATTTTCAATCAGGGTATCGCACATTATGCCGTCGGTATTGTCGGAAAAATTTTAATAAAAGTCAATTGTCAAAAATTGTCAGTTGCGAATTTCACTTTGAGCGATGTGTTTTGGAAGAAGAAAATGTTCAAAAAGGAAAAAAGCAGACCATTACAAATACCAATACTATAATACCGATTATCTAAATTATACAGTTCTTGTAGTTTTAAACCCTTAAAAGTATTTTTTTGCGAAAACTGATTATGACTAAAATCTTACTATTGATACTGCAGGCAAGGTCTTTTCCAAATTTTAGAGTTTTAACTTGTGACTCATGAGTCGTCACCCATTAGCTGATCGCTGGGGCTCTTTAACCAAGACGGGTGAAATCCATGTCCCTACATTGTTGAATGAGAATCATGTATTTCGGTGGTTTTCCCAAAAACCAATGAAGGGATTTTTGGCGAAAAAGTTTTAGCCATAAAAAGCTCATCAGAGTTTTTAAGGCTTTAATGGCCTGCCTCATCGCTTATCTAAAACAGGCATCTCTCGAGTCTATATTAATTTAAGCACGAATATCTTGTAAATATTTTGGTAAAGTATTACATAGTATATACCCCATAACCAATCTATATCTTGTTTCTAAAATTTACAGCGATTACTTGAGATTCCTTTAACCATCTTCTGTGTAAGTGTAGACAAAAAGTCTACGTAAATATTTATTAGTTTGGTGTAAGAGATCACTGACATTTAGGGAAGAACCCAATTTTTCAAATATCACTAGCTTTGCGTTATCATGTTAATTCTAGAGTCACGTTTTTAATTGATATTATACCCCGTAAAAAATAGATACCTTAGGCGTAACCTGAAGCAATATACAAAACGAAATAATATTAATGTGTTAAGAACAAAATATAAAACTGCACTAGGTTTAAATGGGGTTTGTGCTGTCTTTTAAAGTTAAAATTTTATTATATTTACGGGCTTTCAGTTAATATTTATTATTATTCAATGCCTTAAAGTCTTAAAATTTCCATACAAAAATTTTATGTATCTTGGTACACAATACCCATACCTAAACTTGTTTTGCAGCGTTAACTGTACATCTTGTCTTGTAACACAGAATAAAACAGACTTAAATTGCTATAAAAATAAAACACTAATCTGCATGCCGCGTTGCAGCTTAACATAATTGTTGAAATAAGTAGCAAGGATTTTAAATAATAAGGATAAAATTAATTTGGTTTGGTCACTTTAAAATATTACATGAAGTTATTTCAGAATAAAAAATGTTTGTTTTTGTCAATGGGACGAATCTATGGAATATAACGCTGTCCGGATTTTTAATTCAATAGCTATATTCTCGCGGCATTTTTTAAATTCGATACGTATCGTCCGGACCTATGTGCGATGCTTCATTTAATTTCATTGGTAGTATTTTTTTCCGTTCCGTACCGTCCTTCCGATGCCGACGTATGTGCGCGTACCTTAAGAGAGTTCTTGGCTCCTTTAAAACACTTTTTGTAAGAGGGTCTTTAAACATCAAAAAAGTAGTTCCTATCTCTGGGCTATTTATCGCTCTATCGCTGCATCCTTTAAGTATCTTGTTGGGTTGTCCAAGTCAAGTAGATTCGACTGTCGAAACAAAATAAACATAAACAAAATATTATTTAATGATTCACCAGAATTTAAAAATCATTTTTTGAGGCGCGTCTAAAGGTTCAGTTCACGTCTGACAGCCACGTTAAGAACTTATTTAATAATTAGACTATCATAAAATAATTTTAACCAGAAGCCCTTAAACCTGTGTTGTAAAAAAATCTTTAGGGGTTGCAACCACCTCTAAGTAAGTTTAACTTTAAATTTTTTGCATAACCTAAATGAAAATATTTGTTTTATACAGAGTGTCTACTTAACTTTGCACCATATGTAAAACTTTTTATTTTTAATTTTACGAAAAAAAAGTTATTCTTTATAAAAAGTTAGGCGTGGTCTAAAACCTAAAATGTAGTTTTCAAATTTTAATTTTTGCAGTGGTATACGACGAATGTCACAAAATATGAATTTTGCTCAAGAGGAAAGTACCCTTATTTTTCATGAAAAAAAATTAAAGGAAAAGATGTTTAGAATTTTATATACCTTTTAAATATGCAACAGTTTTTAAGCTTTATTTACATATTACATTTCGAAATAAGTATTCTCTATTGTACAAACCTAATTTTTCACCCCACAAAAAAAATACGGAAAAAGTTTTTCTTGAAAATAAACAGGTTTGCATATTTGAATGTTATTTTTAATCCTAAACATCTTTTCTTTATAAAAAATTTCAATATTATGAAAAATAAGAGGTACTTTCCTTTTTTTATCTTTGGACAATCCACGAAGGCTGAAAGCCTAAATACTAACGTACCGTGGGTGTCTTAAGCAGGGTAAGAGGAAGCTTGTTAACACGGGACTTAAAAACTTGAAGATTTGGGGGATGGAAAGACCTCCGCTGGCAGCAGGTTCCACAGTCTAGAAACTCTAGTGATAAAAGAACGAACGAAATGGGAAGTTCGGGGCCTGTCCAGTTGGACCGTATAGGGATGCATACGCACAGAACCACGAGTTTCTCTGTTAGGAACTGCAAGAGGAGTTTAACAATTCGTCGGAGCAGAAGCCGTAAAAGTATCTGTAGAAGAGCGATAGATCTCCCACAGCTCGACGATGAGCAAGAGAAGGAAGTCTTTGAGTAAGTAAAGGATCATTAATAAGACGAACAGCCCTTCTTTGAATGGCATCAAGAATGCTGAGGGTTGTAGGGGACGCCATTCCCCAGACATGAGAACAATATTCCAGAGAGGGTCGAATTTGGGACACATACAAAGTGTATAAATTGGAAGGAGAAAAATACTTTTGGCTCGGAAAAGAAATCCAAGCTTTTTGAAGCAGCGGTGGCTATAGATACAATGTGTTTATGCCAGTTAAGGTTATTCTCAAATGTGATGCCCACAAGGTTAAATGTGTCCCCGTTCTGCAAAACCTGGCCACTCATAAGCAAAGGATGAGTGTTTGATGATTTTTTTCGCGACAAGGAACACGATTGTGTTTTGGATGCATTAAATTGAACGAGATTTTTGGCGCCCCAATCCAATATCAAATTGAGATCCTGTGAAAGAGATATCTGCATCGCTCTGCGTTTGCTTGAGCAAAATTCACATTTTTTGACATTCCTTGTATACCACTGCAAAAAAATTATATCTAATAATTCCATTTTCCGACCATGCAGAACTTTTTATTAAAAATAACTTTTTTCGTAAAATTAATAGGGAATTATTGCACACTAAAATAAGGCCAGACACTAATAATACCGGCCTTATTGGACATCTGTCCCAGGCTTTATTTATATCGGTTTTAGGTCGTGCCTTATTTGGTTTTAAGTTCGGAACTGTTCGTCTAACCGAATAAAAATACTTAAAACCTTGCTTTTTCAAATGTATTTCTGTAATTCTATTAAACAAAACCCTACAACGCAAAACAATTAAAAAAATCTACTAAAATGTCTCCCCTTTTTTATAGGTTAATGGTACTGTTAACATGATTTGCAATAACTCTAAATTATGCGTACAGGCATAATTAATAATTCCCGAGAATAATAATGCAGCTTGAAATAATTATCTAATAATAATAAAGTTTTTCATCTGGTGCGAACTTAAGTAGACACGCTGTAATAAAAAAACGTATTATTGATTTATTTGTTTTAAAGTAATCTTTTAATTTTTATTATATTATTGCAAGAGCAGAATAGCTCTTCATGTTATATAAAAGTTTAATATTTTTAAACTCGTTTATTTTAATAAGGAAGTAACTTCTGCGCGGTCCGATCGTATACATTTTTTTATACAAACACGGTCTGATTTTACTTATGAACGAATTAACACAATTCTTAAGGAGAAAGATACCTGTAAAATGTCAAAAAAAAATCATAATATGCTAGTATAGTCCTTCAAGGCACGTCACCAAAAATTTTCAGTATTTCTTGTATTAGAGTAAATATTTATGTACATATTTAAACTTTGAGCGCGTTTTTCTCAAAACTTTATTTTGAAATTGGTGGGCACGATAACTCAAATGTTATTGACCGATCTTCCTAAAGTTTTGCACACAAACTTTTAAAAATGGTTCTTTCTATGTGAACCTACAAAATTTCAAAAAAAAAAAAATAAAAAATATCATTCTAAAGCAAAAACAATGAAAAATTTAAGACAAAAAGACATTCAATTTTTTTAAGCATTTTATTCCTCGGATTTATGTTTTTTTATTTCTTTTTAGGTTCACCGACAAATTATGAAAATAATAAACACAAAAAAATAGTTTTTGATTTTCAGCACACTAAAACCGATGCTAGGGTGCCCCCGATTAAGAAGTCTCTCTTCGACCTTCCTAGAAAAATTTAGCGGGTAGTCGCCATTTTAAAATATATCTTATATTATTGTAATATCTAAGTAAACTACATATCAATTTTTCAAAATATGTAATGACTTCTTCATCAAAATCAAGAAAAATTTAAGCATTTACAGATATCTTCCCCCTTAAGTGTATTTATAAAGTGTGTATTAGTCTCGCGTTTAATTAAAGAATAAAAAAAAGATTTAACTAACCAGAAATAATCATGACCCTGTACCTATACTCTGTTTTTGATAGAAAATATTTGAGTAATATCAAGTAACAAAACACCGAAAAACCTAATTTTAGCTTTTAATACATTGACCGTATGCTTAATAAAATGTGTGATGTTGGGTTTTACCTGCCTGTAATAAGGTTACGTCTAGGAACTAAGAAATTTACAACAATTTTTGTATTAGATCGCCCGGTGCAATGGTGGCATTTACTGTTATGGACCACGACGTTTTGACGGCAAATGATTTTGCGGGAGAAGCATTTTTGGCACTAGGAACCATTTCAGGAGTAGGCGATAATGCTCATGCTGATAACTTTCATGGTTTGAAACCGGTCGAATTGGTGCTTATGCAGCAACATAACAAAAGTAAGTAGAAAGTCTGAACATAATGTGTTTTTATATGGTTTATAAATGTTGTGTCATAGTATAAGCTTTTTAATAACTTAACTCACTTAAACTGCGTTTCCTTAATCATGATAGCTAGAGAAGGTATTATAAATTCAAAAAAGGTTTTATTGTAAGTCTTTAAATTCTTTTCAGTGTATGTTTCAAGTATTTTTTGGTATTTGGTCCTACACACTCTGTAAATAAGGCATACAATAGAGCCATTAACATTTTAACAATGTTGATTGTTGTTCTAGTAAAAGACACTAACAGTTGATTAGACAAGAAACCTTTAAAATGTATTTTTACCATACATTCCCGGACTATCAAACAAAATTCAACGAATAGGACATAAATTTAATATTCGCACAATCTTTAAAACACAAAACACTATCAGATCTCAATTAACAAAAACAAAACCATACAACTTAAATGAAAATACAAAAAATGTCATTTATAAAATACCTTGCAAATGTAATAAGTTTTATATAGGTAAAACTTGTAGATCATTAGCCAAACGCATAAAAGAATACAGATCATACATTAAAAACACAGAATTTCATAAATCAAAAATCTGCCAACACGCATTTGATAACAATCATAGAATAAACTGGGATGCTTCGAGTATTTTAGCAAAGGAAACTTGTTCTAAAAAACGCAAAATCAAAGAAAGTGCGTATATTTTTTGTAATATAAACAATAAATACACCAGCAACCAGTTATCTATGTCACTATGACACTATAACCAAACAAACATATTTGACATTTAATGTCAAAGATTTCAGAATATCCTAAAAAAATTAAAATGTTAAATTTTAAAACCTTAATAATAGTAAATTTCTATTTTTATTTTAACTGTGGCATGTACCCAAATAAATACCATCCATTAAATGAATCCGCCGAACTACAGAACATATCTTCAAGAAACCTTTATTCAAATAAATGTTCAAACTAGCTATACTCAATGTGTACTCGGCGGAGCCCTGGCCTTTGTAGGGGCAGCGCGAGAATATTAATAATAATTTAAAAAAATACGTAAGGGTTTAATTGTAGTTCCAGCCAATGAGCAAGAAGGATTCGGACATTTTATTCTGCATGGACAGGCACTTGCGGTAAAGAAAATACCGCCAAAATTTAAAATTTGTTCTGGATGAAGCTGTTAATAATTAATTTTGTCAAATCACGTGCACTACAATCCCCAACATGAAACAGGTCTGCTCCATACAGAAGTTAAATGTCTGTTTTGGGGTACATTTTTTAAATTTGAAAGGCCGTTTGCATGATAAAATGTGGTACTTTCTGCTGCCTTTTGGATATCTTTCTAAAACTGAACAAATTAAATTTATCATTACAAGGTAAACAGACAAAAGTGTCCCTGGCTTGTAACACAATAACCGCCTTTAAAAGAATATGGGATTTTTAGATTATTTGTTTTGAAGAAAAATCAAAATCTTTTCATCACTCTCTCAGTCTCTATCTCTAATAATATTTAAGATATCTTGCAATTGCAACAAAATCCGGACACCCTGTACAGGGTGTTTAATTTTCGATGGTTTACGGGGTATCTCGAAAACCGTAAGGAATATCAAAAATCTAATATAGGACTCCCGATCCCTTTTTTGAGAAAACAACTAAAGTGAAAATAGTTCATGGCTATTGCGATCCATCTTGGAGCTACAGGGTGATTTTCGGATTTTGTCCATTTTTATAATCTTGTTAAATTCGTTTGCTATTAAAGTTGTAAAAAACTTTAAACAAGTTAATTGTGCATTTTTTTCGTATAATATTGTGGTGTAATTTTTTTTCTATATTGGTTAGTATATTTTTATCTGTATTTATTAAGCTTTTTTCCGGCTTTTCAAAAATATATAATGTATTTCTTGTTTAAAGTTTTACAGAAAATTAGTAATTTTCATAAATTTTGCTTTTTTAGAAAAGACAATGACTAAAAATGACAAAACAGTATTTTTCAATACCTACTTTGCTTTATTTCTCTACCCTAACAAATATTTCATTAACAATTAACTTTTATATTTACAGGGTATTTTAATTTTCTTGGCTAAGCTTTAAAAAATATATCTTATTATAGAAAGGCACTACTACAGAAAAAAAAGTTATATTTACTAAATTAAAATACAATAAATAAATATTATAAAACATTTAATATCAAAGAATTCATACTTAAACTAACAATAATTACAATAAATTGTTTAAAATATAGTGGTCTATGATGTGTATTTATTTTATTTCCATTTAGTAATATATTTTTAATAAAAAATCAATTTGGGGTAGCGGAACCAAGAAAAATGAGTATTGAAAAATACTGTTTTGTCATTTTCAGTTATGGCGTTCTACAAAAAAGCAAAATTTATGGAAAATGTTAATTTTCGGTATCACCCTGTAGCTCCGAGATGGATCTTAATAGCCATGAACTGTTTTTACTATAGATATTTTTTCAAAAAAGAGATCGGGAGTCCCATATTAGATTTTTGATATCCCTTACGGTTTTCGAGATACCCCGTAAAACCATCGAAAATGAAACACCCTGTACATTACGCGCCATGTTTGTTCAATTGTTATTTTTGGTAAGATATATTTATACATCTTTATTAATTTCAGATCATCCGATCCTACAAATCCTAGAATCAAGAATAAACGATCGAATGGCTGTAGAATTTGTAAAAAAACAAAAGCAAAGGATTGCTGGTAAATAGATTTAAATCATATTTTTAAGAAATGTATATCCGAACACTTGATTGGGCAGCTTTGTGATACAACTTAATTAAATAATATTTTTACACAACCTAATAATTTTTTCTTGGTTTGTAAGAGAAACTATTAAATATTTTCTGAGCTACATATCAAAGACAAATTAAGCAGCTTTTGAAATACAACTTTTCATTATGTGCTGGCAAATTAAAATGTTTTGCTTCATTTCTTACAGACAACTCCCCCAGATGTTTCTCACAGTTTGGTTCCCCCGTTTAACTTTTTTACCTTTTATCATAGAAAAATGAAATTTATATGTTAGTTATTTGACATGATTGTGAATTGGTTAATCTATTTACTTAGTTTCTTTTGCTTCGGGCTTTAGTGGAAATTACTACTTTCAAATTTCGAATAGGACCACTGGTATATTTTTATCTTATTTTGATAGAAAATGACATTTTAAATACAATGACACCCCACATGCTATTTTTTGACACTTCTGCTGTCAAAAATTTATTTTTAAAATAAAATCTAGAGTGTCATGTAATCATGACACTTTTAACCTAATGGTTAAAAGGGTTTAAATTAACTCAAGTAGCCATAAAATTTCTATTTATGGTCATAACTCTTTTTTTTCAAATGGAACGATGATGGCTCAGTAAATACCCCAAAAGAGCATTTTATTCCGAATAACTTGGTACCAGATAGATTTAACTACAAAACACATAATAATTCACGATGTTGTTATAAATCGATATTTATCATTTTGTACAATGGTTGCTTTAGAATCATTTTATTACATGCATTTTCGATAAAAACCTTTTCTGAAGTACCATTTATGTGGTACCAAATTATTCAATGTACAATGCTCTTTAGAATATGCTTACGAACCACCCCCGTTTTATTTGAAAAAAAAACAAGTGTCAAAAAATGACATGTGGGGTGTCATTGTATTCAAAATTCAAATTCAAATTCATATATTACGGTTAAAAACAATTTACATTTACCGACGTCACATTTTTGAATAGTATAAAACTACACAATTTTAAAATAGTTAAAGCACAAGTCTAAATTATACATTACTAAATAAAATTTCACTACAAATACATTTTTTTCTGAACATTTACATTTAGCCTTATCCAACTAAATCTATTAGGATATAGGAATGTCATTTCCGGTTAAACCGGAAGTAATTGAAAACTAAAATTAAGCGACTTGGCAACGTTGCAGTTGCAAATTTAGACCATAATGACATTTCATAATCAAGTTTTGTTTTCTGTTGTTGCAG